>JAKSZT010054412.1:96466-107388 GCA_026826555.1 Tolypeutes matacus
ATTCTATTAGGCATTGAATAAGCAAGTGAAACATGGTTTTATTGCCATGGTGGCAATCACCATCACCATCACCAATCATCATTATCATCAACTTCTTCATTATCATCAATACCATTATTGTTTTGTTTTTTTTCTTTTGGTTAGGCTATGTGATGTGATGTGAGGATTTATGGTAAGTGGACATTTTATCTTCTCTTATGGAGATCACAATGTAGTGGGAAAGACTAAAATTAATAAAATAAATGAATTGATGCAAACATATAATTGTTAGGGAAAGCAGAGAGTACCATGAAAGAGGTTATCAAAAAGAACTGACTAATTCATTCTAGTCAGTGAAATAATTCACTTATGAACTAATGTTTTAACTAAAATTTGAATGATATTTTACCTAGGCAAAGAGGTAGAGAGACATATTTAGGAGGAATGGATAGCATGTGCAATGGTCATGATGCAGAGAACATTGAAACAAAGGAAAGCCTAAGAAGCTGGAATAGAAAGAATGAGAGAGAAAATGACTCAAGATCAAGATAGAAAGGTCAATAGGAGTCATATAAGGTATAAGGCATAAAATGAATTTTGCTCTTTATCCTAATAAAAAATGGAAACCATTGAAGGGGGTGCAAATATAGTGAGAATAATAGATTTTTAAAAATTACTGGAAATACATATTAGAAAATGGATTTGAAAAAAGAGTCATTTTAGGAAATCAATTTAAAGGCAAATTATGTTAGTACATGCAAAGGATTATTGTGGCTTCTCTAAATATGTCCAAATGAGACTCTCCCTGCCTTAGTTTTGAAAGACAGGATAGTTTGCTTCAATTATATCCTCCAACAAATATTTTCTTTGATATTTTCTGATTCATTTTATTTCCTTGAGGTCAAGAGTCTCACATGTTCCAGCAGGATTTCTATACAAATATGACTATTGAGGGTCTCTTTAACACTCATCTTTGTATCCTTATAACTACATAAGTGATAAGCTTCAGTCAAAATGGAAGCAGGAAGAGTTTAATTCCAACATCCTTTATTTGAAAAACAGTGTTCAAATGTTAAAGGAAGGCAAGGGTTGGCTATTAAATTATTAGTGGGTTCATGCTTCTTTTGGACTTCCTGTGAGATGTGCAACTGAAATTAAAAAAAAAAATTTTTTTTAAAGATACTTAGATTACATAAATATTACACAAAAAATAGGGATTCCCATATGCCCCACTCCCCACACCTCCCACACCTTCCCACATAAACATCCTTAATTAGTGTGGCACATTCATTGCAATTGATAGACACATCCTGGGCCTTTGCCATTAAACATGGACCATAGTTCACATTGTAGCCTACACTCTCTCCCACACAATTCTGCATGTTATGGGATGATATAAAATGTCCTATATCTGTCATTGGCATGTCACCCAGGATGATTCCCAAGTCCTGAAAAAGCACCTGTATTACAAATGTTTTTCCTGCTCCCTGCTCCCAGAGCCTCCAGTGGCCAGTGGCTCCACATCAATGTTGTAATTTCTTTCATTGCTATAATCACAATATGTCTATAGTAGAATACCAGTAAGTCCACTCTAGTCCATAGATCTTCCCCCAATCCCGAGGGTTTTGGGATGGTGACATCCACTCCCCCTCCAATTGAGAGGGGACTTATATCCCATAGGGAAGATGGATGGGACTATCATGCCTGCATCTGCAGACTCTCTCCGTTCCCTTGGATGGCTGTTGTCCATCATCATCTCCCTGCAAGTTGTCCTGGGTGAGTCCAATGAGCTGTAGACTAGGTGTTGCCACCCGCCAAGATTCTGGGCCCAGCTGGTGCATGGACAGCCCAAAGACTTGAGTCTCTGGATGTACACCTACAAACTCCAGCACCAAGGAAGGTTTAAATAGAAGGGACAGATGAACCATGTGCAGGGAAGACATAATTAAGTCCAACTTTGTCACTCTCAGAAGCACAAACTCCATTGTGTCCACTGGCAACGCACCAAACTCCAGAGCTATCCACCCCGACCATAAGACCTGGGTGTCTCCAGAGCCCTCAGGAGCCTCACTATTTGGGGTAGTATCCACTTTGGAAGTCTATAAGATTCTACTGAGATATGTGTAAGCGTTACCTCTAGGATGGCCTCCCAACTCCCTTTGAAGTCTCTTAGCCATATAAAATACACTTGTCTTTAACTTTTCCCCCTTTTATTCAGTCTTTTTCCAGTTGCATTGCTAGTTGGTGCTTGGTAGCAATCCCTCGGCACCAGGGAGGCTCCTCACCAGGAGTAATGTCCTATGCTGGGGGAAGGTGATGCATTCATATGCTGAGTTTGGCTTAGAGAGAGGCCACATTTGAGCAAAAGGAGGCTATCAGGAAGCAATTCTTAGGCACCCCATAACAATAGGCTAAGTTTCAATTTCAAGAGCAAAGGCTCATAAGTCTAGACATCAATATCAAGGGCCCATCAATGGATCATCCTCCTTTGCCAGTCACTACCCCTGCAATTGGGGACTGTCGCCGCTCCCTTATAGAATGTGGCAAAGCTCTCCATGATGGGATTTTAGTATTCTTTAGGTTATATTGTGAGTCTCCACCTACTGTGACAATGCCCTGTGAACATTTGAACATTTTTATATACCTTATATGTATGCTCATGTAAACTTCCTCCCATGCATCCCCCATCACTGACACCCCACACCAATATCCTCCTCCACTCCAGTTGTAGCCCTTTTTTGATCCAAGGCCTCCTCAAAGATAAAGCCATTACAACAGCCAAATACAATTAATAGGAAAATGAAACAATAATGATAAGTTTAAATATAAGAAATAAAATACATAAAAAGTTTAAAAAGCTAAAAATACAATAAAATTAGAAGATTGGGATATTAAAAATATAAAAAATAAAAAAAATTTTTTTTGACATTTTGCCTTTCATTACCACGATATCTGGTGTCCTGTCTGTACCGTGGCATCTTCCACCACTCATTCCCCAGTCTCACATTATTTTTTATTTTGTTTTCAAAGAAGTTTAAGGTCACAGCAAAGACACACAGAATACAGGAGACTCTCATATACCCAACATCATCTCGCTTTCCTGCCCCTCCATATTAATACCTTTCTATATGTGAATATTACCTTTGTTATAACTGATATACAAATAGTGAAACATAGCTACTAAACATGGTCAATGATTTACACTATGGCTTACATTTTAGAGCATACACGTTTATACATTTTGATGATATTTACCATGTTCCGTGTCCATCATTGTAAGTCATGTAAACACTTCCCCTGCCCACTAAAAACCTGCTGTTCAATCTATTCTATTCCTCCCTCCCTTTCCCCTTGGGGTCCACAGCAACACCTTGGCTTCACTCCTTGGATGACAAGATTCATAGTTACATGCAACAAGACTGAGGTCTTGACACACTGGTTTGTTCTCCCCTATTAGGAACCGCCCATGCTCTCAAGAGACTCCCGCCTGTCTATTTGTGAACAAATCGGTCTTCCCAAAGATGGGAGTCCAACTCCTTCCTGCTCATTATGTGGGTCTCCACCCACTGATACAACACATTATGACAGAATGATCACTCATACACTCCCTAGAAGCCTGCTCCAGGTGAGCCCTGTCCCGAATGCCCCCATTTCTAACACGCTAACCCAGTAACCCTTCATTCTCATATTGCCATAAGAACATTGCCAACTTTATACTTTCAACCACATACCTGCAAATCCCCAATGTTCACCTGGTCCTTCTCCCAACCCTCCCCCCAGTACCCTGGACCTTCCCTTCCACCCTTCCAAATATACCCATCTGTCAAACCTGCACCACCCAACTCAATATTATCACTACCCTCCTGTCATATCCCTTCCATACGCAATTACACACTTTCACCTTACCATAGATTACATCTGTATGGGTGTTGGCTCACAACCTTCATCTTACTTTCTTTTTTTTGTAAACCTATCTTCCAGGCAATAGCTCTCTGAGTCTGCTCAATTTGCTTAATTCAAATCAGTGAGGGCATGTACTGTGCATCCTTCAATGCCTGGTTTGCTTCACTCAATATAAGGTCCCCAAGACTCATCCATGTTATCCCATTTGTTAGCACTTTATTCCTTCTTACAGCTGAGTAATATTCAATTGTAGGTATGTACCACATTTTGTTTATCCATTCATCTCTTGTTGGGCACCTGGGTTGATTCCAGCTTTTGGCAATAGTGAATAATGCCGCTATGAACATTGGTGTGCATTTATCTGTTCGTGTCTTTGCTTTCAATTGTTCTGAGTATATACCAAGCAGTGGAATTGCTGGATCATATGGAAGTTCTATAGTTAGTTTTTTGAGGAACTGTAAAACTGTCCTCCACAATGGCTGGACCATTGTACAATCCCACCAGCAGTGGATAAAGGTTTCCATTCCTCCACATCTTCTCCAACACTTATAGTCTGCTGTTTTTCTAATAGCCACCATTCTAATGGATGTAAGATGGTAACACATTGTAGTTTGATTTGCATTTTCCTAATAGCCAGCGATGTCAAACATCTTTTCATATGCTTTTTCACCATTTGTATTTTTTCCTTGGAGAAGTGTCTTTTCAGTCGCTTGCCCTTTTTTAAAATGGTTTTTTTGTCTTTTTATTTTCGAGGTACAAGGTTTTCTTTATATATATGCAGGATATTAGGCTCCTACCAAATATATGGTTGCCAAATATTTTCTCCCATTGAGTAGGCTGCCTTTTTACTTTCTTGGTAACATCTTTGAGGTGCTAAAGTTTTTAATTTAAGGAGATCCCATTTATCTATTTTTCTTTCATTGCTCATGATTGGGTGTGAAGTTCATGAAACCATTTCCTATTACAAGGTCCTGTAGTTGCTTCCCTACATTACCTTCCAAGGTCCTTTTGGTCTTGGTTCTTATATTTAGATCTTTGATCCATGTTGAGTTGATATTTGTATAAGGTGTGAGATAGTGTTCCTCTCTCATTCTTTTGGATATGGATATCCAGTTCTCCAAGCACCATTTGTTGAATAGGCCATTCTCTCCCAGTTGAGTGGGCTTGGTGGCCTTGTTGAATATCAGATGACTGTATATCTGAGGATCTATATCAGTTCTCTCAATTCAGTTCCATTCGTCGGTATGTCTATCTTTGTGCCAATACCATGCAGTTTTGATCACTGTAGATTTGTAGTATGTTTTAAAGTCAGGTAGTGTGATAACTCCAATTTAATTTTTATTTTTCAATATATCTTTGGTGATTCAGTTGCTCTTACTCTTCCAAATAATTGTTGTAGTAAGTTTTTACAATTCATTAAAAAATGCTGTGTTGATTTTTATTGGGATTGCATTAAATCTGTATATTATTTTGGGTAAGAAAGCCATCTTAATGAAGTTTAGTCTTCCTATCCATGAACAGGGAATATTCTTCTACTTATTTACATCTTCTTTGATTTCCTTTAGCAGTGTTGTGGAGGTTTCTGTATATAAGTCCTTTACATCTTTAGTTAAATTTATTCCTAGGTATTTGATTCTTTTAGTTACTATTGTAAATGGTATTTTTTCTTGATTTCCTCCTCAGATTGCTCATTATTGTTGTACAGAAATGCTATTGATTTTTGAGCATTGATCTTATAGCTTGCAACTTTACTGAAATCATTTATAACTTCTAGAAGCTTTGTTGTAGATTTTTCAGGGCTTGCTATGTATAGGATCATGTTATCTGCAAATAGTGAAATTTTTACTTCTTCCTTTCCAATGTGGATGCCTTTTATATCTTTTCCTCTATTAATCCACTCGTTTTTCCAGTGTTTGCCTCATGTATTCTGAGGCACCCTGATTAGTGGAATAAATGTTTATGATTGTTCTTTCTTCTTGAAGCATTACCCCTCTTACTAATATATAGTGTCCATGTTTTTCTCTTACAAATAGTTTTGTTTTTAAAGTCTTATTGTCTGATATTAGTATACCTGTTCCTGCCATTTTTTGGTTTTTGTTTACTTGTAAGATTGTTTTCCAGCCATTCACTTTCAGCCTCCTGGGATCCCTGAGTCTAAGGTGGCTTTCTTATAGACAACATATAGATGGGCCATATTTCTCTATCCATTCTGTCAATCTGTGTCTCTTGACTGGTGAGTTTAATCCATTAATATTCAATGTTATTTCTCTCGTTATTACTTACATTAGTCATATTTTCTTTGGTTTCATGAATGTCATTAGTTGTTTTTATTTCTCTTTTTGCCTTTTTAGTTGTTCTTACGCTATCCTCCAGCTTGCTCTATCCTGATTTTTCCTTTCAACCTGCAGAAGAACTCTCTTTAGTTTTTTTTTTTTTTTTTTACCGGGAGGTCCCGGGGAACGAACCCTGGTCCCTCCATATGGCAGACGGGTGCCCAACCATTTGAGCCACATCTGCCCTCCCCCTTTAGTATTCTTTGATGGGCAGGTTTCTTATTGGCATCCTCTCTTAATTTCTGTTTATCTGTGAATATTTTGAGCTCTCCATTATTTTTGAATGCCAGCTTTGCTGGATAGAGAATTCTTGGCTGGAGGTTTTACTTTTAGTACCTTAACTATATCATACCACTGCCTTCTTGCCTCCATGGTTTCAGATGAGAAATAAGCACTTAATCTTATTGAGCTTCCCTTGTATGTAGTGATTCTCTTTTATCTTGCTACTTCCTGTATTTTCTCTTTGTCTTAAGCATTGGACAGTTTGGCGAGTATATGTCTTGGAGTAGGCCTGATGGGATTTATACTGTTTGTGTACGCTGCTCTTCCTAGACTTGTACATCCATCTCCTTCAATAGAGTTGGGTAATTTTCAACCATTATTTCCTTCAACACTCCTTCTGTACCCTTTCCCTTCTCTTCTCCTTCTGAGATGCCTATAATGCATATGTTTGTGCATTTTGTGTTGTCATTCAAATCTCTAAGTCCTTGCTGGATTTTTTTCTCTTTTTATCTATCTATTTACTATGTGTTTGATTTCAGATGTACTGTCTTCCACATCGCTAATTCTTTCCTCAGCCTGTTCAAATCTTCTCCTATGCACTTCCAGTGTCTCTTTTATTTCTTGGATTGTGCCATTCATTACCATAATATCTGTTATCCTTTTATGTATGTTTACAATTTCTTCAGTATGTTCTCCCAGTGTCTTTTTAATATCCTTAGTCTCTTCCTTCACTTAATTAAGTTGGCCATGATATTTATTTGGACAGCTTTGATTAGTTGTTCAATGTTCTGCACTTCTTCCTGGTTTTTTATTTTTCATTGGGCTGGGCCATGTCTTCCTGTTTCTTAGTATGGATTGTAATTTTTTGTTGTTGTCTAGGCATCTTTTTATCTTGATGTGTTTATTCAGTTCATTAACTTCTCTCTTTACTCTAGGGTTTTATTTAATTGCAGTTTTTTTTGTGTTAAGTTATCCCTTTGACATTTTGTATTTCTTATTCTATTTCATGCTGTTGTCTATGTTCCCTTGGAGAAAAAAAAATAAGGCCAGAGAAAGTGAAAGAGGTAAGAAAAGTGAAAGGATAATAGTAATAATAATGGTAATTGTTAGAAGAGGAATCTTGGTAAATGAATATTTAGCTCACGTAAGCAGGGTAGAGTAATAGAAATAGAATAGTGGGTTACCAACAATGAAATGGGAAACCAAATACAGAAAAATATATAGACTGAAATAAAAGGTGAGTATGATGAGGAGAGAGGGAAGAGAAAACAGAAAACAAAAAGAAAAAATTTAAAAATGGAAGAAAAATTTGGGACTAAACAAAGAGAGGTGGAATAAGTACAGCAACAGAAAGCAGAAGATCGAAAGATGAGGGAAGGAAAAGAGATAGCCTTGGTAGAAAAAATTGGTATACACAGAAAAGGGGAAATCAAGGAAGAGTAAACACAGTAAACCAAAAATCAATCCAGCAGCACCTTGCAGAATTTATCTCTTCATCCAGCTCCCTCCTGAAGCCTCCTACTTTGTGGGTCCCAAAACAACTCACTTGGGCAGGAACTTGCCTCCACTCAGCTGTTTTTTTTGGGGGGGAGAGGTCTGCCTATGCTCCTTTGAAAGAAAAAAAAAATTAGGACCAGATAAAAGGAAAGACATAAGAAGACAAAAAGAATAATAGTAATGGTATTAGTAAAAGTAAAAGGCAGGAGAGCAAATGTACAAGACCTAGGAAACTGAAAAATTAACACAAGTAAGAAACACAGAGGAATAAGATTAAGAAAGTGGAATTGAAACAATGAAACAAGAAACAGGATAGAGAAAGAAATATATAGAATGGATTAAAATACTGGAATGGTTAGAAGAGGGGAAAGAAAACAGAGGAGGAGAAAGCAAAAAGTGAAAAATAGAAAGTATATGGAGAAAAAGGGAGAGAGGGGGAAATACAAACCAGAAAAAATAGAGACCAAATAAAAGAGGTGCAATGAAAGAACAACAATGGAAAAAGTTATAAAGATGAAGGAGTAAAAAGAAATACCATAGGTAGACTAGATCAGTAACTAAAAGAATAAAAGAAAGAAAAAGCAAAAATAAACAAGCAGAGAAAGAAAGGGAAAGGATTCAAAAGAAGCAAAAACCAACCAAACAAACAAACAAAACAAACAAACAAAAAACAAGACAGTAGCAACTCGTTTTTTAAATAAAAAGGAGACAGGAGAAAAATAATAAACATAGAAAAACAGCTTTCTTTCTTAGACTCCTGAGGATCTTCTCAGGCTGCTGGTGTACCTCAATCTCTCACCCTGCAGCCTGCCCTCTGCAAGTTTTGAACTGGGTTTTAGTGAGTAAAGTAAGGGAAATAAAAGAAAATGAATTTTTTTTTTAATAAGAGATCCAAGAAAAGCTAATACAAAGAAAACATCTATATATTCCCTGTCATGAAGTTTCAGCTGGCTGCTGATAACCTGGTAGATCTCTTCTCAAGAAATAGCCAGGAATTGAACCAGGGACCTCATCTATGTTAGGTAGGAATTGTCCCACTGAACTATTCTGGGTCCTTAGATTGATAAACCTTTCAGAAGGCTATCTGCCCCTTTTTCCTTGGGCGGATTAAATCCCCTGCAGTGACCTGGAGTGGTGCTGTTCGCCTCCTGTCTCTGCCTCCTCACTGAGGTAATTCCTATCTTTACCTAGGCGGCTGGGCATGACCGTGCGCCTGAGAAGACCCCCTCCCCTCTTCCTGTCAAGTCGTGGTCCCTTCTGATATTCAAGGGGGGCCAAGCTGGCTAAACTCCTTGCAAAAAAATCACTCTCCCCTCTCCCAGACCCCTCATCCTCACAGGGAATCTGCCATCACACTCCTGTTTGGAGCAGGGGGCTGGGTTTCCACCTAGTCTGTCCACCCTGAGGGCTGGGTATGTGTGCCCCTTCCAGCTTCTAAGGTAAGCAACACCCGATAATTCCTGGCTTCCCTGTCTGTTCAGTACCCTCCTAGATGACTCAGAGCACTTCCCGTGGAGATAGACATCTGATCTCTCAGTTAGATACAATTTGCAAGGAGTTTTACCCTCACTTAAAATCCCGTGGGGGGGGGGCGGAGGATGGGAGCCCTTCCCAGCAGCCTGGAGGTTTAATAACTCACTATTACTTATTATAACTTCTTCGTGTCTTTGACCCTCATTCATTAGCAAGTTGGTACACAGTGTCTTGGTTTGCTGTGCCCCAAAGCAGGTCCCCATGGTGGTCTCTGGGTTTTTCATTGTTGTTTTAGTGAGAGCTAAGATTTATGTGTCTAACAGTGTCTGACATGTTCCCACAATCCTCCTCATGAAATTTTTGATTAGACATTTGAATGAATAGTTTGAGGTAGAGAAATGATATCTGAGCCAGAGATGTATATCTGGGAGCTGTTGGTATATGTGTCTCTGCAGATTTAATCATCTATGGAGACAATATAGACTATGAAGATGAGAGTTTTGACCAAGTTAAACTACAAAATTTAAATGAATATGGAAAGAACGAATTAGAAAGAGGGATTATAAAGATAAACAAACAATATTTATAGTATTGTTCTGTGATTTGTGGGAAGAAGAGTAAGGTTGGAGAACTGGTGCTATCTGACTTCAACACATACTATAAAACAATAATCAAGGCTATGTGGCATGGAAGAAACAATAGATGATTAGATAAACAGAACAGAATGGAGAGCATAGAAATAGACTAAACGAAATATAGCCAACTGGTCTTTGACAAGGTAGCAAAGTCATGCCAATTGAGAAAGAAAAGTCTTTTCAATAAATGGTGTGGTAACAACTGGATAGCACTTTGCAAAAATGAATCTAGACACTGACCTTAAAATTTTTACAAAAATTAATGCAAAATGGACCATTAACCTAAACATGTAATACAAAACTATAAAACTTTGAGAAGATAACACAGGAGAAAATCTAGGTGACCTCAGGTTTGGCAATGAATTTTAGGTACAACACCAAAAGCACAATACATGGAAGAAAATAAAAGATACGTTTGACTTCATTAAAAAATTCTGCTGTGTGAAGAAAATGAAAAAATGAGTCACAGACTGGAAGAAAATATTTGCAAAACACATATCTGCAAGAGGACCTGTATCCAAAATATCCTTGGAGCTCTAAAACTCAATAATAAGAAAACAAACCCTGTTAAAAGGTTGGCAAGAGAACTGAACAGGCACTTCACTAAAAAAGATATACCAATGGCAAATAAGCATATGAAAAGATGCCTAATATCATATATCAATAGGGAATTGCAAATTAAAGCAAGTAAGAGTGACTACTATACACTTATTAGAATAGCTAAGGTCCAAACCAATGACAACTCCAAATGCTCCTGAGGATTGAAAGCAAAGGGAACTCTCATTCATTGCTGGTGTGAATGCAAAATGGTACAGGCACTTTGGAAAACAGTATGGCAGTTTCTTATAAAGCTAAACATAGTCTTACCATAAAATCCAGC
>JAKSZT010054412.1:108850-119644 GCA_026826555.1 Tolypeutes matacus
TTTTTATGTATTTTGTTCCTGACAGATTTCCTGAGCTGAGTAAAGTGTCCTCCTTGTGTTACACACTAGTCACTCCCATGCTGAATCCTTTGATTTACTCTCTGAGAAACAAAGATGTCAAAGAAGCTCTGAGAAAGTTCTCACAGAAAAAAATATGTCTTTCTTAGCTGTGATATAACTGAAAGTCTTGAACAGTCACAATAATTCAGAGATTAACTAAGGAAAAGAATCCTCCAATTGATCTTAGAAATATTTAATATTGCAGAGTTGTTTATTTACTTCTTTGCACTCACTACTAAAGAATTAATTTGGACTACATTTTGCCTGATTATTGATATAGAAATGGCTTTCTGCCTACTTCATCTTCTTTTTGGACAAAGGTAATGATTGCTATCTCATTATTTAGGAAAACATGTTTTCAAGTTTGCAGTTGTCTTCTTGAAGATGTTGTTTAGGATGTATGCTTTACCCTGTGTTGTCAATATATGGTATATGGATGAATATTTAATATTCAGAGATAGCAAATTCCAATCTAGAAAGTAAAAGGTACAAATTCTCACATTTTCCTAAGAAATCTTTTGACTCTGTCATGAAAATATCAGATGCTCCACAATGCATAGAGTCTATAGTGTGATTTTGAGAACTACCCTTATTGTCAAGAGGCTGAATGAATCACATGAAAGAATTCATGGTTTCTCTAGCTTGGAATATGATTATTTGGTCCCTTTTCTGAATATCTACTAGATATTCTTTAAAAGTAGCCTATTCACAGGAAAACTGCAATGAAAATCAATAAAAAGTCACAACAATCTATTTCTCTTAAATATACTTTGGTGAATATTCATTCACTAAATAATATTTATTGAATTTTGATACATTCTTGGCCTTATGAAAAACTTTACATTAAATTTTTTTTACCTAAGAAACCTATAGTCAAATGAGGAAGGCCAAGAGAGAACAAAAATGCCATATGATGAATGCAATGAATAAAGACATAAAGAAAGAATATAAAGGAACTGGTCTAAATATGATTGATCGTAATGGTTAGTGGCTCATAAGCACATCTTAAACATATATGAGATTAATTAAGAAGAAATATAACTTTTTCATCCAAAGTGAAATAATGATTATGTAGTGAATGCAGAAGATGTTAAGAGTGGGAGGTGAGACATAAAAGGAAAGCCACAGGTATCATAAAGACATATATGACAAGCATAGGATGATTGCCTTTTTCTGTGGAAGGTGGGGAAGCATTGGGGATTCTTAAAAAAGGTAGCATTGTGATCATATTGGCATTTTACAAAATCCAAACTGGTAGCTCTGTAGAAGATAAATATTACTGGGAGAAGATGGAAGATTCAGAAGTGTGGCAGTAGACCAAGTAGAAGGTGATGATAGCTTTAACCAAAGCAGTAGCATTAGAAATAGTGAGGAGCAGATAAACTAAGCTGAATATATTAATTAGTTAGTTTGTGAAATGAGAAGAATTAGAAGTGAATAATGACTTCTAATGTAATGCTTGAGATTATAGTGAAGAAAATCTATGTCATAAAATTAGGAAGTTAACATAAGAGTCAATAGTTAAATTAAACATTTATAGTTAATAGTAAAGATAATAAGCTCAGGAATCAGATTGTGGTAAATTCTGTTTTAGCCATGTAGCTTGGGTAATTTGCATAATAGCTCTACAAGTTAATTTCCTTATGTAAAATATGGTGTATAATAGTGCCTACCTGTCAGGGTTATTTGAAAGATAAATAACATTCCACGTAAACTTGTTAAATCCCCATGTTTAATGAATGCCAAATTTCTTATTTCCTCACATTCTCATTATATGTCTGAGAAATGCTGCCTGTAATTAACTCTGCCTGTTTCTTGTAACTCTCTACCATGAAGTGTCTCCAATATCCAGGTATAAGTAATGTTTTCAATTCCATACCTAGATCTTGAGAAACTCCTTACTTTATTACATTCTTTCTGTAGGAAACTATTAGAAAAGATTGAAAAATTAGGAGAAAAAAGAACAAAGCTCCAATTAGATGCAAAATAGCATCTACTGTCAAATACTATACCTATTGAAATCTTTACTCATTTCTTTCTTAAAGAATTCTTTTATACTTTATCAAATTTATCTTCTTTAACAACATATTTTAATACAGAATCTCTGGAGAAGTAGGGGACTCACTAAGTAGCAAATGAGACATTGTTCATGACACATTTTTGAAGACTTCCAGGTAAGTGGGTCACTGTGCTAAAGTGGTATTTTCTTCCTGAGATGGAACAGAAAGATAATTGGGTTTGAAAGTGGCATATTTTCCAACCCTCTTCTGGGGAGTAAATGTATATCCTTCACACAACACTCCAAGACCTAGAAAGGAACAAGCCTTCCATGAAAGAGGCTGATAATTCTGTATAATTCCAGTTTACCTGATTTATTTAAATAAATAAAAAATTCTGTATATGCATGCATACAATTTCATATTCTCAAAATAACCTATATGCATAATAAAACTGATTATAAAATAATTAAAATTGAAATACAAATAATGCATAAAATAATTTTAATAACCTTTAAGTGACTTGCTGATGTTTAGGAATTACTGGGATTTTTTTTAACATGGCTATTAATAACACCCCTATCTAAAATACACGGAACATCTTCAGACTCTTCTAGTGACTTCTTTATTAACTTGATGATCATATTTCATTGTAGTATCTAAATCTCATTAACTTTACTTAGAGCAAAATATAGTGTTTACAGTGCTGAAATTCTTATTAAACTGCTTTGGTACTAACAGCAATTAAATAAAAGCTTTTAACCTATTTTTTTTTCTTGAGTTACCAGGATAGGCATTGAAACCAAGACTTTGAATGTGGGAAGCTGGTGCTCAACCACTGAGCTACACCAGCTCCCACAAGATGGATTTTTCGTTTGTTTGCTTGCTTGTTTGTTCTTCTTTTTTTTTTAAGGAGGTACAAGGGACCAAACCTAGGACCTCAGATATGGGAAGAAGGCATTCAACCACTTGAGCTACATCGAACTTATTTTAGCATTAAGATTTTTACATAATCAATATCTTCTTTTGACTTAAGTAGTGTCCTAATTTTTAGGTCAAGCATTAAACCAGGGAAACGTATGTGGCTCAAGTGATTGGGCTTCCAGCTACCACACAGGTAGTCCCAGGTTCAGTTAAAGTGCCTCCTGGAGAAAGCGAGCAGTCACAACAGGCAGGCACAGCGAGCTGATGCAACAAGATGATGCAACAAAGAGACACAAAGAGAAAAGACCATGAGAGATGCAGAAAACCAAGGAGTGAGGTGGCTCAAGCGATTGCACGGCTCTCTCATACATGGGAGGTCCCAGGTTCGGGACCTGGTGCCTTCTAAAGAATAGATGAGCAGACACAGACAGTACACAGTGAATGGATACAGAGCACAGACAGTGACCTCAAACAACAAGGGGGGAGTGGAGAATAAATAACAATAATATATCTTTAAATTTAAAAATTAAACCAAATGAAAACATTGCAGATTCCATGTTTTAAAAAGCATGGCCTTGGGGCTTTAAAAAAGCTCTTTCCCTTATTTGTTTTCTCATTATATATATTGAGGAATTACTGAGGTAAAATAAAGAGAATCCATAAAAATATACAATATTAGTGTGTTTCAAAAGGTTTAAACAACTTAAACCAAACAGCTTTCAAGATACAGAATATTACATCACCCCACAAATATTTTGCATGCCCTTTGGCCCATTCCTCCCTCTAACCAAATTCCCAGATATCCAGTGATATGATTTCTGTCACTGTATATGAATATACACACACACACATTTCTAGAATCATGCATTAGGTACTCTGTTGTGTCAGGCTTCTTTCACTTAACAAAATGATGTCATGTGTGTAAGTAGTCCATTTTTAAATTACTGCATAGTATTCAAATGTATACATGTACCAACTTCCATTTATCAATTCATAATATGATGGCCTATTGAGGTTTTTCAGGCTTTGGATATTGTATATAAAGCTGATATAAACATTCACACATGTATTGGTCTGAACATATATTTTCCTTTCCTTTGGGAAAATTTTGGGTTTATAGTCCTAGGACTTATGATAAGTGCATGTTTAACTTTTTAAGAAGCTGCCAGGGAGATAACATAAGGAATAACAGGGAGGGTGAAGTGCTCTGTAGAAACACTCCTCAAAAAACCAACAGAACTAGTGCAAAATACTTTTTAATGGAAGACGCTTGAAATTGTCTGGAGTACATTTAGCTATATAACAAATGAGGAAATTTTTATTCAAGAAAATCTACTAAATCTCAGTAAGAATTGCAACTCCCTGTGACATTTGAGCCATGTCCATGCCTTCACCTCACCCAGTCAACATGATGGAAGTCAGGAACAGCCAAGAACACAGGACTCCTTCTCCCCGTAGCACCCGGAGTATGACACGAATAGGACTTTACTTATCCCTTTCAGCTCCACGTTGGAATACCAGTAAAGAGTCAAACATATGGGGATTTCTGCATCCTCAAGACATAATTCATAGGCTGAGAGCTCTAACTCAGGCATAAGAGGTAAAAATTACTAGGGCCCATATCACCTTTTCCCTAGCTCACTCATAGGGCCGAGGTTCAATACCTAGAGAACAAACTGAAAAGCGTCAGTCTATCACCCCATCTGCTAAAAATATTGTGCCAGGAAGACTGAACATTCACATGAAAAATAATGATGTTGCACCATTATCTCATACCATATACAAAAGTTAACACTAAGTTCTAAGTGTGGAGAACCAAAGTCTGACCGTAATATATAGTTATTTTTCTGCAGCCTCTTCTCTGAACTTGAGGTCATTTAAAGACCCCCAAATCCCTTAAATAGAAGGCGGCACTCCTTTAACAAAACACCCTGCTACACTTTCAAAAATGTATGGTAAATCTTCCTGCTGCATTACCATAAATCCCTTGAAGCCAACTGTGATGGTGAATGATCATCAGAGAAGGGGATATAGCCAGACCTTTCAGAGATAACAGGAAACTGGCTATAAATTGATGCTAATTCTTGGAGATCCAATTGCCACCATGGCTCCGTGTCAGAGTGGTCAAAGAAGGCAAGGCAATCAAGAGAGTTGTAGCTTGTGGTTATGCCTCTTGTTTGAGAATACAGAGCTTAAATAGACACAACCAGCAACGAGCGATTTCCCCACATTGGTTCCCCTAAAAAAGGAATGTAGACTATTTAACTAAAAAGAGCCATGTAGATTCGACAAAATACAGCACTCTTTCCTCATAAAAACACTACAAAAGATAGGAATAGATGGAAACTTTCTGAAAATGATAAAGGGTATATATGAAAAACCCAAAGCTAACATAATTTTCAATGGTGAAATCCTAAAAGCCTTCCCTCTGAGATCGGGAACAAGACAAGGATGCCCACTATCACCACTCCTATTTAACATTGTCTGAGAAGTACTTGCACGAGCACTGAGACAAGAAAAGGACATAAAAGGCATCCAGATTGGAAAAGAAGAAGTAAAAATTTCATTATTTGCAGATGACATGATCCTATACATAGAAAGCACTAAGAAATCGACAACAAGGCTTCTAGAACTTATAAAGGAGTTCAGTAATGTTGCAGGCTATAAGATCAATGCTCAAAAATCAGTAGCATTTCTGTACACCAATAACCAGCAAACTGAGGAGGAAATCAGGAAAAAAATACCATTTACAATAGTAAACAAAAGGATCAAATACCTAGGAATAAATTTAACTAAAGATGTAAAGGACTTATATACAGAAAACTACACAACACTGTTAAAGGAAATCAAAGAAGACTTAAATAAATGGAAATATATTCCCTGTTCATGGATGGGAAGACTAAATATCATCAAGATGTCTATCCTACCCAAATTAATCTACAGATTTAATGCAATCCCAATAAAAGTCAACACTATATTTTTTAAGGAACTGGAAAAACTAACCACAAAATGTATTTGGAGAGGCAAGAGGCCCCGAATTGCCAAAGATATATTGAAAAAGAAAAATGAAGTTGGAGGTATCACATTACCTGACTTTAAAACATACTACAAAGCTACAGGGATCAAAACTGCGTGGTATTGGCACAAGGATAGACCTACTGACCAATGGAACCGGATTGAGAGTTCTGATATAGATCCTCGCATATACAGTCATCTGATATTTGACAAGGCCACGAAACCCACTCAGCTGGGAGAGAGTGGCCTCTTTAACAAGTGGTGCTTGGAGAACTGGATATCCATATCCAAAAGAATGAGAGAAGAATACCATCTCACGCCTTATACAAAAATCAACTCAAGATGGATCAAAGATCTAAATATAAGAGCCAAAACCATAAAAACCTTGGAAGATAATGTAGGGAAGCATCTACAGGACCTTGTAATAGGAAATGGTTTCATGAATTTCACACCCAAAGCACGAGCAGCAAGAGAAAAAATTGATAAATGGGATCTCCTCAAAATTAAAAACTTCTGCACCTCTAAGGATGTTATTAAGAAAATAAAAAGGCAACCTACCCAATGGGAAAAAATATTCGGCAACCATATATCTGATAGGAGCCTAATATCCTGCATATATAAAGAAATCCTACACCTCGAAAATAAAAGGACAAACAACCCATTTAAAAAATGGGCAAGTGACCTGAAAAGACACTTCTCCAAGGAAGAAATACAAATGGCTCAAAAGCACATGAAAAAATGCTCAACATCACTTGCTATCAGGGAAATGCAAATCAAAACTACAATGAGATACCATCTTACACCCATCAGAATGGCAGCTATTAAAAAAACAGGAGACACTAAATGTTGGAGAGGATGTGGAGGAATAGGAACCCTCATCCACTGCTGGTGGGACTGGGGTATGGTCCAGCCACTGTGGAGGACAGTTTGGCAGTTCCTCAGAAAACTAGCAATAGATCTTCCGTATGATCCAGCAATTCCACTGCTGGGTATATACCCAGAAGAACTGAAAACAAAAATACTAACAGATATATGCACACCAATGTTCATAGCGGCATTGTTCACCATTGCCAAAAGTTGGAATCAGCCCCGGTGCCCATCAACTGACGAATGGATAAGCAAAATGTGGTACATACATACAATGGAATATTACTCAGCTGTAAGAAGGAACAAAGTGCTAACACATGGAATAATGTGCATGAATCTTGAAGACCTTATGTTGAGTGAAGCAAGCCAGGCACTGAAGGATGAACAGTATATGACCTCACTGATCTGAACTGAGGAAAGTGAGCAGTCTCTGAGAACCATTGTCTGAAAGATAGGTTAACAAAGGAGAGTAAGAGAAGAGCAGGCTTTGAGCCATCACCCATATGGACATGATCTATGGTAAAGGGATAGAGTGTGGTTGCATGTTGGGGGATGGGGCAGATGAGTGGTGGTGTTCCTGGGTTTGGTGGTGCAGCACTGGGGGGTGGGTGGATTAGGAAGGGCTGGCTCAAATCCCCAGGGCATGTAACTGTGAATCTTGACATTCCATGGGTTGGGAGAGGGGGGTATCATGGACCCTGGGGGGCTGGGGAGAAGAAAACAGTCAAGATCTAATGGGTTGTTTGGTGGTCATGGGGAAGGTTTTTCATTACCTTACAGTAATGGACACAGGATATGGCAAATATCATCAAAATTATTGAACTGTATCATCTAAATTGTAAACTATACTGTAAATCACTGACAATGTTTAGTTGCTATATTTTGCTATCTGTATAACAGTTATAACAATGCTAACAACCAAAAAAAAAGGGGGGGGGGGCGTTAATAGGGGGGGGGGAAGGGGGGTGGTTTGGTATCTGGGAGTCTCCGGCACTCCGTGTGTGACTTTGCTGTGACCTAAAACTTCTTTGAGGATTAAATGAAAAGTTGGGAGACAATGGGGATTGAGAGGAGGAAGGTGTCATGGCACACCAGACATCCGATAGCGCAGTGATAAAGGGAAGGAAAAAAGGGAAAAGGGAAAAGAGAAAGGAAAAAAAAATGGATATATATATATATTTTTTAAAGGCATTTCCTTTGCTTTTTTGCCCATTTTTTGAATGTCCCAATCCACTAATTATATTTTATTTTGTTTTGTTCTTTGTTTGATTATTTGTTTTTTTTTTCCTTCTCTCTTTTTTTTTTTTCCCCTGAGTTTCCTTATGTTTGTCTCTTGCATGTAAACTTATCACACTTGTTTCTTTTTCCTAATAAGTGTATTTGATTATTTTATGGACTAAATGTTCATGGAGGATTTGATTCACAGAAGGGTTACAATGGTTTCTATGGGGGATTATTGGGGGGAGGGTGTCTGGGGGGGGGGGTTCGTGGGGATTGGTTCATCCCAATATATATGAAAGATATACAAGATCATTCAAAGGATTGGGGAATGGGGCATGGTCACGATGGGTGGATAATCACACAATAAATGAGGGAATCTGAATTCCTAGCCTGGAGAGCTCTGCCACAATCTCCAAGGGAGCACCAATAGTCCTCTGAGTGTAGGGACAGTGCCTGTCAAAATAGGATGACCCACTGATGTGTTTTTTTTTATTAATGACTACCCTTGTGAGTCTTTGCTCTTGTAAATGAGACTTAGCCTGCAGTTGTGGGGTGCCTAAGTGTTGCCACCTGAGAGCCTCCTTGTTGCTCAAATGTGGCCTCTCTCTAAGCCAAACACAGCATATGATTGCTTTACCTTTCCCCCAACGTGGGACATGACTCCCGAGGATGAGCCTCCCTGGCAATGAGGGATTAATACCAAGTGCCAACTGGCAACACAACTGGAAAAAGACCTTGAATAAAAGGGGGAAATGGTAAAGACAAATGAGTTCAAGTGGCTAAGAGACTTCAAAGAGAGTCGGGAGGTCATCCCAGATGTAACTCTTACGCACACCTCAGTAGGAGCTCATAGAATATCTAAGTGCCTATCACCCCACTCAGAGGGGTTCCTGAGAGCTCCGTAGACACCCTGGTCCTATATAAGGGGGGATAGCCCCAGAGACTGATGCCTTATCAGTGGGTTCTATTTTGGAATCTGTGCTCCTGAGAGCGACAGAATTAGAGTCAAATAAGTCCTCCCTGCACATGGTTTACCAGTCCCTTCTATTCAAACCTATATGTGATGCTGGAGTTTTTAGGTATACTTCCAGAGACTGGAGCCTCCCGCCTACCTATGTGCCAGGTGTGCATGAAATCTAGGTGGACCTGCAACTCCTACCCTACAGCTCAATGGACTCATCCAAGTCACCTGGTGAGGAGACAACGATGGGCAATGGCCATCCCAGGGAATGGAGAGGGCCTGCATCTGCAGGCAGGAATATCCCACCCACCATATCCATGGGATATAAGCCCTCTCTCACTTGGAGTTGGAGTGGACATCACCATCCCAGTCCCCTCAGGATTGGGGGAAGAACTATGGACTAGAGTGGACTTGATGGTATTCTCTTGTTCACATATGGTGATTCTAGCAATGCAAGAAATTATAACAATGAGGTGGAGTCAGTGGCCACTTGACACTTTTGGGGTAGGGAGGGGATGAGCAGTTGAAATACAGGGACTTCTTTGGGAGTTGGAGGTTGTCCTGAGTACTGTTGTGGCAACGGATGTAGGCCATTTTAAATCAGCACACACCACTCAGAACTGAGTGGGAGAGAGTGTGGTCTACAGTGTGAACTATGGTCTATGGTTGGTGGCAAGGCTCCAGGATGTGTAAGTTCATTGAGGGTGGTGGGCCACACTGTAGGAGATGTTTGTGTGGGATGTGGTGGGAGGTGTGGGAGGTGGGCAAAATGGGAATCCCAGTGGGTTCCGTGTAATATTTTGGGTAATCTAAGCACCTCTTAAAATATATGTGTATATATATATATAAATAACATTTTTGTAAGCAAATGCACATATATGCATATATATTTATATATCATTTTGCAAATGTTTGTATGTATTGTGAGAATTTTGATTTTTACCCATAATAAAAAAATAAAAAAATAAAATAAAAAAAATAATAATAATAATAATAATAAAAGAGCCATGTAGAAGCCATTGTAAGTGCTGCTACCTACCAAAACAGTGAGTTTTTCTGAAAAGAGGAAATACCACATTTTTGATTGCAGAGAATAGTGTCACAAACAATGACTTGAAAAATGCAAGGGGATGATATCTATCACATCCACATTGCATTGGTCTATTTGGCCTGTGAAAAAGATAGAAAGATCTTGGAGAGTTACAGTGCATTATATTAAACTTAAGCACTTGATGACTCCAAGAGCAAATGCTTTTCCAGATTTGGTTTCATGCTGGGGGAAATCAGCATATTCCTAATTCCTGACTTGCAGAAATTCATCAGGAAAATGTTTTTTTCTACTGTCTATTAGGACAGTTCATGAAAAGCAGTTTGTCTTCAGCTGGCAGAGCCAGCTCTATAGCTTTACTATTCTACCTCAGAACTACCTCATCTATCAAGCTCTATGTCATACGATAGCATACAGAGAACTTTACCAACTCTTCATAGCATAAGACATAATGCCAATGTATTACCTTGAAGACATAATGCTTATTGACATGGGAAGATGTGAATAGGAACTACTCTGGACACTTTGTTTAAACATATCATGCCAGGAATAGAAATGAAATGACAAAAATTCAGGTGCCAGTAACCTAGGTGAAATTTCTATGGGGACCAGTAAACTGGGGAATGTTGAGATGGCTCTTCCAAAGCAAAGGTCCAAATGCTTCATCCAGATCCATCTACCCCTAGAAAGAAGACCTCTAG
>JAKSZT010054412.1:128052-151479 GCA_026826555.1 Tolypeutes matacus
GTATATGTATATTTTTATATTCACTTACCTACAATGATGAAAAACTGATAAAAAGAAATCTAATTTCCTTATGCCATGCCAGATGCTGGAAAATAATTTCAACTATATAATATTTTAGAGGTTGTTTTTTTAAAACTGATAAACCACTTCTGCAGTATGTTTGTAACATTTTAGTATTTATCTGATTGGTGTATGAGACATTATCCCTCTTTATCTAGAAAAATACTTTGAAATAGGATTCCTTTGACAAACAAGTTTTCATCTATATTAGATAAGGAGCAACTAAGCTGGCTATTACCAACACCTAAATTTTAAAATAGCTTTTCAAGCACATACTATGCACCCAACTCTCATTATTTTAATGATACAATTGTAAACTTGGGTTCCCCAAATGTCAAAATTGTCTCAGACTTTGAAATTGAATGGAGGATGCCCTGCAGGTTGACTGAACTGTAGAGGACACATGACTCATGTTTAACCTCCCAGTTTCTCCTTATGGTAACGAAACAGTTTATCCTTTGTCTGTCCATTTGTGTATTGGAATCAGATAAATGATTTTGTACATTTCAGAGGTCTACAGCTAGAAGGGACTTTGCCTCAAGATGAACTGTATTTCTTTAAAATGATTATGATATGCTTTTGTACTTGCATTGTTAGAGATAAAGTTTTTTGAATATTGTAATGTATTTTTGGAATTCAGAGGGTGGAGTGTAGCAGTTAGATGTAATTATGAATTCCAAAAATAGATATTGGACCATGCTTGTAAACTAGTCTGCCAATCTGTTCATAATTGTTATGATTAGGGCGTTAACTGGGCCACAACAGTAGGGTGTTGAGCTCCACCCCTTGGTGGGGCAGGAATCAACTATAAAAGGCATGGCAAAGAAGAGTGTTGAAGCAGTTTTGATGTTGGAGTTCTGGTGAGGAAGGAGAGAAGGCCCCAGCATAGAGACGAGCCAATTACCTGAGAATTCATAGCTGGCCTTGTGGAGAGAGGCAAAACCTAGAAAGCCTCATAGTCTATAGCTGACTTTGTGGAGGAAACAGAGGAGCTAAGTCCAGAGAGAGATGGAGCCCCGGGAAAAGAGGAACCCAAGAAGCCTGAACCCTGGCAAACATCAGCAGCTGTCATGCTCCAACATGTGGCAACAGATTTTGGTGAAGGAAGAAACTTATGCTTTATGGTCTGGTAACTGTAAGCTTCGACCCCAAATAAATACCCTTTATAAAGACCAACCAATTTCTCGTATTTTGCATCAGCACCCCTTTGGCTGACCAATACATGGTCTCTTGGTGATTGTTTCAGGTTCATATGAAAAGAAAGTGTATTCTGCTATTCTGTGTGTCATTTCTCTAGATGACAATTAGATCAAGCTGATTGATATGTTATAACACATTATAACACATAATGTTTTTTAGTGGAGAATCAACCCCATGAAGTTCAGCCCACAATTCTGGCTTCTGGGGATTGTGGTTTAAACGTCATTTCCATTTTCTTTGCAGTGCTATTCAGATCTGTTCCACCTGTGCACAACACCACTGCCAATCTGGGGCCTGGGAGTTCATGCTTTTCTTTTGATCAGTTCTCAGAGTCTTTGTTATGCTATTTTCTATCAGATTCATGAATGCACAGCTCATGAGTGAGCCTAGAATTCATAAACAAGTTATTGACCAGAGTAGACTTACTGGTATTCTACTATAGACTTACTGTGATTCTAGCAATGGAAAAACTTTTATCACTGATGGGGAGGCAGAGGCCCCTGGAGGTTTGAGGGCATGGAGAGGAAAAAACAGGTTGTAATATGGGGATATTTTCGGGTCTTGGTAATTATACTGAATGACATTGCCTTGACAGTTACAAGCCATTATGTATCTGGTCATAACTTACAAAATTGTGCAGGAGAGAGTATAAACTATGATGTAAACTATAATCCACACTTAGGGGCAATGCTCAAAAATGTGTTCACCATAAAACAAATGTACCACAATAATGAAGGATGCTGTTAATGTGGGAAAATGTGGGAAGGGTTGGGGGCGGGGCATATGGGAATCTCCTATATTTTTTATATAACATTTATGTAACCCAAGCATCATTTTAAAAAATAAAAAAATAAATTAAAAAAAAATAACTAATATTCTTTTTACTTCCTGAACTGACCAAATACTGTTTCATAATAAGGGAAGCTTTGACCCTGTATCATCCTGCCATCTATACACTGCAAAAATTCAGATAAATTATAGAAATTACTTTATATAAAAATTGTATTTAAAAATTGGATTGCAAGTAGCTTATGGAAAGATTAAGAGAAAACAACATCCTTATAACATTAAGCTTATTAATAAGAATATTATATCTTTCCTTTTAATCTAGTGTTCTGGCAGTAAGTATTAAGGATTTTTTAAATACAGGTACTAATTTCTTGCAAATATTTTTTGCTATGGATTTTTCTATAATTATGTTAAATGTCATTATTTCTTTCATTTTATTTTTTAACTGATCAGTATTTAAATATAGTTGAGCAGAGAATTAGCAAAACATTACCTGGCTTTGAATTTGTAGATCAGAGGGCATTTGTTGTATCATGAAATATGTTTGCCATCAGGTAAAGAGGTGAACAATAATTTGGAAAGAAGGTTTGGCTTTTGTAATTTGTAGACAAGTAGCTTACTACAAAATTATAAATATTCATTTCTCTAAAACTTTTCTCATAGAGAGTGCACCCTTTATTTTATTTCTCCATGCCTAACAATATACCTGCTGTGATAGTTAATAGAAAGATTTTTTTTTAGCCAAAGAAAAAAATAAAGCCCAGAGAGACTTCTCAAAGGGTACATGCACAGAGAAGAGAAAATTTTTTGTATTTGGACAATCATTTGACATTGAAACTGAGTTTTCTGCAGTCCTCATGGACAACAGCCCTGGAGCTTATGCTTATGTCTCCATAATTGACTTTATGATTACTCCTTTCCCAGTGGAGTTAATCACAGAAGATAAGCAAAGCCTCAATGCAGAAATATCCAGAGAAAAAGCTGCTCAGGAGTTAAGTATAGAAAACCACTTTGACACTCTGGAACTCCAGTTAATCCGAGGTTACTATGCTCTTTAAATATCTGTGTTGATCCCACAGGCCTCATACGAAGATATGCCAAACCTACAAGGGTTCAAAAGAAAAAAATTCCTTTATATTCCTACCTAAGGTTTACCCGTTCTGAGTAAAGGCTAAGATAATATGAATTGATTCACCTTTTCAGCAAGGAAACCAATGCAAATGTAAGGGTTGGACTTTTAGCTAAATTATGTATCTGCTTCTAAACAATGGCTAAGTGTTTATGGCATTTTAAAAATTTAACAATTACTAATACAAACAAAATATTCTTAATGAGGCAATGAAAATATATTTCTTTACAGAAATGACCTTAATCTAATAAAAATTAATATATTTGGAAATAACTTAAAGAATTTAATTTTTCTAGGTTTAATGATTTTTGACGTTATTAATTGTAACACATCTTAAAATTGCCACTATTTCAATCTATTTTTGAAGTTTGTTACTTTTGAAGCAGTAACAAAATACATTGAAATGAAATAAGGTAAAAATATTTTCAAGTGTCTTTGTTTCTGTCATATAATGATTCAAAACTGACCACTAACACTCAATAATTACACACATCACTATCATGGGTTTTAAATGTAAAATTTCTGTTTTAGGTAAAGATAACCCTCTAACCATAATTATATTAATATTAGAAATTCAGTATGGGAATGAAAGTAGATGTTTAAAACAGGCAAGCTTCTTGCTGAAATTCCTGAAAAAACTAAATTAAGTGGAATAAACAAAGAACTTCTTTCAATCCTTAAATTCACTGTTTAATAAAATTTAGGTTTCAGAAAACTTATAGAAACTAATTTGAATACTTGCTTCTTTGTGATATGAAAATTATTTTATTTGCAAAACTTATTTAATCTGTAAGCAACCTACTTCAACAGTTAAGAAAGTATTAATAGCTCTAAATCAAAGCCTAGATGTCATTTCCTCATTTTATCTTCCACCTTTCAGCAGGTCTCTACCATGGGTGACAAGGCAACAAACAACCACTCAGAAGTTACTGACTTCATTCTTGTAGGCTTCAAGGTACTCCCAGAGCTCCACATACTCACTACTAAAGAATTCATTTGGACTATATTTTGCCTGATTATTGATATTGGAACGGCTTTCTGCCTACTTCCTCTTCAAAGGCAATGATTGCTATCTCATTATTTAGGAAACCATGTTTTCAAGTTTGCAGTTGTCTTCTTGAAGATGTATTCTCTACCTTGTGTTATCAATATATAGTATATGAATGAATATATAATAGTCAGAGATAACAAATTCCAATGTAAAAAGTAAAAGGAACAAATTCTCACATTTACATAAGAAACCTTTTGACCCTGTCATGAAAATATCAGATATTCCACAATGCATAGGATATATAGTGTGATTTTGTGAACTACTCCTATTGTTAAGAGGCTGACGGGAAGCGGCTGTGGCTCAATCAGTAGGGCTCCCGTTTACCATATGGGAGGCCCCGGGTTCGGTTCCCGGGGCTTCCTGGTGAAGGCAAGCCCGCCCGCATGGCGTGGTTAGCTGACCCAGCGAGCACAAGCAGCAAGGGGGGGGGATAAATGAATAAATAAATAAAATCTTTAAAAAAAAAAGAGGCTGAGTGAATAACATGAAAGAATTCATAGTGTCTCTAGCTTGGAATATGATTATTTGATTCCTTTTCTGAATATCTACTAGATTAAGAAATTATTCTTGAAAAGTAGCCTATTCACAGGAAAACTGCAATGAAAATCAATCAAAGTCACAATAATCCATTTCTCTTAAATATACTTTGGTGAATATTCATTCACTAAATGATATTCACTGAATTTGGATACTTTCTTGGCCTTATGAAAAACCATACATTAAATTTTTTTTACCTATGAAACCCATAGGCAAATGAGGAAGACCAAGACTGAACTAAAATGCCATATGATGAATGCAATGAATAAAGACATATAGAAAGAATAGAAAGAAACTGGACACTCTAAATATGATTGATCATAATGGTGAGTGGCTCATGAGCACATCTTAAACATATATGAGATTAATTAAGAAGAAATATAACTTTTTCATGCAAAGCGAAATAATGAATTATGTAGCGAATGCAGAAGATATTAAGAGTGGGAGATGAGACTTACAAGGAAAGCACAGGAATCATAAAGACATATATGACAAGCATAGGATGATTGCCTTTTTTCTGTGGAAGGTGGGGAAGCATTGGGGATTCTTAAGAAAGGTAGCATTGTGATCATATTGGCATTTTGCAAAATCCAAACTGGTAGCTCTGTGGAAGAGAAATATTACTGGGAGAAGATGGAAGATTCAGAAGTGTGGCAGTAGTCCAAGTAGAAGGTGATGATATCTTTAACCAAAGCAGTAGCATTAGAAAGAGTGAGGAGCTGAAAAACTAAGCTGAATATATTGTTTAGTTAGTAGGTGAAAGGAAAAGAATTAGAAGTGATTAATGACTTCTAATGCTTGAGGTTACAGTTAAGAAAATCTATGTCATAAAATTAGGAAGTTAACATAAGAGTCAATATTTAAATTAAATGGTTTTAGTTAATAGTGAAGATAAAAAGCTCAGGAATCAGATTGTGGTAAATTCAGTTTTAGCCATGTAGCTTGGGAAATTTGCATAATAGCTCTACATGTTAATTTCCTCATGTAAAATATGGTATATAATAGTGTCTACCTGTCAGGGTTATTTGAAAGATAAATAACATTCCACGTAAACTTGTTAAATCCCCATGTTTAATGAATGCCAAATTTCTTATTTCCTCAAATTCTCATTACTATGTCTGAGAAATGCTACCTGTAATTAACTCTGCCTGTTTCCTGTAACTCTCTACCATGAAGTGTCTCCACTATCCAGGTATAGGTAATATTTTCACTCCCATACCTAGATCTTGAGAAACTCCTTACTTTATTACATTAACCTTTAACTTTCTTTCAGTAGGAAACTATTTAAAAAGATTGAAAAATTAGGAAAAAAAAGAACAAAGCTCCAATTAGATGCAAAGTAGCATCTACTGTCAAATACTATACCCATTGAAAACTTCACTAATTTATTTCTTATAGAATTTTTTTTATACTTTATCAAATTTATCTTCTTTAACAACATATTTTGATACAGAATCTCTGGAGAAGTAGGGGACTCACTAAGTAGCACATGAGACATTGTTCATGACACATTTTTGAAGACTTCCAGGTAGGTGGGTCACTGTGCTAAAGTGGTATCTTCCTCCTGAGATGGAACCGAAAGATAATTGAGTTTGAAAGTGGCATATTTTCTAACCCTTTTCTGGGGAGTAAATGTATATCCTTCACACAACACTCCAAGACCTAGAATGGAATAAGCCTTCCATGAAAGAGGCTGCTATTCTATATAATTCCAGTTTACCTGATTTATTTAAATAAATAAAAAATTCTATATATGTGTGCATACAATTTCATGTTCTCAAAATAACCTATATGCATTATAAAACTGATTATAAAATAATTAAAATTGAAATACAAATAATGCAGAAAATCATTTTAGTAACCTTTAAGTGACTTGCTGATTTTTAGGAATTACTGGGATTTTTTAATATGGCTATTAGTAATACCCCTATCTAAAATATACAGAACATCTTCAAACTCTTCTAGTGACTTCCCTCTTAACTTGATAATCATATTTCATTTTATTATCTAAATCTCATTAACTTTACTTAGGGCAAAATATAGTGTTTACGGTGCTGAAATTCTTATTCAACTGCTTCTGTACTAACAGCAATTAAATAAAAGTTTTTAACCTATTTTTTTTTTTCTTGAGGTACCAGGGCAGGCATTGAAACCAAGACTTTGAGTGTGGAAAGCTGGTGCTCAACCACTAAGCTACACCAGCTCCCACAAGTTGGATTTTTCGTTTGTTTGCTTGCTTGTTTGTTTTTCTTTTTTTTTTAAGGAGGTACCAGGGACCAACCCTAGTACCTCATATATGGGAAGCAGGCGTTCAACCACTTGAGCTACATCTAACTTATTTTAACATTAAGATTTTTACATAATCAATATCTTCTTTTGACTTAAGTAGTGTCGTAATATTTAGGTCAAACATCAAACATGAGTTGGCTCAAGCGATGTGCGCTTCTATCACACATGGGAGGTTCCAGGTTTGGTACCTGGTGCCTCCTAAAGAATAGATGAGCAGACACAGACAGCACAAAGTGAATGGATACAGAGAGCAGACAGCAACCTCAAACAACAAAGGGGTAGTAGAGAATAAATAACAATTATATACCTTTAAATTTAAAAATTAAACCAAATGAAAACTTTGAAGGTTCCTTGTTTTATAAAGCACGGCCTTGGGTCTTTAAAAAAATCTCTTTCCCTTACTTTTTTTTCATTATATATAGTGAGGAATAATTGAGGTAAAATAAAGAGAATCCATAAAAATATACAATATTAGTGTGTTTCTAAAGGTTTAAACTTCATTTAAACCATAACTGCTATCAAGATACAGACTATCACATCACCCCACAAATATTTTTCATACCCCTTTAGGCCCATTCCTCCCTCTAACCAAATTCCCAGAAATCCAGAGATATGATTTTTGTCACTGTATATAAATACACACACACACACAAACATTTAGAATCATGTATTAGATGCTCTGCGGTGTCAGGCTTCATTCACTTAGCAAAATGATGTCATGTGTGTAAGTAGTCCATTTTTAAATTACTGCATAGTATTCAAATGTATACTTGTACCAACTTCCATTTATAAGTTCATAACATGATGGTCCACTGAAGTTTTTTCACACTTTGGATATTGTATATAAAGCTGATATAAACATTCATACATATCTTGGTCTGAACATATATTTTCCTATCCTTTGGGGAAATTTTGAGGTTTATCCTAGGACTTATGGTAAGTACATGTTTAACTTTTTAAGAAACTGCTAGGGATATAACATAAGGAATGGCAGGGGGGTGAGGTGCTCTGTAGAAACACGCCTCAAAAAACCAACAGAACTGGTGCAAATTACTTTTTAATGTAAGACTCTTGAAATTGTCCAGAAGATATATAGCTATATAACAAATTAGGAAATTTTTAGTCAAGAAAATCTACTAAATCTCAGTAAGAATTGCAACTGCCTGTGATATATAAGCCATGTCCCTGCCTTCACCCCACCCAGTCACCATGATGGAAATCAGGAACAGCCAAGAACACAGAATTCCCTCTCCCTGTAGCACCAGGGGTATGACACGAATAGGGCTTTACTTATTCCTTCCAGCTCCATGTTGGAATACCAGTCAAGAGTATCTAAAAGGTCTAGGGATTTCTGCATTCACAAGACATAACACATAGGATGAGAGCTCTAACACAGGCATAAGAGGTAAAAATTACTAGAGCCCATATCACCTTTTCCCTAGCTCACTCTTGGGCAGAGGTTCCATACCTAGAGAGCAAACTAAAAAGCCTTAGTCCAGCAACCCAATCCAGAAATCTACTAAAAATATTGTGCCAGGAAAACTGAACATTCATATAGAAAATAATGATGTTACACCATTATCTCATACCATATACAATGGGTAACGCTAAGTTCTAAGTATGGAGAACCAAAGTCTGACCATAATATATAGTTATTTTTCTGCAGCCTCTTCTCTGAACTTGAGGTCATTTAAAGACCCCCAAATCCCTTGAATAGAAGGCTGCACTACCTCAACAAAACACGCTGCTACACTTTTTAAAATGTATGGTAAATCTTCCTGCTGCATTACCATAAATCCCTTGAAGTCAACTGTCAGGATGAATGATCATCAGAGAAGGAGATATAAACAGACTTTTCAGAGATAACTGAAAAATGGCTCTGAATTGACGCTAATTCTTGGAGATTTAATTGCCACCATGGCTCCATGTCAGAGTGGTCAAAGAAGGCAAGGCAATCAAGAGAGTTGTAGCTTGTGGTTATGCTTCTTGTTTGAGAATACAGAGCTTAAATAGACACAACCAGCAACTAGCAAATACCCCACATTGGTTCCCTTACAAAAGGAATGTAGATTTTATAACTAAAAAGAGCCATGTAGAAGCTATTGCAATTGCTGCTACCTACCAAAAGAGTGAGGTTTTCTGAAATTAGGAAGTACCACATTTTTGATTGCAGAGAATAGGGTTACAAGCAACGACTTGAAAAATGCAAGGTGATGATAACTATATCCACATTGCATTGGTCTATTTGGCCTGTGAAAAAGATAGAAAGATCTTGGAGAATTGCAGTGCATTATATTAAACTTAAGCACTTGATGACTCCAAGAGCAAATGCTTTTCCAGATTTGGTTTCATGCTGGGGGAAATCAGCATATGTCCTAGATCCTGGCTTGCAGAAATTAATGAGGAAAATGTTTTTTCCTACCACCTATTAGAGCAATTCATGAAAAGCAGTTTGTCTTCAGCTGGCAGAACCAGCTATATTGTTTTACTATTCTACCTCAGAACTACCTCAACTATCAGTTCTATGTCATACGATAGCATACAGAGAACTTTACTGACTCTTCATAGCATAAAATATAATACCAATGTATTACCTTGAAGATATCATGCTTATTGACATAGGAAGATGTGAATAGGAACTACTCTAGACACTTTGTTTAAACATATCATGCCAGAAAGTAGGAATGAAATGACAAAAATTCAGGTGCCAGTAACCTAGGTGAAATTTCTACAGGTCCAGTAATCTGGGGAATGTTGAGATGACTCTTCCAAAGCAAAGGTTCAATTGCTTCATCCAGATCCATCTACCCCTAGAAAGAAGATCTGTAGAAAGTAGACTTCTTTGGATTTGCAACCTTCATTTACCCCATTTGGTCATGCTAGTTTGGCACAATAACTGAATAACCCCGAACGTTGCCAGTTTTCATGGGACATAATATAAGTGAAGACGCTATAATAAGTAGGTATAATAAGTAGATTATGCATGGCTTTAGGAATATCAACTACCACTTACCAAATTAAATCTAGCTACTTTTACTGAGGTGTTCAAAACATACTAACAGAAGTCATTAATTGTAGCTCCCTTTATGGCATCATTCTTGGAGTGGGATAAGTCATCCACCTGAGGACCACTATGCTGGGCTATTTCTATCAACAAAGGGCAGCACTTTGTTCTCACTGGAATAGATATTCACTCTGAATATAAATTTTCTTGACCTGATGTCAGTGCTGCTGCTAAAACCTCTTTCCCTGGACTTTCAGAATTCTATATTTACAATCATGATAGTCTACATAGCATTGCTTTTGACCAAATAACTCATTTTTTAGCATTTTATAGCAGATGAATTGTGGCAATAGAATCATGATCATGGTATTTACTATTATTGCCACATTTCCCATTAACCAAAAGGTCCTTGCCTGAGAGAATGGTGGAACAGTCCTTTAAAGATTCTTGTTATACATCCATCCAGATAGCAAGAACTTGTGGGGCTGAAGTAATATACTCAAGAATGCCATATATCCCCTAAAACAGCAAACAATATATGGTGCTATTTTCCCCATAGCCAAGATTACTGATAAAGAATCAGAGGAGGGAAATGGAAGTGTTTATTTCCAGTATTAAATTTTAGTGATCCACCAGTTAATTTTTTGCTAATTATCTCCATGACTTTGGGCTTTGCTGGTTCCCAAGTAAGGAATGATTATACCAGGGGACACAGCAATTGTCCCCTTAAACTAGATCTTGTCCTTTCGGGTTCTTCCAACCAGTAAACCAAAAGGGACGTAAGGGAAGTACGTATGGGCCGAGAGATATACCCTGACTATCCAGGAAAAAATGGATTGTTCTTTATTGGGATAAGGAAGACCACACCAAGAATGCTTATAAGGGTGCAAATGTTAGAATAGTTTAATTATTTATGGCCAGAATATTCATTTGCTGTCAGGATATCCCAAGAAAAAATCCTTCCCCAAATATGGTTAAGAATACGCTAGTTTGAATGGTATTGGCATCTTTGAGAAGCTCAGAACAGGCTGTCCTCTGTGTAATGGGAATACCTTTGAAGGATTCTGCCATGCAACTAGAATCACTAATAACAATGGGGATGATATAGTCTCAGAATTGTAGATAATAAAAACTGGGTTGCAGCATTTAACTCTTAGAGCTGACCTAGGTTAATTTACCATAAAGTTCAGCAAAGCCAAAATGCAGTGAAGATGTATTTGACTCCTGTTGGGGAATGCATCATGTCCTCCACAAAAGGCATGTTCATGTCCGAGTCACAGGTGCTGGGGGTGTGAAGCCATTTATAAACAGGACCTTTGATGATGCTATTTGTTAAGTATGCCCAAGCTGAATGAGGGTGGGCCTTAAGGCAATATGAAGTTCTTATAATCAAAACATATTGGACACAGAGGAGAAAGCTACAGGAAGAAGCCAGGTGTCATGCGTGCCAGAGAAGAAAGAAGAAGACATTGCCATGTGCCTTGCGATGTGACAGAAGAGCCAAGGGCCAACAACCGGCAACCAGCCCCGGAAGAACAGAGTCTTCTGGGAGAAAACAGCCTGGCTGATACCTCAATTCTGGACTTCTCCTGACCTCAAAACCACCATGATTCAATATATTCTTATTGTTCAAGCCAAGCCATTATACAGTATTTGCTTTAGCAGCGGGGAAACGGCCACAGCACCTTGAACAAATAAGGAACACTTATAGGATATTTTAAAAAGAATATTTTAATTTTAAAAGTTTTTTACCACACAGCATATTAATTATGTGTGCTTTGCAACATCTATGGTAAGAAAAAAAATATAAAAGAAATTTTATGTTCTTGAATGAATAGTCTAGAAGATAGTCCATGGACCATGTTTCGGTAGGAATGTATTTATATTTTTAGATTTTTCTCATTTTCAAATATGAACTTAATGTTCTCCATTCATAACTTTTTAAGAAAAAATAATTCTGAATTAGCTATATCAATTAAATTCATTAAGATTATCATTTTGGGAGCTCAGGACATTATAGATACAGACAGTTCAATTTTATATAAGGAAAGACAGAACTATTGCTCTCCACAAGCAGAGTGAGGACTTTCCATCCTCTTCCCAACCTTCACCCTCACTAATGCAGTGTTCATGTACATGACTATTGTAGTCATAATTAATGTCCACACTTTTGATAGTGAAATAAATATAGAATTATAATCTTTTTTGTATCCCTTATCTCATCCAATATTTTATATTTGTTACATTGATAGACTTTATGTTAGAACCATTTTTGGTTCACAGAAAATTGATCAGAAAATACAGAGTTCCATATACCTCCTCTATGCTGTGCAGTTATCCCATGCTCCAACTATTCATCTTTTCCTCCCACAGTCTTCCCTGAAACCCCGGAAGCCCTGATTGTTTCACAATCTCTGTAGTTTTGCATTTTCCCAAATATCATCTAGATGGAATCAAACAGTATGCAGCCTTTTCATACTGGTTTCTTTCACATAACAATATGTGTTTAAGGTTCCTCCATGTCTTGTTGTAGCTTGGATAGCTCTTTTCTTTTCTCTGTTGTTGCTGAATAATATTCCATTTAATAGACCTACCACAGTTTCTTCATTCATTCTCCTACGGAAAAACATCATGGTTGCTTCCAATTTTTGGCAACTATGATTAAACCTGCTATAAATATTCATGTGCAGAATTTTGTGTGGACATAATGAGGAAACTCATTTGGGTGAATATTTAGAAGTACTATTGCTGGATTTTATGGTAAGACTATGTTTAGCTTTATAAGAAACTGCCACACTGTCTTCCAAAGTTCCTGTACCATTTTGCATTCACACCAGCAATGAAGGAGAGTTCCCGTTGCTCTCCATCTTCAGGAGCATTTGGGGTTGCTATTGGTTTGGACCTTAGGTATTCTAATTATTGTATAGCAGTTGCTCATTCTTGTTGTAATTTGCAATTCCCTAGTGATATATGATATTAAGCATTTTTTCATATGCTTATTTGCCATTGGTATATCTTCTTTGATGAAGTGCCTGTTTGGATCTCTTGCCAACCTTTTAACAGGGTTTGGTTTTCTTATTGTTGGGTTTTAGAATTCCAAGGATATTTTGGATACAGGTCCTCTTGCAGATATGTATTTTGCAAATATTTTCTCCCAGTCTGTGGCTTATATTTTCATTTTCTTCACACAGCAGAATTTTTTAATGAAGTCCAACGTATCTTTTATTTTCTCCCATGTATTGTGCTTTTGGTGTTCTAACTAAAATTCATTGCCAAACCTGAGGTCATCTAGATTTTCTCCTATGTTATCTTCTAGAGGTTTAATAGTTTTGCATTATATGTTCAGGTCAATGGTCCATTTTGCATTAATTTTTGTAAAAAGTGCAAGGTCAGGGTCTAGATTCACTTTTTGCAAAGTGTTATCCAGTTGTTCCCACACCATTTATTGAAAAGACTATTCTTTCTCAATTGGCATGCCTTTGTTCCCTTGTCAAAGATCAGTTGACTATATTTCGGTTAGCCTATTTCTATGCTCTCTATTCTGTTCCGTTTATCTATTCATCTATTGTTTGCCCCATGCCACATGGCCCTGATAATTTGTTTTATAGTATGACTTGAAGTCAGATAGCACCAGTCCTCCAACCTTGCTCTTCTTTTCACAATTCACAGAACAATATTATAAATATTGTTTGTTTATCTTCATAATCCCTCTTTCTAATTCGTTCTTTCCAGCTTCATTTTAATTTTGTAGTTTAACTTGGTCAAAACTCTCATCTTCTTAGTCTATATTGTCTCCATAGATGATAAAATCTGCAGAGACACATATACCAACTGCTCACAGATATATATCTCTGGCTCAGATATCATTTCTCTACCTCAAACAATACTTTCAAATGTCTAATCAAAAATTTCATGAGGAGGATTGGGGGAACATGTCAGACAGGTTAGATACATAAATCTTAGCTATCACTAAAACAACAATGAAAAACCCAGAGGCTGCCATAGGGACCTGCTTTGGGGTACATCAAACCCAAGGCGCTATGTAACAACTCCCATATGAATGAGGGTCAAAGACACGAAGAAGCCAAAACAAATAATAGTGCGTTATTAAACCTCCAGGCTGCTGCGAAGGGCTCCCCTCACCCCCTCTCCCCCCAGGATATTAAGTGTGGGTAAAACTCCTGGCAAATTGTTTCTAACTGAGAGAAGAGCAGATGTCTTCCTCCATGGGAAGTGCTCTGAGTCATCTAGGAGCGTACTGAACAGATAGGGAAGCCAGGAATTATCGGGTGTTGCTTACCTCAGAGGCTGGAAGGGGCACACATACCTGGCCCTCCGGGCGGACATACTAGGTGGAGACCCAGCCCCCTGCTCCAAACAGGATTGTGATGGCAGATTCCCTGTGAGGAAGAGGGGTCTGGGAGAGTGGAGAGTGATTTTTTTTTGCAGGGAGTTTAGTCAGTTTTGTACCCCTTGAATATCAGAAGGGACCCCAACTTGACAGGAAGAGGAGAGGGGGATCTTCTCAGGTGGGTAGTCATGCCCAGCAGCCTAGTTAAAAAGCGGAATTACCTCAGTGAGGAGGCAGAGATAGGAGGCAAAAAACACCTCATCAGGTCACTGCAGGGGATTTAATCCACCCAAAGGAAAAGGGGCTGATCGCTTTCTGAAAGGTTAATCAATCAAAGGACCCAGAATACCTCAGTGGGACAATTCCTGCCTAACAGATGAGGTCCCTGGTCCAATTCCTGGCTATTCCTTGAGAAGAGATCTACCAGGTTATCAGCAGCCAGCTGAAACTTCATGACAGGAAATATATAGATGTTTTCTTTGTATTAGCTTTTTTTAGATCTCTTAAAGAAAAAAAGTTCATTTTTTTTTTATTTCCCTTACTTTACTAACTAAAACAAAGTTCAAAACGTGCAGAGGTCAGGCTGCAGCGTGAGTAATTGAGGAACACCAGCAGCCTGAGAAGATCTTCAGGGGTCTAAGAAAGAAGACGGTTTTTCTGTGTTTATTTTTTTTCCTTCTGTCTCCTTTTTATTTAAAAAATGAGTTGCTGCTGTCTTATTTTTTTGTTTGTTTGTTTGTTTGTTTTACTTCTTTTGAATCCCCTCCCTTTCTTTCTCCACTTGTTCATTTTTTTGCTTTTTCTTTCTTTTATTCTTTTGGTTACTGATCTATTCTACCTATGGTATTTCTTTTTACTCCTTCATCTTTATAACTTTTTCCATTGTAGTTCTTTCATTGCACCTCTTTTATTTGATCTCTAATTTTTCTGATTTGTATTTCTCCCTCTCCCTTTTTCTCCATATAGTATTTTTTACTTTTTGCTTTCTCCTTCTCTGTTTTCTTTTCCCCTCTTCTCACCATTCCGGCATTTTAATCCATTCTATATATTTCTTTCTCTATTGTGTTTCTTGTTTCATTGTTTCATTTCCACTTTCCTAACTTTATTACTCTGTGCTTCTTACTTGTGTTAATATTCCAATTTCCTAGGTCTTGGAAATTTGCTCTCCTGCCTTTTACTAATACCATTACTATTATTATTTTGTCTTCTTATCTCTTTCCTTTTATCTGGTCTTAATTTTTTTTCTTTCAAGGGAGCTTAGGCAGACTTCTCCCACAAAAAAGACCTGAGTGGTGGCAAGTTCCTGTCCGAGTGAGCTGTTTTGGGAACCCACATAGTAGGAGGCTTCAGGGCATTGATCTGGAGGGAGCTGCAAGAAGAGATAAATTCCTCAAGGTGCTGCTGGCTTGATTTTTGGTTTACTGTGTTTTCTCTTCCTTGATTTCCCCTTTTCTATGTATACCAATTTTGTATACCAAGGCTATCTCTTTTCCTTCCCTCATCTTTCTATCTTCTACTTTCTGTTGCTGTTCTTACATTCCACCTCTCTTTGTTTAGTCCCCAATTTTTCTTCCATTAATTAACATTTTTTCTTTTTGTCTTCTCTTTTCTCTTCCTTCTCTCGTCATTATACTCACCTTTTATTTCACTCTATATTCAGTCTATATTCAGTTTATTCAGTCAATCTCTCTAATGAAACTAGATGCTAAAATCCTCAACAAAATACTTGCTTATCACATTAAAAAATATATCAAGCATATTATACACCATGACCAAGTGTATTTCATTCCGGATAGGCAAGGATGTTTCAACATAAGAGAATCAATCAATGTAATACACCACATAAACAGATTGAAAGAAAAAAAATCACATGATCATCTCTCTAGATACAGAAAAAGCATTCAACAAAATACAGCACCCTTTCCTGATAAAAACACTGCAAGAAGGAATAGAAGGAAACTTTCCAAACATGATAAAGGGTATATATGAAAAACCCACAGGCAACATCATCTTCAATGGTGAAATCCTAAAATCTTTCCCTCTAAGATCGGGAACAAAACAAGGATGCCCACTATCACTGTTCCTATTTAACATTGTCTTAGAATGTTAAGAATTTTTCAAGCACTTAAGCAAGAAAAATATATAAAAGGCATCCAAATTGGAAAGGAAGAAGTAAAAATTTCACTATTTGCAGACGACATGATCCTATAAATAGCAAACCCTGAGAAATCTATAACAAAGCTTCTGGAAGTTATAAATGATTTCAGTAAAGTTGCAAGCTATAAGATCAATGCTCAAATATCAGTAGCATTTCTGTACAACAATAATGAGCAATCTGAGGAGGAAATCAAGAAAAAAAATACCATTTACAATAGCAACTAAAAGAATCAAATACCTAGGAATAAATTTAACTAAAAATGTAAAGGACTTATATACAGAAATTTCCACGACACTGTTAAGGGAAATCAAAGAAGACTTAAATAAGTGGAAGAATATTCCCAACTCATGGATTGGAAGACTAAACTTCATTAAGATGGCTTTCCTACACAAAATAATATACAGATTTAATGCAATCCCTATAAAAATCAACACAGCATTTTTTAATGAATTGGAAAAACTAACTACAACAATTATTTGGAAGAGTAAGAAACACTGAATCACTAAAGACATACTGAAAAAGAAATATTAAATTAGAGTAATCATACTACCTGTCTTTAAAACATACTACAAATCTACAGTGGTCAAAACTGCATGGTATTGCCACAAGGATAGACATACCAACCAATGGAACTGAATTGAGAGATCTGATATAGATCCCCAGATATACAGTCATCTGATATTCGACAAGGCCACCAAGCCCACTCAACTGGGAGAGAGTGGCCTCTTCAATAAATGGTGCTTGGAGAACAGGATATCCATATCCAAAAGAATGAGAAGGGAACACCAACTCACATCTCTTACAAAAATTAACTCAGGATGGATCAAAGATCTACATATAAGAACCAAGACAAAAAAGACCATGGAAAGTAATGTAGGGAAGCAATTACAGGACCTTGTAATAGGAAATGGTTTCATGAACTTCACACCCAAACACAAGCAATGAAAGAAAAATAGATAAATGGGTTCTCCTTAAATTAAAAACTTTTGCATCTCAAAGATGTTATCAAGAAAGTAAAAAGGCAGCCTACACAATGGGAGAAAATATTTGGCAACCATATTTTTAATAGGAGCCTAATATATTGCATATATAAAAAAAACCTACACCTCAAAAATGAAAAGATAAACACCCATTTAAAAAATGGGCAAGCGAACTGAAAATAAACTCTTCCAAGGAAGAAATACAAATGGCGAAAAAGCACATGAAAAAATGTTTGACATCACTGGCGATTAGGGAAATGCAAATCAAAATTACAATGAGTTACCATCTTACACCAATTAGAATAGCGGCTATTAAAAAAACAGCAGACTATAAGTGTGGGAGAAGATGTGGAGGATTGGAAACGTCATCCACTGCTGGTGGGAATGTACAATGGTCCAACCATTGTGGAGGACAGTTTTGTGGTTCCTCAAAAAAATAACTATAAAACTTCCATATGATCCAGCAATTCCACTGCTGGGTATATACTCAGAAAAATTGAAACCGAAGACATGAACAGATAAATGCACACCAATGTTCATAGCGGCATTATTCACTATTGCCAAAAGCTGGAATCAACCCAGGTGCCCATCAAGAGATGAATGGATAAACAAAATGTGGTACATACCTACAATTGAATATTACTCAGCTGTAAGAAAGAATAAAGTGTTAACACGTGGGATAACATGGATGAGTCTTGGGAACCTTATGCTGAGTGAAGCAAACCAGGCATTGAAGGATGAACTGTACATGCCCTCACTGATATGAATTAAGCAAACTGAGCAGACTCAGAGAGCTATTGCCTGGAAGATAGGTTTACAAGAAATAGAAAGGAAGATGAAGATTGTGAGCCAACACCCATACAGATGCAATCTATGGTAAGGCGAAAGTGTGTTATTGCATATGGAAGGGAAATGACAGGAGGGTATGATAATATTGAGTTGGGTGGTTCAGGTTTGACAGGTGGGTATATTGAGAAGTGTGGATTGGAAGGTCCAGGGTACTGGGGGGAGGGTTTGGAAAGGGACCAGGTGAACACTGGGGATTTGCAGGTATGTGGTTGAAAGTATAAAGTTGGCAATGTTCTTATGGCAATATGAGAATGAAGGGTTACTGGGTTAGCGTTTTAAATATGGGGGCATTCGGGACAGGGTGCACCTGGAGCAGAATTCTAGGGAGTATATGAGTGCTCATTCTGTCATAATGTGTTGTATCAGTGGGTAGACACCCACATAATGAGCAGGAAGGAGTTGGACTCCCATCCTCAGGAAGACCGATTTGTTGACAAATAGACAGGCAGGAGTCTCTTGAGAGCATGGGCAGTTCCTAATAGGGGAGAACAAACCAGTGTGTCAAGACCTCAGTCTTGTTGCATGTAACTATGAATCTTGTCATCCAAGGAGTGAAACCAAGGTGTTGCCATCGACCCCGAGGGGAAAGGGAGGGAGGAATAGAATAGATTGAACAGTGGGTTTTTAGTGGGTAGTGGAAGTATTTACATGATCTTACAATGATGGACACAGGACATGGTAAATATCATCAAAATGTATAAAAGTACATACTCTAAAATGTAAGCCATAATCTAAATCATTGACCATGTTTAGTAGCTATGTTTCACTATTTGTATATCAGTTTTAACAAAAGTTATATTCACATATAGAAAGGTATTAATATGGAGGGGAGGAAAGCGGGATGATGTTGGGTATATGAGAGACTACTGTATTCTGTGTGTCTTTGCTGTGACCTAAAACTTCTTTGAAAACAAAATGAAAAATAGTGAGAGACTAGGGAATGATTGGGGGAATGTGCCACAATACAGGACACAAGAGATCATGGTAATGAAAGGCAAAATGTCACAAAAATTTTTTTAAATATTTTTTATGTTTTTAATATCCCAATCTTTAATTTTATTGTATTTTATTGTATTTTTAGCTTTTTTAACTTTTTATGTATTTTATTTCTTATATTTAAACTTATCATTATTGTTTCATTTTCCTATGAATTGTATTTGGCTGTTGTAATGGCTTTATCTTTGAGGAGGCTTTGGATCAAAGAAGGGTTACAACTGGGTGGGGAAGGATTATTGGTGTGGGGTGTCAGTGATGGGGGTTGCATGGGAGCAAGTTTACATGAGCATACATGTAGGGTATATAAAAATGTTCAAATGTTCACAGGGCATTGTCACAGAGGGTGGAGACTCACAAAATAACCAAAAGAATACTGAAATCCCATCCTGGAGAGCTTTGCCACATTCTATAAGGGAGCAGCAACAGTCTCCCATGTGCAAGGGCAGTGACTGGTGAAGGAGGATGATCCATTGATGGGCCCTTGATATTGATGACTAGACTTATGAGCCTTTGCTCTTGAAATTGAAACAGCCTATTGTTATGGGGAGCCTAAGAATTGCTTCCTGAGAGCCTTCTTATTGCTCAAATGTGGCCTCTCTCTAAGCCAAACTCAGCATATGAATGTATCACCTTCCCCCAGCATAGGACATTACTCCCAGGGATGAGCCTCCATGGTGCCAAGGGATTGCTACCAAGCACCAACTAGCAATGGAAAAACCTTGAATAAAAGGGGAAAAAGTTAAAGACAAGTGAGTTTATATGGCTAAGAGATTTCAAAGTGAGTTGGGAGATCATCCCAGAGGTAACGCTTATGCATATCTCAGTAGGATCTCAGAGACTTCCAAAGTGGATACTATCCCAAATAGTGGGGCTCCTCAGGGCTCTGCAGACACCCAGGTCTTATGATCTGGGCAGATAGATATGGAGTTTGGTACCTTGACAGTGGACCCTACATTGGAGTTTGTGCTCCTGAGAGTGGCAATGTTGGACTTAATTATGTCTTCCCTGCACTTGGTTCATCTGTCCCTTCTATTTAAAACTATCCTTGGTGCAGGAGTTTGAAAGTGTACATTCAGAGACTCAAGTCTTTGGACAGTCCATGCGCCAGCTGGGCCCAGAACCTTGGCAGAGTGACAACACCTAGTCTACAGCTCATTGGACTCACCCAGGACAACTTGCAGGGAGATGATGTTGGACAACAGCCATCCCAGGGAATGGAGAGAGTCTGCAGCTGCAGGCAGGATTGTCCCATCCATCTTCCCTATGGGATATAAGCCCCCTCTCAATTGGAGGTGGACTGGATTTCACCATCCCAAAACCCTCAGGATTGAGGGAAGATCTGTGGACAGGAGTGGACTTACTGGTATTCTACTATAGACAAATTGTGATTCTAGCAGTGAAAGAAACTACAACATTGATGTGGAGGTAATGGCCACTGGAGGCTCTTGGGGCAGGGAACTGGAAAAACAGTTGTAATACCGGTGCTTTTTTGGGCTTGGGAATCATCCTGAGTGACAAGCCAATGATAGATATAGGACATTTTATATCATCATATAAGATGCAGAATTGTGTGGGAGAGAGTGTGGACTACAATGTGAACTTAGGTCCATGTTTAATGGCAAAGGCCCAGGATGCATTTATCAATTGCAATGAATATGACACACTAATTAAGGATGTTTGTGTAGGAAGGTGTGGGAGCTGTGGGGAGTAGGCCATATGGGAATCCCTGTGTTTTTTGTGTAACATTTATGTAATCTAAGTATCTTTAAAAAAAATTTTTTTTCTTTTTAAATTTCAGTTGCACATCTCAAAGGAAGTCCAAAATAAGCATTATCCCACTAATAATTTAATAGCCAACCCTTGCCTTCCTTTAACACTTGAACACTGTTTTAAAGTAAAGGATGTTGGAAGTAAACTCTTCCTGCTTCCATTTTGTCTAAAGCTTATCACTTATGTAGTTATCAGGATACTAAGATGAGTGTTAAAGAGACCCTCAATAGTCATATTTGTATAGAAATCCTGTTAGAACATGTGATACTCTTGACATCAAGTAAATAAAATGAATCAGAAAATATCAAAGAAAAGATTTGTTGGAGGATATAATTGAAGCAAAGTTTCCTGTCTTTCAAAACTAAGGCAGGGAGAGTCTCATTTGGACATATTTAGAGAAGCCACAATAATCCTTTGCATGCACTAACATAATTTGCCTTCAAATTGATTTCCTAGAATGACTCTTTTTTCAAATCCATTTCCTAATATGTATTTCCAGTATTTTTTAAAAATGTAAATCTATTATTATCACTAATTTTGCATCCCCCTAAATGGCTTCCATTTTTTGTTAGGATAAAGAGCAAAATTCATTTTATGCCTTATACCTTATATGACTCCTATTGACCTTTCTACCTTCATCCTGAGTCATTTTCTCTCTCATTCTTTCTATTCCAGCTTTTTAGGCTTTCCTTTGTTTCAATGTTCTCTCCACATAATGACCTTTGCACATGCTATCTATTCCTCCTAAATATGTCTCTCTACATCTTTACCTAAGTAAAATATCATTCAAATTTTAGTTAAAACATTAGTTCATAAGTGAATTCCTTCACTGACTAGAAAGAATTAGTCAGTTCCTTTTGATAACCTCTTTCATGTACTCTCTGCTTTCCCTAACAAATATATGTTTGCATCAATTCATTTATTTTATTAATTCTAGTATTTCCCACTACATTGTGATCTCCATAAGAGTAGATAAAATGTCCACTTACCATAAATCCTCACATCACATCACATAGCCTGACAAAAAAAAACCAAAAAAAAAAAACCAAAAAAAAACAAACAATAATGGTATTGATGATGATGAAGAAGATGATGATAATGATGATTGGTGATGTGATGGTGATTGCCACCGTGGCAATAAAACCATGTTTCACTTGCTTATTCAATGCCTAATCGAAATATCAGCACTATACATGGATAATGTTATTCAATTCTAAACTACTCTATGAAATAGGTACAATTTCCCAATTTTGAAGATATAAAATAAATAATAAATTAATTGTATTGGGAAAGTCACTCTAATTTCATAGATTTTGTAATTATCCATTTATTAAATTATTCAAATAACTAATCAAATAAATAACTCATTTTTCCTCTAGAGCTCCTCTTACTCTTGTATTTTTTATCCGTTTGTACCACCACCACTCACACCCATGCAGTTTTAAAAAACTTTATTATACACACTGCTCATACTAATCACTTACTACATTCTTTATATTTAGCTGTAATTTTTTTCACATATGTCTTTCCTCAGTAACATTGCCATTCTTCAAGCCTGCATCAATAAAATGAAGTGCTGCAGCAGTTTCCCAAACTCAAATACCATCCCCTTTAAATACATCTTCCACATAGTCGAAGAACAGTTACCCTGATTAACCACCATCATTTCTAGGTGGAATAAACACAAGACAAAATTATGAAGATCCAAATTGGGCAATTATGGATCAGAAATTTTGCAGATCCCTATGTCCTACTGTACTTCTTTGTACTAGGACCCATCAGCTAGCAGTGCCTCAGAGCACTCCACAATGACTGACACATAACACATATTCAATATGCAGTTTTCCAAGTTAATGTATATAGTGAAGGTCACTTTTGTTAGTTTCTTCTTATTGTTACATCTTTTCTATGTAACAAAAAAAAATATTTGATGTAAAGTAAGTGTTTAACATCCAAAGCTTAGTTATAAAATTGGAAAACATGTTACTTAAAAAAATAAAGTGGGCCTTACTGTCAATTATTCATGATAAGGTTTATTAGAGAAGGCCAATTCTAAACACAAATTCCAGATAAAAATAAATTAAGTGTCTTTCAGCAATATGCTATAAGAATCAAAGGACAGGGATTCTATGAACTAAAATGTTATGTGAGATTAGAGGAAAACTCCCCACTAAAAATTATTCTCCAGTGGCCAGGGTGACAGGATTTCATTATTAACAATGCCTCAAAGGAATTTTAAAAAGTAATCAATAGAAAGGTTATAT
>JAKSZT010054412.1:158795-173734 GCA_026826555.1 Tolypeutes matacus
GGTGAAGGCAAGCCCGCCCGCGCGGCGTGGTTAGCTGACCCAGCGAGCACAAGCAGCAAGGGGGGGATAAATGAATAAATAAATAAAATCTTAAAAAAAAAAACAAAAACAAAACACAGCAGACACTAAATGTTGGAGAGGATGTGGAGGAATAGGAAACCTCATCCACTGCTGGTGGGACTGCGGTATGGTCCAGCCAGTGTGGAAGACAGTTTGGCGGTTCCTCAGAAAACTAACAGTAGATCTTCCGTATGATCCAGCAATTCCACTGCTGGGTATATACCCAGAAGAACTGAAAGCAAAAACACAGACAGATATATGCACACCAATATTCAGAGCGGCATTGTTCACCACTGCCAAAAGTTGGAATCAGCCCTGGTGCCCATCAACAGACGAATGGATAAGCAAAACGTGGTACATACGTACAATGGAATATTACTCAGCTGTAAGAAGGAATAAAATGCTAACACATGGAATAACGTGGATGAATCTTGAAGACCTTATGTTTAGTGAAGCAAGCCAGGCACTGAAGGATGAACAGTATATGACCTCACTGATTTGAACTGAGGAAAGTGAGCAGTCTCTGAGAACCACTGTCTGAAAGATTGGTTAACAAGGGAGAGAAAGAGAAGAGCAGGCTTTGAGCCATCACCCATATGGACATAATCTATGGTAAAGGGATAGAGTATAGTTGCATATTGAAAGATAGGACAGATGGGTAGTGATATTACTGGGTTTGGTGGTGCAGCATTGACAGGTGGGTAGATTAGGAAGGGCAGGTTCAAATACCCAGGGCATGTAACTATGAATCTTGACATGCCATGAGTCAAGACAGGGGAGTGTCATATGCCCCAGGGGGGTGGGGAGGAAGGAACAGTTAAGATCTAATGGGGTATTTAGTGGTCATGGGAAAGGTTTTTCATTACCTTACAGTAATGGACATAGGACATGGTAAATATCATCAAAACTTATTAAACTATATCGTCTAAATTGTAAACTATTCTGTAAATCATTGACAATGTTTAGTTGCTATATTTTGCTATCTGTATAACAGTTATAACAATGCTACCATCCAAAAAAAAAAGGGGGGGGTTTAATATGGGATGGGAAGGGGGGGTGTTTTGGTATCTGGGAGTCTCTGGTATTCTGTGTGTGACTTTGCTGTGAACTAAAACTTCTTTGAAAATTAGAAGAAAATTTGGGAGACCCTGGGGATTGAGAGGGGGAAGGGGTCATGGCACACTGGACATCCGATAACACAGTGATAAAAGGAAAAAAAGAATAAATATATATATGTGTATGTATATATATATATTAAAGGCATTTCTTTTGCTTTCTTTTCTATTTTTTTGAATGTCCCAATCCGCTAATTATATTTTGTTCTGTTTTATTTTTTGTTTGTTTGTTTGTTTGTTTTTTTCCTGAGTTTCATTATGTTTGTCTCTTGCATGTAAGCTTATCATTGTTGTTTCTTTTTCCTATTAAATGTATTTGATTATTATATAGGCTACATGTTCATGGAAGATTTAGGTCACAGAAGGGTTACAACGGGTACTGCAGGGGATTATTGGTGGGAGGTGTCTGGGAGGGGGGATTCATGGGCGTAAATTCATCTGAATATACATGAAAGATATACAAAATTGTTCAAAAGATCAAAGGATGGGGCATGGTCATAGTGGGTGGACAATCACTCAATAAATGAGGGAATCTGAATTCCTAGCCTGAAAAGCTCTGCCACATTCTCCAAGGGAGCAGCAACAGTCCTCTTGAGTGCAGGGACAGTGTCTGTCAAAAGAAGATGGCCCACTGATGAGTTCTTTTTATTGATGACTACCCTTATGAGTCTGCTCTTGTAACTGAAACTTAGCTTACTGTTATGGGGTGCCTAAGTGTTGCCACCTGAGAGCCTCCTTGTTGCTCAAATGTGGCCTCTTTCTAAGCCAAACTCAGCATATGAATGCATTACCTTCCCCTAACATGGGACATGACTCCCAGGGATAAGCCTCCCTGGCAACAAGGGATTAATACCAAGTGCCAACTGACAACATGACTGGAAAAAGACCTTGAATAAAAGGGGGAAAAGGTAAAGACAAATGAGTTCAAGTGTCTAAGAGAGTTCAAAGAGAGTCGGGAGGTCATCCCAGAGGTAACACTTACACACACCTCAGTAGGAGCTCATAGAATATCAAAGTGCATATCACCCCACACAGAAGGGCTCCTGAGAGTTCTGGAGACACCCAAGTCCTATATAAGGGGGGATAGCCCCAGAGACTGACGCCTTATCAGTGGGCTCTATTTTGGAATCTGTGCTCCTAAGAGTGACAGAATTGGACTCAAATAAGTCCTCCCTGCACATAGTTCATCAGTATCTTCTATTCAAACCTATATGTGATGCTGGAGTTTTTAGGTATACTTCCAGAGACTGGACCCTCTGGCCTACCTATGTGCCAGGTGTGCATGGAACCTCGGTGGAGCTGCAACTCCTACCCTACAGCTCAATGGAGTCATCCAAGTCACCTGGCGAGGAGACAACAATGGGCAACGGCCATCCAGGGAATGGAGAGGGCCTGCATCTGCAGGCAGGATCATCCCACCCACCATATCCATGGGATATAAGCCCTCTCTCACTTGGAGGTGTAGTGGACATCACCATCCCAGTCCCCTCAGGACTGGGGGAAGAACTATGGACTAGAGTGGACTTAATGGTATTCTGGTGTACACATATGGTGATTCTAGCAATGGAAGAAATTATAACAGTGAGGTGGAGCCAGTGGCTACTGGACACTTTTGGGGCAGGGAAGAGATGTGCAGTTGAAATACAGAGGCTTTTTCGGGACTTGGAAGTTGTCCTGAGTGCCATTGTGGCAACGGTTGTAGCCCATTTTAAATCAGCACACACCATTCAGAACTGTGTGGGAGAGAGTGAGGTCTACTATGTGAACTGTGGTCTATGGTTGATGGCAAGGCCACAGGATGAGTTCGTCTATTGAGGGTGATGGGCAACACTTGTGGGAGATCTTTCTGTGGGATGTGGTAGGAGGTGTGGGAGGTGGGGAACATGGGAATCCCTATAGATTCCGTGTAATATTTAGGTAATCTAAGCATCTTTTAAAATATATATATATATATATAACATTTTTGTAAGCAAATGCACATATATGCATATATATTTATATATCATTTTACAAATATTAGTATGTATTGTGAAAAATTTGATTTTTACCCACAATAAAAAATAAATAAATTAAAAAAAAAATAAGGACACATGTAATCAGCTCTTTTCTGGAACTGGCAATAGTCCATAAATTACTCATAATCCCTCTTAGAGACACTTGATCAAATTCTTCTTTATTTACCTTAAACTGCTAGTAGCTAATAGTGATTCATATTGAGATGCTCAGAAATGTAGTTATTTACTACTTAGTATAAAATTATTTCACTAAATAAAAATGTACGTGGTGTCCTGATTGTAATAGAGTGCTTATTTAGCACTGAGGTTGCAAATTCAGGTCTTAAGTCACTTAGAAAACACTCCATAAATATACATGAATGTGTGAATATTGAATGTATTAGTAACAAATGAACAAGTACAGATTTCTAATCTAATATGATTACTACAATTACAGCAATTAATTAGTCTATCAGCACATACTGGTTTAACTTCTAACGGCTGGGCAATATTGCTTACAGAGTGTCTGAGATTTTCCAGGTGTTTACAGAAACTGATAACCTACCAAAGAGAAAAAATATCCATGTGTGGTGACTCTTATTAAATTTGTTGTCATTAGATTACTGTATACAAAGTGTGTAAGTAATAGTCACTGAAGAAGCTCAGTAGTAATCATAAGTTTTGAGTTGGAGTACTTTACCTAATCTATAGGCCCTATTGATTTAGAATAAAAAGAGTTAAGAAAAAGCAATTGGAGTTAATTTACTCCAATTTTCACAGAAAATTGTATTTTGTATTATCCCCAAGATATCTTTATCCATTTCCTTCTTAAATATTACCAGCCTACAAAAAATGAACATTATTACTTAACAATTCAACACACCACCATTTTATCAGTTCTCATTGTTTTATGTTTTCTTTTAACTGGGAGTTCTAATAAACTACTATATGTTGGTACACTATGGAGACCTACTCCCCACATTCATATCCTCTCAAGACCATTCACTAATTGTTTGACCTTAAACACATTATTTAAATTCCCGGTGCCTGTGCTTTCCATTATTTAAAGAAGGGCTTGATAAATAATTTTATATAACACAAAGAGTTCAGAGGATTTTTAATAGTAAAATTGCACTGTTGTTATATAATGAATAAATAAATCTTTTTGTTCACTGGAAGTATTTGCATCTTCAATATAATACAGATGAAAAGTAACTTATCTTTCATGAGATAAAATTCAAGCACTTAACAGGCATTATTGTTCCCAGCCCTTCAGTCAATGTGAACTTATCTATTTCATGCTATATCACTCTTCATTCAAGAACACTTGTCTTTATATGCCTTATTGACACATTTCTATAGACACTTCATCATTCTACCTTATCCTATTTTTTGTAATTATTTTTAAAAGGAAGGTCATCAGTGTGGAGCTCCAGGTGACTTTTGCATATACTGGAATATTTTTTTTTACCTTATTAACTATATTTCTTTTGCTGCAGTGAATGACAGGAATTGTCATCATGTTAGCCACAGACTATAGCTACCTCATTTTTAGTTTGGAGACAATTAAATTTATGTGGGATGTGAAATACATGCACACTATAAATATCCAGCAATCAGCAATGAATTATTGAATAAAGGTTAGAGAACATTTTGAACAAAGTTACAAATTTAAAAATCAGGGGCAAATGCTGTGTTTTATTTGGAAATACTTTGAGGCAATAGACTATCCAGCCTAAAAGGTGGGTTTAAAGACTGAGTTATGGGAAATAGTGGGAAGAAAATGTACTAATTCTAGATTTAGGAGAATTTGAAAAGGGAAGCAGAGGATTTTAAAGACAAGTTCAGGGATTGCAATGCTTTTAAGAGAAACTTAGTTTTTGACATGATAAAACTGTCATTCTTGAAATATTCATTAGAAAGATGGTTCAAAGTAGGGGGTAACTAAAAGCAAAAGGATAATTTGAATTGCAACTATAACTATAGTAATGTTATGGGAAGAAGAAATATGTTAGAGATTTTAATATTAACTAGAAGACATTACTTTAGGACTTTGTTGCAGAATTTTACCACTTCAATTTTGCCTAATATCTGGATTCATAGCTTTTAAAATCTGAGGTTCCAAATTTGTTTTGCAAGCCGTGAAATCAACGGAAAGGTAATTTTGGAGTTTCAATTTATACATGTGTAAAATAAATATATTAATATTTAAATTTCTGGTTGATTTTGAGTTTCATATGTGTTGGGGTAAGTAATTAGTGAATTCTAAAAGTATCTTAGCTTTTTGTTTCCTGGACCTAGAAACAAACTTTTTGAAATTCTAAGAGAATGACACAAAGCAGTCACCCCAGAAGAGCAACTCACTTCAACTCTATTGTGCATGATGGAGATCTTTAAAGGTGTGAACTTCAAGTTCCAACTGAAAAATAAAAATAGCCATGGATTACAGTAGAACATTGCTGCTTTAAAAGCATACAAGTACTTACTGATCAGCAGTTTTTGGCTCATTTATCAATTGCACATAAGAGCTATAATTGCTGCTCCTCTACACTGGAGGATCTGATATGTTTAAAATAAATTTCATAGATCCCAGGATTAATCATCTCTACCAGCATATAGCTTATTTTACCTGAATCTAAGAAAAAATGATATATCAAATATATATATACTAGATTGTTCCTTGGTGACTTTACTTAAAGGCCAAAGAACTTATTAGTGATATTACAATAGCAGACCATCAATCACAGACACACAATTACCACAGTAAGCCAAGACATTTGAAAAGAGGCAGAAACCCAGAAAATTCAGAAGCGGCAGAAAACCCTGGTTTATACAAAGGAATGCCACAAATGGCATCAAGGAGTTTCACAGCCTCTCTCCCTCTGTCATTTCCCAAATCAATGAGACAAAGCACAGAAAAGGAATTATAAGATATTGTAGACTCACAAAAAGTTCTTCATTGAATTCTGAATATTGAGTATATTGACTTAATTTCATAATGAATATGTTAAACTTTTTTTTTTTTTTTTTTTGCAGATGAGGATTTATTTGATTGGAAAGAAATCACCTTTCCTACGGTGTCCCTGAAGGTTTCTTTTACTTGTTTATTTCTCAGAGAATAAATGAAGGGTTTAAGAGGGGGCAAATGAACTATTGGGTAATACTACACCTTTATTTAAATCCACCTTTTCTTGTGCATAAGGCTTAATGTACATGAAGATGCAGCTTCCATAAGAAATGACAAGGAAAATCATGTGAGAAGAACAGGTAGAAAATTCCTTTTTCCTTTTCTGTGCAGATGGAATCTTCAAAATCGTCCTCATGATAAGAGTATACAAGGTAATCACTAGGATCAGGGTGGCAAGAAGTGTCATCAAGACTAAAGTAAAAGAGAAGACTCCTGTGTGCCTGGTATCGGTGCCAGAGAGCAGAAGGACAGGCCCATATTCACAAACAAAATGATCAATGATATGGGCAGCACAGAAGTCCAGCTGGAGACCCATGATGAGACCTGGGGAGACTTCCAGCAGTGCAGCCAACCAAGAACTAAAGACCAGCCTGGAGCAGACTCTGCTGCTCATGATGGTTGTGTAATGCAGGGGTTTGCAGATGGCCACATAGCGGTCATAGGACATGGCCGCTTATAAGAAGAACTCTGCTGCTCCGAAGAAAGTGAACAGAAATAATTGGGCTCCACAAGTACCATAGGTAACTGTTTTTCCTTGTTGATAGGAAGACCAGGAATTTAGGAATACAAGCGATGTCATTGAAATTTCTAAAAAGGAAAAGTTCTTAAGAAAAAAAATACATGGGTGTTTTTAGGTGGGAATTAAGGACACTGAGGGTAATGATAGTCAGGTTGCCTAAGATGACTAAAAATATAGGTTATAAATAGAAAGGGGAATAGCACAATTTGCTAGTTTGCATCATCTGTCCAGTCCAGAAAAATGTATAATGTTGAATTTATATTGTTTATCATGGCTGTATCCACACTTTTGTAAGATCTAGAAAGAAAATTAAAAAAAAGCCATCCCAAACCAGAAGTTTTTAATGGACTATTTTCAAAGTGTATTTGAATGATCAAATGAGCCAGTCCAAAATTGCTTTAAAAATATTCACAGACTAAACAGTGCAATATATATATACATATATACAAATATATGTATATATACATATATACAAATATATGTATATATACATATATTATTACACATCTTTCCTATTTGTTTTCAACCCATATATTCATTTACTGAAACTATAATTCTCTTCAGTTATCAAAGAGAGTTGGATTGATTCTCCTTGGAAATCTATGTATTCCATATTTTTCTAAAATACTTATTTTCAAATATTCTGAATTATTGCTTCACAATGTTTGCATTGGTTGGTCCAAAACAACAATGTGGCATTGTGTCTCCTGGTTCTCAATATTCCATGGTTGAGTTAATCAGACCGTAAAGTTTTGGGGGAGGGGTGGGGAAACCTACACTTAATTCAGATATAGTTGTGCAAAAGGTTTAAGGGTGACAACAATTTGAAAACATATTTATAGGTCATATACAATTTGTTTTAAGTCATCATTAAACTCAATTTTAAAATATAAAATATATCCTATGTTGTAAGCAAATTTCTTAATAAATGTATTTCTTTTCATGTTCTTCTCTGTAAATAAAAAACACTTTTTAAAGCTAATACATATTCTAGCATTAATTGGTACTCAGTGCAGGTAACCTATTATGCATTTAATGGAAAAACATTTTCAAGTGACTTAGTTAGATTTTATGCAATTACTCTTCAGTATTTTACTTCACAATTTTCCAACTCAGAAAATTATGAGCACATGTTGATGGATTCTCAGTTAACTTTGGTCCCTTGTGACTTTAGGCAGGTGTGCTAGTTCAAAGAATCATACATATTCACATCAGCAACAGATAAAGCTGTGTAAATATTTTAAGAATTAAGGTGAAAATATTTATAGATTCAATATTTAAGAAAATCTGATAGATGTTTCACTTATGATTTGGCTCCACTATTAGGCAAACATGAAAATTATTATTAAATTGTACTCAGGATTTACTTGCCACAATTCTGTAATAATTCCTCTGTTGATAACTTTGAAAAATATGGCTAATTTTTTAAGTCATATAGACAAATTACCTACTTATCCATTTTTATATTGTTTTGTTGTTTTTGATTTAAAAAAAAACAGATTCATTAACAGGGTGAATGATAAACATATTCACTGTTTCTATAAAGCAAATCATAAAAGTTTGTGGAAATTGGAATTACTATTTTTCCTTTGTGTGCTTCATTAAAAAGTCTTGGTGATTGCTTTGCTTTTATTCTTATGGGTGCCTCTTTGACCTAAATTTATTTCAACTTCAAGGTCTTTATTTACCTACTAACTTATAAAAATATATTTAGTTTGGTGATTTCCAATCCTAATGATATTCTCCTTCCATTGTCCTTCATCCATTGCCACAGATATTGTGATTCTTCCACCAGATATCAATATTTCTAAACTCTAAAAGCAATCTTGCTTAAAATCCAGAAATCGTTTCAAATACAATGAAAAATATATATGCTCTATGTGAAAGAATGATACTTTAAAAATCATTTATACCCTTTTGTTGAATCAATCTCACCAAGGAGAAATATGTTTTGCTAATACTATAAAAAATGCAGACTTGATTTTTCCATTTCCAAGAGCTTAGTTGATATGTGTTCAGAGAGTAATGACATATATCTTTGGGGAAAAAGTCACATAAAGGTCCTAATGAAACAGTTATTATCCATTTCCTTTTTTCTTTTTTTTTTTTTGAAAGGTTATAGCCCAGGGAACCAGCTTATTTATATGTTTGCTAATACAAATTCAAAAGTAAACAAGTAAATACTCATAATGGTGAAGTATAGTATCCAATGACAAACTCAAACATAAAGATAACTATTGTTAACAATTTATTTTCTCATTCTATTTTTCTACAAATATTATTTGTTTAAAATTTGGGATTGCATGCTATTTAAATTAATAAATATAAGTAAATAATAAGTAAAGTAACCCCGATTTTTTAGTTCCCATTACACCATAAAAATTTTCATGCCATTATATAAACATAAAATTATTGATACTTACATTTATTCCATTTCATAATTTTTTCCAGCTTTTCTTACAGCAGGGTATTTGGATGGATTTGTAAAATCAATGCCATGTAGTATGTATTAGTCAGCCAAAGGGGTGCTGATGCAAAATACCAGAAATCTGTTGGCTTTTATAAAGGGTCTTTATTTGGGATAGAATCTTACAGTTACCAGGCCATAAAGCATAAGTTAGTTCCCTCACCAAAGTCTATTGCTACGTGTTGGGGCAAGATGGCTGCCAAAGTCTGCCAGGATTCAGATGAACTGGGTTCCGCTCTTCCCAGGGTTTATTTCTCTCTGGGTGCAGCTCCTTTTTTCTCTATAAGGTCAGCTGTAGACTATCAGGCGAATGGCTCTGTCTCTCTCCCTGGGGCTTCTACAGTGTCTAAAAGCTGTCTCCATTCCTCTGTGTTCTTCTCCTGTGTGTTCACTTCCGGAGTTCCAGCTCAAAACTAAGCATCATAACTCCTACATCAAAACTCCAACTAAGAATAAACAAAAGAAGAAAAAAAAAAAAAAAGAAAAAAATTAAAAAACTAAAAACTAAAAACTAAATAAAAAAACAATACAAAAAGAAAAATGAAAAAAAAAAACAAAACATAAAACCTCCAACTAACTCCTCTGTTCTGCTGGGTAGTTTTATCTGTGAGTCCCCACCCATCGTGGGGGTGGGGAGACTCAACTTCTTACTGACGTAGCCCAATCGAAGCCCTAATCATAATTTTTTTTTTTTTAAGATTTTATTTATTTATTCATTTATCACCCCCTTGCTGCTTGTGCTCGCTGGGTCAGCAAACCATGCCGCGCGGGCGGGCTTGCCTTCACCAGGAGGCCCCGGGAACCGAACCCGGGGCCTCCCATATGGTAAACGGGAGCCCTACTGATTGAGCCACAGCCGCTTCCCCCTAATCAAAATTTAATCATGCCCAGGTACAGACCAGTTTACAAACATAATCCAATATCTATTTTTGGAATTCATAAACCATATCAAACTGTTACATAGTGGTTAAAGATGATCAGGGCTGAACTACACCTTCTTGCACAGAATCCAAGATTTATGATCTCTTAGCTGTGTGACATTGATCAAGTTTTTAATTTTCCTCAGATTAACTGTCTTATCTCTCTATATAGATAAAAGAGTGCTTCGTTTTCTTAATGTGTGCATTAAATAAGCTATGTAAAACACGTATCCAGTGCCTATAATTTAAGAAAAGCTTGTAACTCTTGATTTTAATAGTTATAATGAGTATAAAATATTTTAATATATTTTAAACAAAATAAATATTTCTATGAATGTTTTTCTGAATTTTTTGTTATTCACTTATTGAATTAAACCAAATAAAATTGCATATATATGTTAGCTTTTAAGTTACTACATATGATCTTGCTTTTATCAAACTTTTAGCTATTGCCTTTAATTTATAATAATCATGTGTCTGTTTTTAGAATTAAAATTTTTAATTCAAAGTAAAAAACTTTGAAGAATGGGTTGTACATATTAAAGTATCAATAAAAGTTAGTTGTTACTTTTATGTTATTATTACCAGTAGTATCCCTTTATAAATGCTCTTTTCTATTACAAATTTGCTATTAACATTTTTGCTGTGGAATTTCATCACATGCTGTTACTTCTATGTATTGGAATTTTGCCACAGATATTTTCCTTAAATCTTTTAATGTGCAGAAGGCCATTTTATATTTTTTTAAATCATGTGTCATCCTTGCAATGTTGAGAAAATATTTTGGGGGTAAAGTTTACTTCTAAGAATGTTTATACATTGTTGATTTTCATTGTGAAATCATTTAATCATTTTGTTTGTATGTATTCATAAATGTGGCTGAGTGTCCTTGACATATTTGAAATAAAAGATATAAAATATTCATTGAGTTGGTAAGTTTTCTATTTCATAAAAATTTTTATAATACAAAGAGTTTGATGTTGTTGTGTTTTTTGAGGTTTTATCAAAATTGCACCTAAAATAATCTAGACATGTTGATATTTTTGTTTAGGTCTATAGCTGCATAATTACTAAATTGACTATATTTAATCCATTTTCTTTGTGTTCCTTTGGAAATGATTTACTCCTTTAGCAAAATCTTAGTTTAATTAAAATTTTAAACATACTAGTAAAAAATTTGTTTCAAATAATATTCTTAGATTTTAATTCTTAGTTAATGATTTGTCTACATTTATGAAGATATTCCTTAATAATTTCTCCCCTTCTTGATCAATACTGGCAGGCTTTGGTCTATTGTCTTAGTCTTTTTAAGAATTAGGTCATTTATTTTAAATCTCTCTGTTTTAATTATTGACATTAAATTTTAAACACTGACTTTATGCTATGTTTTATGTGAATTTGATACATTAATACTACCCTAAACTTATTTTATTTCTTGCCTTTACATATATATATCACTATCACTAATTTCCTTGTTACTCTAAATATAATTAACATAGCTGTCTTGATGTTTGTTCCAGCAATATTTTAATATATTTCCTTGTTTATGTGTTAGTTTTGTTTCTGTCATTAGAAGAAAAACCCATAAGGGAAGGAATATTCTCTCTTACTGATTTACCTGGAGTAATTAGAAAGGTGCCTATATTAGAAGGTCCATTAGAAGGAACTCAATAAATGATCCCTTTATATAAACAAATAAATAAATAAATAAAAACTAAAAGAAAGAAGAATGTGAGGCCCAGACTAGTCAAATCAGAATATGCCTTTTTTAATATGCAATCAATGGAATGAAAAAAAAAAAAGGAATCTATTATATTTTCCCTTGAAAGATACAGTGTCCTAAAATCAGGAATGATGGGTAAATCATGAAAAAACAAAATACTGCCTGGGTCCGTAGTGAAAATCATTTATATCACCATAATAAGATAATACTAAATCATAACAATCTCAAGTTCTTGCTTTTTAAGATAAAAATATTAGTATATGTGTCTTTTTCTAATATCTTCTCTCTTCTCTTCTTTTTTTCCCAATTTCAAGCAGATACAGACACTTGCACTATCAAAGCTACTCAATATCATTTTGGTTTAATCATATTTAAGTTTCTCATACCTGACTTAAACCAATAAATAATTTTAAAATTATCACAAGAAAATATACACTGTTCACATTAGATCTAGGCTGTATTATAATACTTTGTTTTATTTTATTTCCCAAGTTTAGATCTAAGAAGAATGTGGAAATTTATTTGTTCTTATATATATAAAGAGAAAGACAAAGAGTAAGAGGGAGAGAGAGAGAGAAAAAAAAAAAGAAAGAAAGCAATTTTCTTAAGATTTGCAATTTATATTCTTTGATGTTTTGTTATCATCCCTTGGTCCCACTACTTTATTTTATTCACCTGTTGGGTATAAAACCAGGAGTAAAATTTGTGGGTTATATTGTATAAATATATTTAACTTCAATAGATAATGTCCAATTTGTTTCACAATGTATTTGTAATAATTTACAATTCAGTCAGCAGTATGTGTAAAATCTCTTTGTTTTTTGTTCATTCTGATATTTAGTTATTGTCACAATGTTAAAATATTAGTTATTCTTGTGTATATGAGGAGGGAAAATGGTAATGTAAAGGAATATGCTATGTAAAAACCTTGTATATAGATAATATGTAGCAGTTATTTTCATTTCTAACATGTTGATTAAGGTCCTGCTAGAGGTGTTTTGTTTTGTTATGTTTTGTTTTGTTGTTGTTGTTTTTGAGGTACTGGATCTGGGACTTGGAACCCAGACCTCATATGTGGGAAGCTGGCACTCAAACACTGAGCCACATCAGTTCCCCTGGAGTTGGTTTATTCATTTGTTTGCTTGTTTATTTGTTTGTTGTTGTTGTTGTTGTTGTTAGGAGGCACTGGGAACCAATCCCAGAACCTCCATGTGGGAAGCAGCTGCTCAAATGCCTGAGCCATATCCGCTTCCTAGAGTTTTAATATATCTATTTTTTGCCTATAATTGCTAAGCAAGGCAATTATTCAGGAAAATTTAGTTTCCATTTGCCATCATAAGTGCACAAAATCCCAGAAGATAAGCAAACTCCGAATGGAATAAACCCTAAGAAATTCATGCTGAGACACATCATATTTAAACTTTGAAAACTAAAGACAAAGAAAAAATCCTGAATGTGGTCATTTTCTGTAAGGGAACATCAATTTGAACGATGGTAGATTTCTCCTCTGAAACGGTGGAGATCAGAATAAATTGTACAACCTTTTTCAAGTGGTGAAAGTCAACACTATCAACCAAGAATTCTTTATCTGGAAAAACTATTCTTCATGAAAAAGGGGAAATAAAGACATTATCAGACAAAGGAAAAATAACTGGCCACTAGCAATTATACCCTTAATAATTGACTAATTGAAGACTTCAAACACAAAGGAAATGATAAAAGAAGGAATCAGGGCATTAAAAGAACAGCAAAATATGCAGAAAGATGGGTACATAGAATAAAGAATTATTCTTGTCATGTGTTTTACAACTCATCTTTTATGAATAAAACAAAAGTTATAACTAAATCTTATACTGAAGACAACAATATTTAAAAGTGGGGAAGGTAAATGAGTTTAAATGAAAGAGAAATTTCAACATCTAATTCAAAGTGGTAAAAGGTTGATACAAGTAGACTGTTATAAATCATATATGTTTGTTGTCATACCCAGAGCTAACACTACAAAAAACATAATTTAACACTAAAAAATTCTATACATAAATCCAGAAAGAATCACAAAATATTTGAGTAACCACAGTGTGGCCAGAAAAAAGAAACAGAGGAAAAAAGATGAAAGAAACAGAAAAAAAAATACATGGCAGATTTTATTGCTAACATATCAATAATTGCCTTAAATAGAAATTTTATAAATATACAAATAAAAAAAAAAGAGCTTGGCTTACTGGATAAAAACAATACAACTCTTGGTTGCTTACCAGAAATTAATATTAAATCAATGGTATAAATAGGTTGAAAGTATAATAAAGGTGAAATGATATAACATGCATATAATAATAAGTAATGGTTATATTAATATCTTTTATAGTAGACATCAGATCAAAGAAAATGATTAGTGACAAAGAGGGCCATAGTGATAGAAACAGAAAAGATAATGACTGTAAATGTGTAGGCATCAATCAATGGAGCCCCAAAATACATGAAACAGAAACTGACATAGCTGAAATGAAAAATAGATAAATCTACAAATACAGATGGGCACATCAATACTCACTTCTCAGCAACTGAAAGAACTACTAGGTAAGTTCAGCAAGGGTGTGGAAGAGTTTAACAAAGCAATCAATCAATATGATCTTATTTAAATATTTAGAATACTGCACTCAACAACAGCAGAATATGCTTTATTCCCAAATTATCATAAACATTCACCATGATAGATCTAAATGAAATAAAGTAAATGAAAATGAAAATATGACATATCAAAATGTGCAGGATGCAGCTAAAGTAGTACTGAGAGGGAAATTTATAGCAGCAATAAATGCTTAGAATGAGGAAAGTTCTCAAATAAACAATTTATGTCCCTGCCTCAACAAAGTAGAAAAAAGAGAGCACAATAAAAATAAAGCACTAAAAGATAGGAATAGATGGAAACTTTCTGAAAATGATAAAGGGTATA
>JAKSZT010054412.1:173834-199423 GCA_026826555.1 Tolypeutes matacus
ACTAAAAAGGAAACCCACAGAACCAAGGCCCAAAGGAGTTCATTCCCCGGACTCCCTGGCTAACTCACTTGCCAGGCACTGGGCAACCCAGACCTGCCAACAAAAGCTCAAAGACACACAAGTGTGAATGAGGGGGTGGGGCAATACAGTGCCTCCTCATTCATTTCTGAAACTCAACTACTTTTCTAATTCTGACTATTTAAGAGACCACAGTATGCAACTCACATTTATTTGGTGCCAAGTTTTTTTTTTTCAGAAATCTCTAAATCTGCATCTTGGTTTCTAAAATAAATTGCCATTTCCAGTACAACACTGTCAAGTGTAACTGCCATTAAGCTATTTAACTTCATTACTTTCAGAAAAATGTTTGATAATCTTTCCAATCCTTTACATTTAAAAGAAACTGCAATTAGAGGTAAACAGGTTTTTAGGATTATATCACCAAACTTTGAGTAATTATCAGTTGAGGCCCTGATTTTATTTTAGTGAGTATATGTATATTTTTACATTCAGTTACCTACAATGATGAAAAACTGGTAAAAAGAAATCTAATTTCTCTATGCCATGCCAGATGCTGGAAAATAATTTCAACTATATAATATTTTAGCGGTGAGTTTTTTAAAACTGATAAACCTCTTCTCCAGTATGTTTGTAACATTTTAATATTTATCTGATTGGTGTATGAGACATTATCCCTCTTTATCTAGAAAAATATTTTGAAATAGGATTCCTTTGACAAACAAGTTTTCATCTATATTAGATAAGGAGCAAGTAAGCAGGCTATTACCAACTCCTAAATCTTAAAATAGCTTTTCAAGCACATAAATGCACCCAAACTCTCATTATTTTAATGATATAATTGTAAACTGGGGCTCCCAAATTGTCAAAATTGTCTCAGACTTTGAAATAGAATGGAGGATGCCCTGTAGGTTTATTGAACTGAGGAGGACACATGACTCATGTTTAACCTCCAGTTTCTCCTTATGGTAATGAAAAGGTTTATTCTTTGTTCATTTGTGTATTGGAAGCAGATAAATGATTTTGTACGTTTCAGAGGTCTACAGCTAGAAGGGACTGCCTCAAGACGAACTGTATTTCTTTAAAATGATTATGATATTCTTTTGTACTTGCATTGTTACTGCTTTAAGGTTTTTTGAATATTGTAATGTATTTTTCGAATTCAGAGGATGGAGTGTAGCAGTTTGGCAGTTTGATGTAATTATGAATTCCAAAAATATATATTGGAACATGCTTGTAAACTAGTCTGCTAATCTGGTGATAATTAAGTTATGATTAGGGCATTAACTGGGCCACATCAGTAGGGCGTTGAACCCCACCCCTTGGTGGGGCAGGAAACAACTATAAAAGGCATGGCAAAGAACAGTGTTGAAGCAGTTTTGATGTTGGAGTTCTGGTGAGGAAGGAGAGAAGGCCCCAGGATAGAGACCAGCCATTTACCTGAGAATTCACAGCTGGTCTTGTGGAGAGAGGCAAAACCTAGGGAGCCTCATAGTCTATAGCTGACCTTGTGGAGGAAACAGAAGGGCTAAGCCCAGAGAGAGATGGAGACCCGGGAAAAGAGGAACCCAATAAGCCTGAACCCTGGCAAACGTCAGCAGATGTCATGCTCCAACATGTGGCAACAGATTTTGGTGAAGGAAGAAACTTATGCTTTATGGCCTGGTAACTGTAAGCTTCTACCCCAAATACATACCCTTTAAAAGACCTACCAACTTCTGGTATTTTGCATCAGCACCCCTTTGGCTGAGCAATTCACGGTATCTTGGTGATTGTTTCAGGTTCATATGAAAAGAAAGTGTATTCTCCTATTCTGTGTGTCATTTCTCTAGATGACAATTAGATCAAGCTGATTGATATGTTATAACACATTTTAATACATAGTGATTTTTAGTGGAGATTCAACCATATTGAGTTCAGCCCACAATTCTGGTCAATCTTCTGGGATTGTGATTTAAATGTCATTTCCATTTTCTGTGCCTTTGCAGTGCTACTCAGATCTGTTCCACCTGTGCACAACCCCACTGCCAATCTGGAGCCTGGTAGTTCATGCTTTTCTTTTTATCAGTTCCCAGAGTCTGCTATTTTCTATCAGATCCATGAATGCACAGCTCATGAGTTAGCCTAGAATTCATAAACAAGTTATTGGCTCACTATCCAAATCCTTCCACCCTCACTTTCTCTCCAGTACCTTCCATCTCTGGTTCTCCCCTCATCAGGCTGCTAGACATTAAGCTGGGGTTTGGGTTATCCCTCTGTCATACATTTGCTGTAAATGTGCCTGTACCTATGGCCAAAGAGTGAGATGACAAAGAGAAAAAAAAAGGAATGGGGGTTTACCCAATCCCCAAAAGCATAGTTTATCCACATTTTCCCTCCCGAAGACTTTTAGGTTTCCATGAGCCCCAACTACAACCAACGTTATTACCAGTATGCTTCTTTCCTTTTACTTGAACCTGATCTAGTGGGCTTCTATTGGATGTTTCTCTGTCCATGAAGATTGCTACATCTGGAATTTGAGGTGCCTTGTTCCAGATAGGGGTGTATTAGAAGAAATCGTGCTATATTGTCAATACAGATATACATTCAATTTTCATCCTCTTCCACAATGTGCCTTCTGCTATTTACTAATATCTTGACAACTTTTTGTAAATCTAAAACTGTTCTAAGAAATGAAGTTGATACTTAAAAAAGAGAATCTTCAAATAGCTGTTTCATGAACTCTGTCTAAGTCTTATAGCTGCATTTAATGGGAGTGACCAGATGCAGGGTGATGATTATATTTACTTTATTTTTCTTTTTTGAAACTTATCATCACTGGTAATACCGTTCTACACTGACAGTACTTTTTAATCACTTAAAAGATGAAATTCTGTTTTTCCTGCTTTGCATTGCTTCTGACCAATAGTCTGATTTAACTTAAGTTCATTTTTATGTAACGTCTTTTTGCTCTAGATTGTTTTACTATATACTCTTTTTCATTCGTTTTCAGAAAATTCATTTGATGCTTATTTGGATCTACCAATTAGATCCATACAAACTCAGATTGTGAACGACCAAAGTGAGGAAGAAGTCAACTTTCTTTTCTTTTTGGCTTTTTCTGCTGCTAAGAAGGTTATGGAAATGTGTATTTTTGTGCATGTGTGTGCAGTATTGTTGAGTCTCCAGCTTCCCAATGAAGCTATTTTGGTGGATAACAGAGTTAATGACATATTTTTATTCCCACATATCTGATCCCTAAATCACATTTCTGGTGCTGTGTTTTAAAATCATACCTCCCAATGGTGACATCTCTTTGACAATCCCATACTGATCTAGAAGTCATTAAAAGTGTTCCTCCAGCATTTCCAAATTTGATATACCTCACTTCTCTTTAATGAATATCTTTCTGTATAAAATACCTAAACTCTACAGTTCATTGGACTCACCCATGACACCTAAGAAGGAGATGATGATGGACAATGACCATTCCAAGGAACAGACAGAGTCTGCAACTGCAAGCAAGGTCATCCCATCCATCTGCCCCATGGAATCAAAGCTCTCTCCCAATTAGAGGTAGAGTGGACATCACAGCCCCCTCACGATTAGAGGTGGAGTGGGCATCACCATCCCAGAATCCTAGGATTGGGGAATGAATGATGGGCCAGAGTAGACTTATTGGTATTCTACTATAGACTTATTGTGATTCTAGCAATGGAAAAATTTTATCACTGATGTGGGGGCAGAGGCCACTGGAGGTTCTGAGGGCAGGGAGAGGGAAAAACAGGTTGTAATATCGGATATTTTCGGGACTTGGTAGTTATCCTGAATGGCACTGCAATGAGACAGTTACAAGCCATTATGTATCTGGTCATAGTTTACAAAATTGTGCAGGAGAGAGTATAAACGACGATGTAAACAATAATCCATGCTTCGGGGCAATGCTCAAAAATGTGTTCCCCAATTGTAACAAATGTACCACAATAATGAAGGATGCTGTTAATGTGGGAAAATGTGGGAAGGGTTGGGAGCAGGGCATACGGGAATCTCCTATATATATATTTTTTTAAAGATTTTATTTATTTATTCATTTATCCCCCCCTTGCTGCTTGTGCTCACTGGGTCAGCTAACCACGCCGTGCGGGCGGGCTTGCCTTCACCAGGAGGCCCCGGGAACCGAACCCGGGCCTCCCATATGGTAAACGGGAGCCCTACTGATTGAGCCACAGCCTCTTCCCTCCTATATTTTTTATATAACATTTATGTAATCCAAACATCATTTAAAAAAATAAAAAACAATATTTAAAAAAAAAAATACCTAAAGTTCTTTTTACTTCCTGAACTGACCAAGTACTGTTCATAATAAGGGAAGCTTTGACCCCATATCATCCTGCTACCTATACACTGCAAAAATTCAGATAAAGTATAGAAATTATTTTAAATAAAAACTGGATTTAAAAATTGGATTGCATGTAGCTTATGGAAAGATTAAAAGAAAAACAACATCCTTATAATATTAAGCTTATTAATAAGAATATTATGTCTTTTCTTTTAATCAAGTGTTCTGGCTCAGTAAGTATTAAGGAGTTTTTAAATACAGGTACCAATTATTTGCAAATTTTTTTTACTATGGATTTTTCTATAATTATGCTAAATGTCATTATTTCTTTTATTTCATTTTTTAACTGATCAGTATTTAAATATAGGAGAGTAGAGAATTACAAAAACATTACCTGGCTTTGAATTTATAGATCAGAGGGCATTTGTTGTATTATGAATATTTTTGCCATCAGGTAAAACAGGTGAACAATAATTTGGAGAGAAGGTTTGGCTTTTGTAATTTGTAGACAAGTAGCTTACTACAAAATTATAAATATTCATTTCTCTAAAACTTTTCTCATAGAGAGTGTACCTTTTAATTTATTTCTCCATGCCTATCAATATACCTGCTGTGATAGTAGAGAGATTTTTTTTTAGCCAATGAAAAAAATAGAGCCCAGAGAGTCTTCTCAAAGGGTACATACACAAGAGAAGAGAAAATTTTTTGTATTTGGACAATCGCTAGACTTTGAAACTGAGTTTTCTGCAGTACTCATGGACAGCAGCCCTGGAGCTTGTGCTTATGTCTCCATAATTGACTTTATGATTACTCCTTTCCCAGTGGTGTTAATCACAGAAGATAGGCAAAGCCTCAATGCTGAAATATCCAGAGAAAAAGCTGCTCAAGAGTAAGTATAGACAACCACTTTTGATACTCTGGAACTCCAGTTAATACAAGGTTACTATGCTCTTTAAATATTTGTGTTGATCCCACGGTCCTCATAAGAAGATATGCCAAACCTACAAGGGTTCAAAAGCAAAAATTTCCTTTATATTCCTACCTAAGGTTTACTTGTTCTGGGTAAAGACTTAGATAATATGAATTGATTCACCTTTTCTAGCAAGGAAACCAATGCAAATGTAAAGGTTGGACTGTTAGCTAAATTATGCATCTGGTTCTAAACAATGGCTAAGTGTTTATGGCATTTTGAAAATTTAACAATTACTAATGCAAACGAAATATTCTTAATGAGGCAATGAAAATATATTTCTTTACAGAAATGACCTTTATCTAATAAAAATTAATATATTTGGAAATAACTTAAAGAATTTAATTTTATCTAGGTTTAATGATTTTTGACGTTATTAATTGTAACATAGCCTGTAATTGTCACCATTTCAATCTATTTTTGAAGTTTGTTACAGTAGTAGTAACTAAAAACATTGAAATAAACTAAGGAAAAAATATTTTTAAGCACCTTTTTTCTGTCATATAATGATTCAAAACTGACCACTAACACTAAATAATTACACACATACCTATCATGGGTTTTAAATGTAAAATTTCTGTTTTAGAAGAGATAACCCTCTAACCATAATTATATTAATATTAGAAATTCAGTATGGGAATGAAAGTAGAGGTTTAAAACAGGCAATCTTCTTGCTGGAATTTCTGAAAAACCTAAATTAAGTGGAATAAACAAAGATCTTCTTTCAATCCTTAAATTCACAGTTTAATAAAATTTAGGTTTCAGAAAATTTATGGAAACTAATCTGAATACTTGCTTCTTAGTGATTTGAAAATTATTTTATATGCAAAAAACTTATTTAATCTGTAAACAACCTGTGTCAACAGTTAAGAAAGTATTAATAGCTCTAAATCAAAGCCAAGATGTCATTTCCTTATTTTATCTTCTACCTTTCAGCAGGTCTCTACCATGAGTGACAAGGCAACAAACAACCACTCAGAAGTTACTGACTTCATTCTTGTAGGCTTCAAAGTACCCCCAGAGCTCCACATACTCCTCTTCGTGCTATTTCTGCTTGTATATGCCATGGTCCTTCTAGGGAACACTGGGATGATGGCCATTATTTTGATTGACCCCAGGCTGAACACACCAATGTATTTCTTCCTAGGCAAGCTGCCCTTCATTGATCTCTTCTATGCATCTGTTATTGCACCCAAGGCTATGATCAACTTCTGGTCTGAGAGCAAATCCATCTCTTTTGCATCTCTTTGTAAGCCAGGTCTTTCTCTTTGCCCTCTTCATTGTGACTGAGGGATTTGTCCTGCCAGCCATGGCTTATGACCGCTTCATTGCCATCTGCAATCCTCTCCTCTACTCTGTTCAGATGTCAACAAGTCTCTGCACTCAGTTGGTGGCTGGATCCTATTTCTGTGGCTGCATCAGCTCAGTTCTTCAGACCAACATGACATTCACTTTATCCTTCTGTGCTTCTTGAGCTATTGACCATTTGTACTGTGATGACCGTCCACTTCAGAGGATTTCATGTTCTGATCTCTACATTCATAAGATGGTTTCTTTTTTTTTTATGCAACATTTTAATATTCCCTACCATATTGTCATTATCGTGTCCTATATGTACATTGTGTCCACAGTTCTAAAGATACGCTCCACTGAGGGACGTAAGAAAGCCTTCTCTACTTGCAGCTCTCACCTAGGAGTCGTGAGTGTATTATATGGTGCCATCATTTTTATGTATTTTGTTCCTGACAGATTTCCGGAGCTGAATAAAGTGGCCTCCTTGTGTTACACACTAGTCACTCTCATGCTGAATCCTTTGATTTACTCTCTGAGAAACAAAGATATCAAAGAAGCTCTGAGAAAGCTCTCACAGAAAAAAAATATGTTTAATTCTTTCTTAGCTGTGATATAAATGAAAGTCTTGAATAGTCACAATAATTCAGTGATTAATTGAGGAAAAGAAATCTCCAATTGATCTTAGAAATATTTAATACTGCAGAGTTGTTTATTTACTTCTTTGCACTCACTACTAAAGAATTCATTTGGACTATATTTTGCCTGGAATGGCTTTCTCCCTACTTCCTCTTCATTTTGGACAAAGGTAATGATTGCTATCTCATTATTTAGGAAAACATGTTTTCAAGTTTGCAGTTGTCTTCTTGAAGATGTTGTTTAGGATGTATGCTTTACCCTGTGTTGTCAGTATATGGCATATGAATGAATATATAATAGTCAGAGGTAGAAAATTCCAATCCAAAAAATAAAAGGAACGAATTCTCACCTTTACCTAAGAAATCTTTTGACTCTGTCATGAAAATATCAGATGTTCCACAATGCATAGAGTCTATAGTGTGATTTTGTGAACTACCCTTATTGTCAAGAGGCTGAATGAATCACATGAAAGAATTCATGGTTTCTCTAGTTTGGAATATGATTATTTGTTCCCTTTTCTGAATATCTACTAGATGAAGAAATTATTCTTGAAAAGTAGCCTATTCACAGGAAAACTGCAACGAAAATCAATCAAAAGTCACAATAATTCATTTCTCTTAAATATACTTTGGTGAATATTCATTCCCTAAATGATATTTATTGAATTTGGATACTTTCTTGGCCTTATGAAAAATACTACATTAATTTTTTTACCTAAGAAGCCCATAGTCAAATGAGGAAGGCCAAGAGAGAACTAAAATGCCAGATGATGAATGCAATGAATAAAGACATAAAGAAAGAAGAAAAAGAAAGTGGACCCTCTAAATATGATTGATCATAATGGTGAGTGGCTCATAAGCACATCTTAAACATATATGGGATTAATGAAGAAAAATATAACTTTTTCATGCAAAGTGAAATAATGAATTATGTAGTGAATGCAGAAGATATTAAGAGTGGGAGATGAGACTTACAAGGAAAGCACAGGAATCATAAAGACATATATGAGAAGCATAGGATGACTGCCTTTTTTCTGGGGAAGGTGGAGAAGCATTGGGGATTCTTAAGAAAGGTAACATTGTGATCATATTGGCATTTTGCGAAATGCAAACTGGTAGCTCTGTGGAAGATAAATATTACTGGGAGAAGATGGAAGATTCAGAAGTGTGGCAGTTGTCCAACTAGAGGGTGATGATAGCTTTAACCAAAGCAGTAGCATTTGAAATAGTTAGGAGTAGATAAACTAAGCTGAATATATTGATTAGTTAGTTGGTGAAATAAAAAGAATTAGAAGTGATTAATGAATTCTAATGCTTGAGATTATAGTGAAGAAAATCTATGTCATAAAATTAGGAAGCTAACATGAGAGTCAATAGTTAAATTAAATGTTCATGGTCAATAGTTAAAATAATAAGCTCAGGAATCAGATTGTGGTAAATTCAGTTTTGGCCATGTAGCTTGGGAAATTTGCATAATAGTTCTACATGTTAATTTCCTCATGTATAATATGGTGTATAATAGTGCCTACCTGTCAGGGTCATTTGAAAGATAAATAAAATTCCATGTAAATTGTTAAATCGCCATATTTAATGAATGCCAAATTTCTTATTTCCTCACATTCTCATTACTATGTCTGAGAAATGCTACCTGTAATTAACTCTGCCTGTTTCCTGTAACTCTCTACCATGAAGTGTCTCCACTATCCAGGTATAGGTAATATTTTCATTTCCATACCTAGATCTTGAGAAACTCCTTACTTTATTACATTAACCTTTAACTTTCTTTCTGTAGGAAATTATTAGAAAAGATTGAAAAATTAGAAAAAAAAAAACAAAGCTCCAATTAGATGCAAAGTAGCATCTACTGTCAAATACTATACCCATTGAAAACTTCACTAATTTATTTCTTGTAGAATTCTTTTTCACTTTATCAAATTTATCTTCTTTAACAACATATTTTGATACAGAATCTCTGGAGAAGTAGGGGACTCACTAAGTAGCAAATGAGACATTGTTCATGACACATTTTTGAAGACTTCCAGGTAAGTGGGTCACTGTGCTAAAGTGGTATCTTCCTCCTGAGATGGAACAGAAAGATAATTGGGTTTGAAAGTGGCATTTTTTCTAACCTTCTTCTGGGGAGTAATGTATAACCCTTCACACAACACTCCAAGACCTAGAATGGAACATTCCATGGAAGAGACTGCTAATTCTTTATAATTCCAGGTTACCTGATTTATTTAAATAAATAAAAAATTCTATATATGCGTGCATACAATTTCATATTCTCAAAATAACCTATATGCATTATAAAACTGATTATAAAATAATTAAAATTGAAATACAAATAATGCAGAAAATCATTTTAATAACCGTTACATGAGTTGCTGATTTTTAGGAATTACTGGGATTTTTAAATATGGCTATTAATAACACCCCTATTTAAAATATACGGAACATCTTCAAACTCTTCTAGTGACTTCCCTCTTAACTTGATAATCATATTTCATTGTAGTATCTAAATCTCATTAACTTTACTTAGGGAAAAATATAGTGTTTACAGTGCTGAAATTCTTATTCAACTGATTCTGTACTAACAGCAATTAAATAAAAACTTTTAACCTATTTTTTTTTCTTGAGGTACCAGGGCAGGCATTGAAACCAGGACCTAGAATGTGGGAAGCTGGTGCTCAACAACTAAGTTACACCGGCTCCCACAAGTTGGATTTTTTGTTTGTTTGCTTGCTTTTTGGTTTTCTTTTTTTTTTTTTAAGGAGGTACCAGGGACCAAACCTAGGACCTCATATATGGGAAGCAGGCATTCAACCACTTGAGCTACACCTAACTTATTTTAACATTAAGATTTTTAAATAATCAATATCTTTTTTTGACTTAAGTAGTGTCCTAATATTTCGGTCAAACATCAAACATGAAGTGCTCAAGCAATTGTGTGCATCTCTCACACATGGGAGATCCCAGGTTTGGTACATGGTGCCTCCTAAAGAATAGATGAGCAGACACAGACAGCACACCGTGAATGGATACAGAGAGCAGACAGCGACCTCAAACAACAAGGGGAGAGTGGAGAATAAGTAACTATAATATATCTTTAAATTTAAAAATTAAACCAAATGAAAACTTTGCAGGTTCCTTGTTTCAAAAAGCATGGCCTTGAGTCTTTAAAAAATTTCTTGCCCTATTTGTTTTCTCATTATATATATTGAGGAATTACTGAGTTAAAATAAAGACAATCCATAAAAATATACAATATTAGTGTGTTTCAAAAGGTTTAAACAACATTTAAACCATAAATGCTATCAAGATACAGACTATTACATCACCCCACAAATATTTTGCATGCCCCTTTTGGCCCATTCCTCCCTCTAACCAAATTCCCAGATATCCAGTGATATGAATTTTGTCACTGTATATAAATACACACACACACACATTTAGAATCATGCATTAGGTACTCTATTGTGTCAGGCTTCTTTCACTTAGCAAAATGATGTCATGTAGGTAAGTAGTTCATTTTAAATTACTAATTAAATTGAATTAGTATTCAAATGTATACATGTACCAACTTCCATTTATCAATTCATAATATGATGGTCCATTGAGGTTTTTTCAGGCTTTGGATATTGTATATAAAGCTGATACAAACATTCATACATGTCTTGGTCTGAACAGATATTTTCCTTTCCTTTGGAAAAATTTTGAGGTTTATAGTCCTAGGACTTATGGTAAGTACATGTTTAACTTTTTAAGAAACTGCCAAGGAGATGACATAAGGAATGGCAAGGGGGTGAGGTGCTCTGTAGAAACACGCCTCAAAAAACCAACGGACCAGTACAAATTACTTTTTAATGAAAGTCTCTTGAAATAGTCCGGAGGACATATAGCTATATAACAAATGAGGAAATTTTTATTCAAGAAAATCTACTAAATCTCAGTAAAAATTGCAACTGCCTGTGATATATGAGCCATGTCCATGCCTTCACCTCACCCAGTCACCATGATGGAAGTCAGGATCAGCCAAGAACACAGGATTCCCTCTCCCTGTAGCACCAAGAGTATGACACGAATAGGGCTTTACTTATCCCTTCCAGCTCCATGTTGGAATACCAGTCAAGAGTATCTAAAATGTCTAGGGATTTCTGCATCCACCAAGACATAATTCATAGGATAAGAGCTCTAACTAAGGCATTAGAGGTAAAAATTACTAGGGCCAATATCACCATTGCCCTAGCTTACTCATAGGGCAGAAGTTCCATACCTGCTAGAGAGCAGACTGAAAAGCCTTTGTCCATCAACCCCATCCAGAAATCTGCTAAAATATTGTGCCAGGAAAACTGAACATTCATATAGAAAATAATGATGTTGCACAATTATCTCACACCAAATACAAAAGTTAACACCATGTTCTAAGTATGGAGAACCAGTCTGAGTGTAATAGATTATTTTTCTGCAGCCTCTTCTCTGAACTTGAGGTCACTTAAAGACCTCCAAATCCCTTGAATAGAAGGCTGCACTCCTTCAACAAAACACCCTGCTACACTTTCTCAAAAATATATGGTAAATCTTCCTGCTACATTACCACAAATTCCTTGAAGCCAACTATCAGGATGAATGATCATCAGAGAAGGGGATATAACCAGACCTTTCAGAGATAACTGAAAACTGGCTCTGAATAGACGCTAATTCTTGGAGATTCAGTGGACACCATGATTCCGTGTCAGAGTGGTCAAAGAAGACAAAGCAATAGCTGTAGCTTGTGTTTATGCCTTTTGTTTGAGAAAACAGAGCTTAAGTAGACACAACCAGCAACTAGCAAATTCCCCACATTGGTTCCCTTAAAAAAGGAATGCAGACTATTTAACTAAAAAGAGCCATGTAGAAGCCATGGTAACTGCTGCTACCTACCCAAACATGGAGGCTTTCTTAAATGAGGAAATACCACATTTTTGATTGCAGAGAATAGTGTCACAAACAATGACTTGAAAAATGCAAGATCATGATACCTATCACATCCACATTGCATTGATCTATTTGGCCTGTGAAAAAGATAGAAAGATCTTGGAGAATTACAGTGCATTATATTAAACTTAAGCACTTGATGACTCCAAGAGCAAATGCTTTCCCAGATTTGGTTTCATGCTGGGGGAAATCAGCATATGTCCTAGATCCTGGCTTGCAGAAATTCATGAGGAAAATGTTTTTTCCTACTACCTATTAGGAAAGTTCATGAAAAGCAGTTTGTCTTCAGCTGGCAGAGCCAGCAATATGGATTTACTATTCTACCTCAGAACTACCTCAACTATCAAATCTATGTCATATGATAGCATACAGAGAATTATACTGACTCTTCATAGCATAAGACATAATACCAATGTATTGCCTTGAAGATATCATGCTTATTGACATGGGAAGTAGTGAATAGGAACTAATCTGGACACTTCGTTTTTAACATATCATGCCAGGAGTAGGAATGAAATGACAAAAATTCAGGTGCCAGTAACCTAGGTGAAATTTCTATGGGTCCAGTAATCTGGGGAATGTTGAGATGGCTCTTCCAAAGCAAAGGTTCAAATGCTTCATCCAGATCCATCTACCCCTAGAAAGAAGACCTCTAGAAAGTATACTTATTTGGATTTGCAACCTTCATTTACCCCATTTGGTCATGCCAGTTTGGCACAATTATTGAATAGCCCCGAAGGTTGCCAGTGTTCATGGGAAATAAAACAAGTGAGGTCTCTATAATAGGTAGGTAGCAGGGATGTGGATTATGCATGGCTTTAGGAATATCAACTACCACTTACCAAAATAAATCTGGCTACATTTACTGAGGTGTTCAAAACTTACTTACTAACAGAAGTGATTAATTGTACCTCCTTTTATGGCATCATTCTTGGAGTGGGATAAGTCATCCACCTGAGGACCACTATGCTGGGCTATTTCTATCAACAAAGGGCAGCACTTTGTTCTCACTGGAATAGATATTCACTCTGAATATAAATTTTCTTGACCTGATGTCAGTGCTGCTGCTAAAACCTCTTTCCCTGGACTTTCAGAATTCTATATTTACAATCATGATAGTCTACATAGCATTGCTTTTGACCAAATAATTCATTTTTTAGCATTTTATAGCAGATGAATTGTGGCAATAGAATCATGATCATGGTATTTACTATTATTGCCACATTTCCCATTAACCAAAAGGTCCTTGTCTGAGAGAATGGTGGAACAGTCCTTTAAAGATTCTTGTTACAAATCCATCTAGATAGCAACAACTTGTGGGGCTGAAGTAATATACTCAAGAATGCCATATATCCCCTAAAACAGCAAACAATATATGGTGCTATTTTCCCCATAGCCAAGATTACTGATAAAGAATCAGAGGAGGGAAATGGAAGTGTTTATTTCCAGTATTAAATTTTAGTGATCCACCAGTTAATTTTTTGCTAACTATCTCCATGACTTTGGGCTTTGCTGGTTCCCAAGTAAGGAATGATTATACCAGGGGACACAGCAATTGTCCCCTTAAACTAGATCTTGTCCCTTCGGGTTCTTCTAACCAAAAGGGACATAAGGGCAGTATGTATGGGCTAAGAGATATACCCTGACTATCAAGGACAAAATGGATTGTTCTTTATTGGGATAAGGAAGAGCACACCAAGAATGCTTATAAGGGTGCAAATGTTAGAATAGTTTAATTATTTATGGCCAGAATATCCATTTGCTGTCAGAATAACCCAAGGAAAAATCCTTTCCCAAAGATGGTTAAGAATACGCTAGTTTGGATGGTTTTGGCATCTTTGAATAGCTCAGAACAGGCTTTCCTCTGTGTAATGGGAATGCCTTTGAAGGATTCTGCCATGCAACTAAGATCTCTAATAACATTGTGGATGATATAATATCAGAATTGTCGATGATAAAACACTGGGTTGCAGCATTTAACTATTAGAGCTGACCTGGGTTAATTTACCATAATGGTCAGCAAAGCCAAAATGTAGTGAAGGTGTATTTGACACCTGTTGGGGAATGCATCATGTCCTCCAGAAAAGGCATGTTCATGTTGGAGTCACTGGGGCTGTGGGTGTGAAGCCATTTATAAACAGGACTTTTGATGATGCTATTTGTTATGTATGCCCAAGGGGAATGAGGGTGGGCCTTAAGGCAGTATGAAGTTTTTATAAGCAAAGGATATTGGACACAGAGGAGAAAGCTACAGGAAGAAGACAGGGGCATGCATGCCAGAGAAGAAAGAAGAAGACATTGCCATGTGCCTTGCGATGTGACAGAAGAGCCAAGGGCCAACAAACGGCAACCAGCCCCAGAAGACCAGAGTCTTCTGGGAGAAAACAGCCTGGCTGATACCTCAATTTTGGATGTCTTCTGACCTCAAAACCACCATGATCCAATATATTCTTATTGTTCAAGCCAAGCCATTATACAGTATTTGCTTTAGCAGTGGGGAACGGCCACAGCACCTTGAACAAATAAGGAACACTTACAGGATATTTTAAAAAGATTATTTTAATTTTAAAAGTTTTTTACCACACAGCATATTAATTATGTGTGCTTTGCAACATCTATGGTAAGAAAAAAATATAAAAGAAATTTTATGTTCTTGAATGAATGGCCTAGAAGTTAGTCTATGGACCATGTTTGGGTAGGAATGTATTTATATTTTTAGATTTTTCTCATTTTCAAAAATGAACTTAATGTTCTCCATTTGTAACTTTTTAAGAAAAAATAATTCTGATTTAGCTATATCAATTAAATCCATTAAGAATATAATTTTGGGGGCTCAGGTCATTATAGTTACAGACAGTTCAATTTTATAAGGAAAGACAGAAATATTACTCTCCAGCAGAGAGGACTTTCCATCCTCTTTCCAACCTTCACCGGCACTAATGCAGTGTTCATGTACATGACTATTGTAGTCATAATTAATGTCCACACTTTTGATAGTGAAATAAATATAGAATTATAATCTTTTTTTCTATCCCTTATCTCGTCCAATATTTTGCATTTGTTACATTGATAGACTTTATGTTAAAACCATTTTTGGTTTACAGAAAATTGAGCAGAAAATACAGAATTCCATATGCCTCCTCTATGCTGTACAGTTATCCCGTGCTCCAACTATTCATCTTTCCCTCCCACAGTCTTCCCTGAAACCCTGGAAGCACTGATGGTTTCACTATCTCTATACTTTTGCCTTTACCCAAATATCATATAGATGGAATCAAACAGTATGCAGCCTTTTCATACTGGTTTCTTTCACATAGCAATATGTATTTAAGGTTCCTACATGTCTTGTTGCAGCTTGGAAAGCTCTTTTCTTTTCTCTGTTGTTGCTGAATAATATTCCATTTAATAGACCTACCACAGTTTCTTCATCCATTCTACTACGGAAAAACAGCAAACATGGTTGCTTCCAAATTTTGGCAACTATGCATAAACCTGCTATAAATATTCTTGTGCAGATTTTTGTGTGGACATAATGTTGAAACTCATTTGGGTGAATATTTAGAAGTACTATTGCTGGATTTTATGGTAAGACTATGTTTAGCTTTATAAGAAACTGCCACACTGTCTTCCAAAATGCCAGTGCCATTTTGCATTCACACCAGCAATGAAGGAGAGTTCCCGTTGCTCTCCATCCTCAGGAGCATTTGGTGTTGTCATTGGTTAGGACCTTAACTATTCTAATAAGTGTATAGTAGTAGCTCATTCTTGTTGTAATTTGCAATTCCCTAGTGATATATGATATTAGGCATCTTTTTATATGCTTATTTGCCATTGGTATATCTTCTTTGGTGAAGTGCCAGTTCAGTTTTTTTGTCAACCTTTTAACAGGGTTTCGTTTTCTTATTGTAGTGTTTTAGAATTCCATGGTTATTTTGGATACAGGTCCTTTTGCAGATATGTGTTTTGCAAATATTTTCTCCCAGTCTGTGGCTCATTTTTTCATTTACTTCACGCAGCAGAATTTTTTAATGAAGTCCAACGTATCTTTTATTTTCTTCTATGTATTGTGTTTTTGGTTTTCTACCTAAAAATTCATTGCCAAACCTGAGGTCACCTAGATTTTCTCCTATGTTACCTTCTAGAAGTTTTATAGTTTTGCATTATATGTTTAGGACTTTGATCCGTTTTAAGTTAATTGTTGTAAAAAATTGTAAGGTCAGTGTCTAGATTCATTTTTTGCAAAGTGCTATCCAGTTGTTCCCAAACCATTTATTGAAAAAACTATTCTTTCTCAATTGGCATGACTTTGCTCCTTTGTCAAAGACCAGTTGGCTATAGTTCGTTCGGTTAGTTTATTTCTATGCTCTCTATTCTTTTCCATTTATCTATTCATCTATTGCTTCCACCATGCCACATGGCCTTGATCATTTGTTTTATAGTATGTCTTTTTTTTATTATTATTTATTTTTATTGTGGGTAAAAATCAAATTCTCACAATACATACAAACATTTGCAAAATGATATATAAATATATATGCATATATGTATATTTGCTTACAAAAATGTTATTTATATATATATATATATACATATATTTTAAGAGGTGCTTAGATTACCCAAAATATTACACGGAACCCACTGGGATTCCCATGTTGCCCACCTCCCACACCTCCCACCACATCCCACACAAACCTTTTATAGTATGTCTTGAAGTCAGGTAGTACCAGTCCTCCAACCTTACTCTTCTTTTCACAATTCACAGAACAATATTACAAATATTGTTTGTTTATCTTCATAATCCCTCTTTCTAATTTGTTCTTTCCAGCTTCATTTTAATTTTGTAGTTTAACTTGGTCAAAACTCTCATCTTCTTAGTCTATATTGTCTCCATAGATGATAAAATCTGCAGAGACACATATACCAACTGCTCACAGATATATATCTCTGGCTCAGATATCATTTTTCTACCTCAAACTATACATTCAAATGTCTAATCAAAAATTTCATAAGGAGGATTGTGGGAACATGTCAGACAGGTTAGATACATAAATCTGAGCTCTCACTAAAACAACAATGAAAAACCCATAGGCTGCCATGGAGATCTGCTTTGGGGCACAGCAAACCAAGACACTGTGTACCAACTCCCAGATGAATGAGGGTCAAAAACACGAGGAAGCCAAAAGAAGTAATAGTGACTTATTAAAACTCCAGGCAGCCGGGAGGGGCTCCCCTCCTCCCCCCGCCCCCAAGATATTAAGTGTGGGTAAAACTCCTGGCAAATTGTATCTATCTGAAAGAAGATCAGACATTTACCTCCATGAGAAGTGCTCTGAGTCATCTAGGAGGGTACTGAACAGATAGGGAAACCAGGAATTATTCGGTGTTGCTTACCTCAGAGACTGGAAGGGCCATACATACCCGGCCTTCCAGGTGGACAGACTAGGTGGAGACCTAGCCCCCTGCTCCAAACAGGAGTGTGATGGCAGATTCCCTTTGAGGAAGAAGGGTCTGGGAGAGTGGAGAGTGAGTTTTTTGCAGGGAGTTTAGCCAGCTTGGTCCCCCTTGAATATCAGAAGGGACCCCGATTTGACAGGAAGAGGGGAGGGGGATCTTCTCAGGTGGGCGGTCCTACCTAACCGCCTAGGTAAAAAGAGGAATTACCTCTGTGAGGAGGCAGAGACAGTAGGCTAACAGCACCACTCCAGGTCACTGCAGGGGATTTAATCCGCCCAAAGGAAAAGGGGTTGATAGCCTTCTGAAAGGTTAATCAATCTAAGGACCTAGAATAGCTCAGTGGGACAATTCCTGCCTAACATAGATGAGGTCCCTGGTTCAACTTCTGGCTATTCCTTGAGAAGAGATCTACCAGGTTATCAGCAGCCAGCTGAAACTTTATGACAGGAAATATATAGATGTTTTCTTTGTAGTAGCTTTTCTTGGATCTCTTATTAAAAAAAAAAAAAAAAAAAGTTCATTTTCTTTTATTTCCCTTACTTTATTAACTAAAACAGAGTTCAAAACCTGCAGAGGTCAGGCTGCAGGGTGAGTGATTGAGGAACACCAGCAGCCTGAGAAGATTCTCAGGGATCTAAGAAAGAAGACTTTTTCTCTGTTTATTTTTTTTTTCTTCTGTCTCCTTTTTATTTAAAAAACGAGTTGCTGCTATCTTTTTTTTTTTGCTTCTTTTGAATATCCTCCCTTTCTTTCTTTGCTTGTTCATTTTCGCTTTTTCTTTCTTTTATTCTTTTTTATTTATTTTTTTTCTGATCTATTCTACCTATCATATTTCTTTTTACTCCTTCATTTTTATAACTTTTTCCTTTGCAGTTCTTTCATTGCACCTCTTTTATTTGGTCTCAAATTTTTCTGGTTTGTATTTCTCCCTCTCTCCCTTTTTCTCCATATACTTTCTATTTTTTTACTTTTTGCTTTCTCCTTCTCTGTTTTCTTTTCCCCTCTTCTCACCATTCCAGCATTTTCATCCATTCTATGTATTTTTTTCTTTATCCTGTTTCTTGTTTCATTGTTTCAATTCCACTTTCATTATCTTATTCCTCTGTGCTTATTACTTGTGTTAATCTTTCAATTTCCTAGGTTGTACATTTGCTCTCCTAACTTTTACTTATACCATTACTATTATTATTTTGTCTGCCTATCTCTTTCCTTTTATCTGGTCCTAATTTTTTTTTCTTTCAAAGGAGCATAGGCAGACCTCTCCCACAGAAAAAGAGCTGAGTAGAGGCAAGTTCCTGCCCGAGTGAGCTGTTTTGGGAACCCACAGAGTAGGAGCCTTCAAGGCATTGATCTGGAGGGAGCTGAAAGAAGAGATAAATTCCTCTAGGTTTTGCTGGCTTGATTTTTGGTTTACTGTGTTTCCTCTTCCTTGATTTCCCCTTTCCTGTGTATACCAATTTGTATACCAAGGCTATCTCTTTTCCTTCCCTCATCTTTCTATCTTCTGCTTTCTGTTGCTGTTCTTACATTCCACCTCTCTTTGTTTAGTCCCCAATTTTTCTTCCATTAATTAACTTTTTTTCTTTTTGTCTTTTCTCTTCTTTCTTTGCTCATTATAATTGCCTTTTATTTCAGTCTATATATTCTTCTCTATTTGGTTTCCCAATTCATTGTTGGTAACCCACTTTTCTATTTCTATTACTCTCCACTGCTTACATGAGCTAAATATTCATTTACCAATATTCCTCTTCTAACAATTACCATTATTATTACTATTATCCTTTCACTTTTCTTACCTCTTTCACTTTCTCTGGCCCTCTGTTTTTTCTCCAAGGGAACATAGACTACAGCAATGAAATAGAATAAGAAAAACAAAATGTCAAAGGGAAAACTTAACACAAAAAAAAACAGCAATTAAATGAAACCCTAGAGTAAAGATAGAAGCTAATGAACTGAATAAACACATCAGGATAAAAAGATGCCTAGACAATAACAAAAAATTACAATCCATACTAAGAAACAGGAAGACATGGCCCAGTCCACTGAAAAATTTAAAACCAGGAAAAGGTGCAAAACACTGAACAACTAATCAAAGCTGTCCAAACAAATATCATGGCCAACTTAATGAAGTGAAGGAAGAGACTAAGGATATTAAAAAGACACTGGGAGAACATACTGAAGAAATTGTAAATATACATAAAAGGATAACAGATATGATGGTGATGAATGGCACAATCCAAGAAATAAAAAAGGCACTGGAAACGCGTAAGAGCAGATTTGAACAGGCTGAGGAAGGAATTCAGATGTAGGAAGACAGTACATCTGAAATCAAACACATAGTAAACAGATAGATAAAAAGATAGAAAAAATCCAGCAAGGACTTAGGAATTTGAATGACAACACAAAACACACAAACATACGCATTATAGGCATCCCAGAAGGACAAGAGAAGGGAAAGGGGACAGAAGGAGTGTTGAAGGAAATAATGACTGAAAACTACCCAAATCTATTGAAGGAGATGGATGTACAAGTCCAGGAAGAGCAGCGTACCCCAAACAGTATAAATCCCAGCAGGCCTACTCCAAAACATATACTCATCAAACTGTCCAATGCCTAAGACAAAGAGAAAATATAGAAAGTAGCAAGAGAAAAGAGAATCATCAAATACAAGGGAAGCTCAATAAATTTAAGTGCTGATTTAACATCTGAAACCATGGAGGCAAGAAGGCAGTGGTATGATAAAGTTAAGGTGCTAAAAGAAAAACTTCCAGCCAAGAATTCTCTATCCAGCAATGCTGGCATTCAAAAATGATGGAGAGCTCAAAATATTCACAGATGAACAGAAATTAAGAGAGGATGCCAATAAGAAATCTGCCCATCAAAAAATACTAAAGGAAATTCTGCAGGTTGTAAGGAAAAAACAGGAGAGAGCAAGCTGGGGGATAGTGTAAGAACAACTAAAATGACAAAAAGAGAAATAAAAACAACTAATGACATACATGAAAACAAAGAAAATGTGACTAATGTAAGTAATAACAAGAGAAATAACATTGAATATTAATGGATTAAACTCACCAGTCAAGAGACACAGTTTGACAGAATGGATAGAGAAATATGACCCATCTATATGTAGTCTATAAGATACCCATCTTAGACTCAGGGATCCAAGGAGGCTGAAAGTGAATGGCTGGAAAACAATCTTACAAGTAAACAAAAACCAAAAAAGGGCTGGAGTAGTTATACTAATATCAGACAAAAAGACTTTAAAAACAAAACTATTTTAAGAGAAAAACATGGACACTATATATTAGTAAGAAGGGTAATCCTTCAAGAAGAAAGAACAATCATAAACATTTATGTCGCTAATCAGGGTGCCTCAAAATACATGAAGCAAACACTAGAAAAAGTAAATGGAGTAATAGATGCCTGTACAATTATAGTGGGGGACTTTATTACACCATTATCACCAATAGACAGAACATGTTGAGAGAGAATCAATAAAGAAACAAAGATTCTGAATAATACATTAGAGGATCTGGACCTAATAATTATATACACAATGATACATCCAAACACACAGGGATATACATTCTTCTCGAGTGCACATGGATAATACTCCAAGAAAGACCATATGCTAGGCCACAAAACAACGGTCAGTGAATTCAGTAAGACTGAGATTATACAAAGTAATTTCTCTGACCACAATGGAACTCATTCTATGATGCCAACATTACCCTAATTCCAAAGCCAAACAAAGATGCCACAAGGAAGGAAAATTACAGACAAATCTCTCTAATGAACCTAGATGCGAAAATCCTCAACAAAATACTTGCTTATCGTATTCCAAAATGTATCAAACAAATTATACACCATGATTAAGTGGATTTCATACTGGGTAGGCAAGGATGTTTCAACGTAAGAGAATCAATCAATATAATACATCACATAAACAGACTGAAAGAAAAAAAATCACATGATCATCTCTATAGATGCAGAAAAAGCATTCGACAAAATACAGCACTCTTTCCTGATAAAAACACTGCATAGAAGGAATAGAAGGAAACTTTCTGAACATGATAAAGGGTATATATGAAAAACCCACAGGTATCAACATCTTCAATGGTGAAATCCTAAAATATTTCCCTCTGAGTTCTGGAACAAGACGAGAATGCCCACTATCACCGATCCTATTTAACATTGTCTTAGAATGTTAAGAATTTTTCAAGCACTGAGACAATAAAAAGATAAAAGGCAACCAAATAGGAAAGGAAGAAGTAAAAATTTCACTATTGCAGATAAAATGATCCTATACATAGCAAACCCTAAGAAATCTATAACAAAGCTTCTGGAAGTTATAAATGATTTCAGTAAAGTTGCAAGCTATAAGATCAATGTTCAAAAATCAATAGCATTTCTGTACAACAATAATGAGCAATCTGAGGAGGAAATCAAGAAAAAAATACCATTTACAATAGTAACTAAAAGAATCAAATACCTAGGAATAAATTTAACTAAAGATGTAAAGGACTTATATACAGAAATCTCCACAACAATGTTAAGGGAAATCAAAGAAGACTTAAATAAGTGGAAGAATATTCCCTGTGCATGGATAGGAAGACTAACTATCTTTTCTACCCAAAATAATTTACAGATTTAATGCAATCCCAATAAAAATCAACACAGCATTTTTTAATAAATTGGAAAAACTAACTACAACAATTATTTGGAAGCGTAAGAGGCACTGAATCACCAAAGACATATTGAAAAAGAAAAATTAAATTGGAGGTATCACACTACTGTCTTTAAAACATACTACAACTCTACAGTGGTCAAAACTGCATGGTATTGGCACAAGGATAGACATACCGACCAATGGAACTGAATTGAGAGATGTGATATAGATCCTCTCATATACAGTCAGCTGATATTTGACAAGGCCACCAAGCCCACTCAACTGGGGGAGAATGGCCTCTTCAACAAATGGTGCTTGGAGAACTGGATATCCATATCCAAAAGAGAGAGGAACACCATCTCACATCTCATACAAAAATCAACTCAAGATGGATCAAAGATCTAAATATAAGAACCAAGACCAAAAGGACCTTGGAAGCTAATGTAGGGAAACAATTACAGGACCTTGTAATAGGAAATGGTTTCATGAACTTCACACCCAATCATGAGCAACGGAAGAAAAATAGATAAATGAGATCTCCTTAAATTAAAAATTTTGCACCTCAAAGATGCTATCAAGAAAGTAAAAAGTCACCCTATGCAATGGGAGAAAATATTTGGCAACCATATTTTTGATCGGAGCCTAATATACTGCATATATAAAGAAAACGTTACACCTCAAAAATAAAAACACAAAAAACCCATTTAAAAAATGGGCAAGTGACCTGAAAAGACACTTCTCCAAGGAAAAAATACAAATGATGAAAAAGCACATGAAAAGATGTTCCACATCGCTGGCAATTAGGGAAATGCAAATCAAAACTACAATGAGTTACCATCTTACACCCATTAGAATGGTGGCTATTAGAAAAACAGCAGACCATAAGTGTTGGAGAAGATGTGGAGGAACGGAAACCTTTATCCACTGCTGGTGGGATTGTACGATGGTCCAGACATTGTGGAGGACAGTTTTACAGTTCCTCAAAAAACTAACTATAGAACTTCTATATGATCCAGCAATTCCACTGCTTGGTATATACTCAGAACAATTGAAAGCAAAGACACGAACAGATAAATGCACACCAATGTTCATAGCGGCATTATTCACTATTGCCAAAAGCTGGTATCAACCCAGGTGCCCATCAAGAGATGAATGGATAAACAAAATGTGGTACATACCTACAATTGAATATTACTCAGCTTTAAGAAGGAATAAAGTGCTAACACATGGGATAACATGGATGAGTCTTGGGGACCTTATGTTGAGTGAAGTAAACCAGTCATTGACTGATGAACAGTACTTGCCCTCACTGATTTGAATTAAGCAAATTGAGCAGACTCAGAGAGCTATTGCCTGGAAGATAGGTTTACAAGAAATAGAAAGGAAGATGAAGGTTGTGAGCCAACACCCATACAGATGTAATCTATGGTAAGGTGAAAGTGCATAGTTGCGTATGGAAGGGATATGACAGAAGGTTAGTGATAATATTGAGTTGGGTGGTTCAGGTTTGACAGGTGGGTATATTGGGAAGGGTGAACTGGAACGTCTAGGGTACTGGGGAGGAGGGTTGGGTGAAGGACCAGGTGAACATTGGGGATTTGCAGGTATGTGGTTGAAAGTATAAAGTTGGCAATGTTCTATGGCAACATGAGAATGAAGGGTTACTGGGTTAGCGTGTTAGTTATGGGGGCATTCGGGACAGGGCTATCCTAGAGCAGGCTCCTAGGGAGTGTATGAGTGATCATTCTGTCATAATGTGTTGTATCAGTGGGTAGATACCCACATAATGAGCAGGAAGGAGTTGGACTCCCATCTATGGGAAGACCGATTTGTTTACAAATAGACAGGTGGGAGTCTCTTGAGAGCATGGGTGATTCCTAATAAGGGAGAACAAACGAGTGTGTCAAAACCTCGGTCTTGTTGCATGTAACTATGAATCTTGTCATCCAAGGAGTGAAACCAAGGTGATGCCATCGACCTCAATGGGAAAGAGAGGGAGGAATGAATAGATTGAACAGCGGGTTTTTAGTGGGCAGTGAAAGTGTTTGCATGATCTTAGAATGATGGACACAGGACATGGTAAAAATCATCAAAATGTATAAAAGCGTATGCTCTAAAATGTAAGCCATAATGTAAATCATTGGCCATGTTTAGTAGCTATGTTTCACTATTTGTATATCAGTTATAACAAAGGTTATATTCCCATATAAAAAGGTATTAATATGGAGGTGGAGGAAAGCAGGATGATGTTGGGTATATGAGAGTCTCCTGTATTCTGTGTGTCTTTGCTGTGACCTAAAACTTCTTTGAAAACAAAATGAAAGATAATGAGAGACTGGGAATGAGTGGGGGAATGTGCCATGGTACAGACAGGACACCAGATATCGTGGTAATTAAAGGCAAAATGTCAAATAAATATTTTAAATATTTTTTAATGCTTTTAATATCCCAGTCTTTTAATTTTATTGTATTTTTAGCTTTTTTAACTTTTTATGTATTTTATTTCTTATATTTAAACTTATCATTATTGTTTCATTTTCCTACAAATTGTATTTGGCTGTTGTAATGGCTTTATCTTTGAGGATGCTTTGGGTCAAAGAAGGGTTACATCTGGGGTGGGAGAGGATCATTGGGGTGGGATGTCAATGATGGGGGATGCATGGGAGCAAGTTTACATGAGCATACATATAGGGTATATAAAAATTTTCAAATGTTCACAAGGCATTGTCACAATGGGTGCAGACTCACAAAATAACCTAAAGAATACTGAAATCCCATCCTGGAGAGCTTTGCCACATTCTATAAGTGAGTAGCAACAGTTCCCCCATGTGCAGGGGCTATGAATGGCGAAGGAGGATGATCCATTGATGGGCCCTTGATATTGATGTCTAGACTTATGAGCCTTTGCTCTTGAAATTGAAACTTAGCCTATTGTTAAGGGATGCATAAGATTTGCTTCCTGAGAGCCTCCTTATTGCTCAAATGTGGCCTCTCTCTAAGCCAAACTCAGCATATGAATGCATCACCTTCCCCCAGCATAGGACATTACTCCCAGGGATGAGCCTCCATGGTGCCAAGGGATTGCTACCAAGCACCAACTAGCAATGCAACTGGAAAAAGACCTTGAATAAAAGGGGGAAAAGTTAAAGACAAGTGAGTTTATATGGCTAAGAGACTACAAAGGGAGTTGGGAGATCATCCCAGGGGTAACGCTTATGCATATCTCAGTAGGATCTCAGAGACTTCCAAAGT
>JAKSZT010054412.1:214423-244548 GCA_026826555.1 Tolypeutes matacus
TTTTTTTTTCCTTCTCTCTTTTTTTTTTTTTCACCCTGAGTTTCCTTATGTTTGTCTCTTGCATGTATGCTTATCACACTTGTTTCTTTTTCCTAGTAAGTGTATTTGATTATTTTATGGACTAAATGTTCATGGAGGATTTGGATCACAGAAGGGTTACAATGGGTACTGCGGGGGATTATTGTGGGGGGTGTCTGGGGGGGTGTTTGTGGGGATTGGTTCATACGAATATACATGAAAGATATACAAAATCTTTCAAAGATCGGGGGATGGGGTATGGTCACGATGGGTGGATAATCACACAATAAATGAGGGAATCTGAATTCCTAGCCTGGAAAGCTCTGCCACAGTCTCCAAGGGAGCAACAATAGTCCTCTGAGTTTAGGGACACTGCCTGTCAAAATAGGATGACCTACTGATGTTTTTTTTGTTGTTGTTGTTTTGCTTTTTATTGATGACTACCCTTGTGAGTCTTTGCTCTTGTAAATGAGACTTAGCCTGCAGTTGTGGGGTGCCTAAGGGTTGCCACCTGAGAGCCTCCTTGTTGCTCAAATGTGGCTACTCTCTAAGCCAAACTCAGCATATGATTGCATTACCTTCCCCCCCAACGTGGGACATGACTCCCGGGGATGAGCCTCCCTGGCAATGAGGGATTAATACCAAGTGCCAACTGGCAGCTTTGCACAGTGGCAGTATCGTAGCCAATGAGGTTTATCCGAGGCACGATTATTGCTCATTGAAAACTTTTCCCAAGTGCCAACTGGCAACACAACTGGAAAAAGACCTTGAATAAAAGGGGGAAATGGTAAAGACAAATGAGTTCAAGTGGCTAAGAGACTTCAAAGAGAGTCGGGAGGTCATCCCAGAGGTAACTCTTACGCACACCTCAGTAGGAGCTCATAGAACATCTAAGTACCTATCACCCCACTCAGTGGGGTTCCTGAGAGCTCCAGAGACACCCTGGTCCTATATAAGGGGGGATAGCCCCAGAGACTTATGCCTTATCAGTGGGTTCTATTTTGGAATCTGTGCTCCTGAGAGTGACAGAATTAGACTCAAATTAGTCCTCCTTGCACATGGTTCACCAGTCCCTTCTATTCAAACCTAGTGATGCTGGAGTTTTTAGGTATACTTCCAGACTGGAGCCTCCCGCTTACCTATGTGCCAGGTGTGCATGAAATCTAGGTGGAGCTGCAGCTCCTACCCTACAGCTCAATGGACTCATCCAAGTCACCTGGTGAGGAGACAACAATGGGCAATGGCCACCCCAGGGAATGGAGAGGGCCTGCATCTGCAGGCAGGATCATCACACCCACCATATCCATGGGATATAAGCCCTCTCTCACTTGGAGTTGGAGTGGACATCACCATCTCAGTCCCCTCAGGATTGGGGGAAGAACTATGGACTAGAGTGGACTTGATGGTATTCTCTTGTTCACATATGGTGATTCTAGCAATGCAAGAAATTATAACAATGAGGTGGAGCCAGTGGCCACTTGACACTTTTGGGGTAGGGAGGGGACGAGCAGTTGAAATACAGTGGCTTCTTTGGGAGTTGTAGGTTGTCCTGAGTACTGTTGTGGCAACGGATGTAGGCCATTTTAAATCAGCACACACCACTCAGAACTGAGTGGGAGAGAGTGTGGTCTACAGTGTGAACTGTGGTCTATGGTTGGTGGCAAGGCTCCAGGATGTGTAAGCTCATTGAGGGTGGTGGGCCACACTGTGGGAGATGTTTGTGTGGGATGTGATGGGAGGTGTGGGAGGTGGGCAACATGGGAATCCCAGTGGGTTCCGTGTAATATTTTGGGTAATCTAAGCACCTCTTAAAATATATGTATATATATATATATATATATATAAACAACATTTTTGTAAGCAAATACACATATATGCATATATATTTATATATCATTTTGCAAATGTTTGTATATATTGTGAGAATTTTGGTTTTTACCCATTATAAAAAATAAATAAATAAATAAATAAATAAATATACATATAAACATTTAAAAAAAATAATAATATTAAAACAATAGTTTAGTTTATTTAGGTTTATTTTGTCATATAAGACCTAATCAATAATTCACCCTAAATTGTCTCTACTAGTTTTTTACAGCAAATAGCTGTTGTTTTAAAAAATTACTAAAACCTATCATTAAAAGTTCAACTAAATTGAAGTACTAGTTTTTTTTAATAAAAATTGTTTACTCCAATTGGGAACACAGCAAAAGAGTTAAGTAGATGGGGCTTGGCTCTAGCTAAAACAACAGAGAGGGAGCCGGAGGCTGCCTTGAAGACCTGCTTTGGGGTACAGCACAGCGTACCGGGACACTGTTTTATAGCTCCCAGGAGAGTGAGGGAGGGAGAGATGAAGCTGAAACAATGGGCTGTGAGTTAAGAGACCTCCCTGCTGTGGAAAGGGATGCCTTCCCTAACCCTGGATATATTAAGCAAGGGTAAAACTCCTGGTGAACTGTATCTAACTGAGAGGAGAGTGGGCGTCTTCCTCTCCACCAGCTCCATTGGATATATATTGAATGGAAAGGTGCTCTGAGTCATTTAGGAGGGTACTGGACAGGTAGGGAAGGCAGGGGAAAATCGTGGGTCACGGCCTCTGTGGCTGGAAGTGGCATATATACCCCACCTTCAGGGCAGATAGCCAAGGTGGAGCCACTGGCTCCCTTCTCCTAAAAGAGTGTGACTGGCAGAATCCCTGGGAGAAAGAGGGTTCAAGGAGCATGGAGAGTGGTTTCTTTGCGATGAGTTTAACCAGCTTGGCCTCCTTGAATATGGGAAGGGACCTGGACTCCACAGGGAATGGGGAGGGGATCTCCTCAGGCAGGCTGTCATGCCCAGCTAACTAAAGAGAGGAATTACATCAGAGAGGCCACCGAAAAAGGCAACTGATCAGCAGGACTCCAGCAGACTGCAGAGGATCTAACCTGCCTGAGAGAAAAGGGGAAGATAGCCTTCTGAAAGCTTAATTTCCCTAAGGAGACAGACTAGCTCAGAGGATGAATACCTGCCTAGCATTAATGAGGTCACTGGTTCATTCCCAGCTCTTAGAAAAGTGAGTCACTTGGCTATCAAGCATCCAGCTAGAATTTTATGACAGGGAGCATATAGACATTGTCTTTGTACTAGCTTTTTTTAGATCTCCAAATTTGTTTTCAGAAAAAAAGGTTCCTTTTTTAATTTTCCTTATTTTACCAACTAAAGCCTGGTTCAAAATGTGCACAGAACATGCTGCAGTGGAATTGAATGGTGAACACCAGCAGCCTGAGAAGATCCTTAAAGCCTGTTTTTCCGTGTTTATTTTTTAAATCTTTTTTTCCCTATCTTCTTTCTCCTATTTTTAAATGAGTTACTGCTAACTTGTTTATTATTTGTATGTTTCCCCATCCTTTGTTTCTCCGTTTGTTTGAAAATCTTTTTTTCTTTGTTTACCATTTTCTCTACCTACACTTTTTCTTTTCTTTCTATCCTTATATCTTCTGTTTTCTGTTCTTGTTCTTTCAGTCCACCTCTTTTGGTTTGGTCTTTAATTTTTCTTGATTTTTATTTCTCTCTCCTTTTTTCTGTTTTCTTTCTTTTTCCTTTTTTCCATCTCTCTTTTCTTTTCTCTTTTACCCTGCTCTCATCATTCCAGCCTTGTAATTCATTCTATATACTTTTCTCTATTCTGTTTCTTGTTTCATTTTTTCTATTCCACCTTTCTAATCTTATTACTCTGTACTTCTTATTCATGTTAATTTTTCAATTTCCTAGGTCTTCTACAGTTTCTCTCCTATCTTTTACTATTATTATTACTAGTATTCTTTTTCCCTTCCTATATATATCCTTTTATCTAATTTTTAAGGAAACATAGGCAAAAACAAGGAAATAGAATGAGAGGAACAAAGTATCAAAATGAAACATTACCACATTCACAACAACAACAACAAAATAAACTGTAGAATAGAGAGAGAAGCTAATCTACTGAATAAACCCATCAAGGTAAACAGATGCTTAGACACCACGAAAAAATTACAAACCATACTATAAAACAGGAAGACATGACCCAGCCCAACGACCAAGCTAAAAACAAGGAGAGGACGCATAATATGGAACAACTAATCACAGATGTCTGAACACATATGAATCAACTTAATGAAGTGAAAGAATAAATTAAGGATATTAAGAAGACACCAGAAGAATATAATGAAGAAATTGTAAGTATACATAAAAAGATATCTGATATGATGTTGATGAAAGGCACAATCCAAGAAATCAAAAATACACTGTAAGCACATAACAGCAGACCTGAACAGGCAGAAGAAAGAATCAGCAATGTGGAAGACTGTACATCTGAAATAAAACAGATGGTAAAAGAGATAGATAAAAAGATGGAAAAAATCCAGTAGGGACTTAGGGATTTGAATGACAGCATGAAATGCACAAATGTACACATTATAGGCACCTGAGCAGGAGAAGAGATGGAAAAGGGGGCAGAAAGAGTGTTGGAGGAAATAATGGCTGATGACTTCCCAACCCTATTGAGGGAGATGGACGCACATGTCCAGGAAATGCAGTGCACCACAAATAGTACAAATCCTAACAGGTCTACTACAAGACATATACTTGTCAAACTGTCCAATGCTCAAGACTAATAGAGAGAATGCTGAAAGAAGCAAGAAAAGGGAGAACCATCACATACAAGGGAGACTCGCTAAGATTAAGTGCTAATTTCTCATCTGAAACCATGGAGGCAAGAAGGCAGTGGTATGACATAGTTAAGGTGATAAAAGAAATAAAGTTCTAACCAAGAATTCTCTATCCAGAAAAGCTGGCATTCAAAAATGAGGGAGAGTTCAAAATATTCACAGATAAACAGAAATTAAGAGAGTATGTCAATACAAAATCTGCCCTTCAAGAAATACTAAAGGGTGTTCTGCATGTCAAAAGGTAAAATAAGAGACAGTTGGAAGGGAGTGTAAGAACAACTAAAAAGATCAAAAGAGAAATAAAAACAACATATGGCACATAAACCTAAAGAAAATATGGCTAACCTAAGTAATTCCTTCACAGAAACTTCATTGCATGTTAATGGATAAACTCACCAGTCAAGAGACAGAGAGATTGGCAGAATGTATGAGGAAATATAACCCATCTATATGCTGTCTACAAGAACCGCATTAAACCCAAGGATGCAAGGAGGCTGAAAATGAAGGGTTGGGAAAGGATTTTTACAAATAAACCATAACCAAAAAAGGGAGGGAGAAACTATACTAATATAGGACAAAAATAGACTTTAAATGCATACCTATTGTAAGAAACAGATGGACACTATATAAAAATAAAAGGGATAATATATCAAGAAGAAAGAACAATCATAAACATTTATGCAGCTAACCAGGTGCCTCAAAACAAGAGGCAAAAACTGGAAAATCTAAGTGGAGAAATAGATGCCTTTATAATTATAGTGGGGGACTTTAATGCAGCATTATTATCATGTGACTGAACATCTCAACAAAGAATCAATAAAGAAAGACTTTGAATAATGCATTATAGGATCTGGACATAATAGACATATATAGACCATTACACCCAATTACAGTAGGATATACATACTTCTTGGGTGCACATGGATCATTCAGAAGGAAGATCACATGCTAGACCACAGAACAATGCTCAATAAATTCAAAAAGGCTGAAATTATACAGAGTACTTTCTCTGACCACAATGGAATGAAGCTGGAAATCATTAAGGGGCAGAGAAACAGATTAGAAACAAAGATATGGAAGTTAAACAACACACTCTTAGGCAAACAGTGGGTCAAGGAGGAAACCTGTAAAGAAATCAGTAACTACATTGAAACAAATGAAAATGACAACACAACATATCAAAATGGTATGCAGCAAAAGCTGTATTGAGAGGGAAATTCATAACCACAAATACCTATATTGAAAAAGAATAAAGAGCTAAAATAATGACCTAAAAACACACCTGCAGGATTTGGAAAAGACCAACAAACTAACCCCATGGGAAGTAGAAAGAAAGAAATAATAAATATTAGAGCAGAACTAAATGAATTTGACAATAAGAAAGGAATAGAAAAAAATAAATAAAACCAAAAGCTCATTATTAAAGAAAATTAATAAAATTGACAAACCCTTAGTTAGACGAACAAAGAAATACAGATAAGATGCAAATACACAAAATAAGAAATGAGGAAGGGATTATCACCCCTAACCCCACAAAAATAAAGAGTATCATAAGAGGATACTTTTAAACATGCAAACAAGGCGGATAATTTAGAGTTAATGAACAAATTCCTAGAAGCACAGAAGCAGCCTACATTGACAAAAGTAGAAATTGATGAAATCAACAGACCAATCATAAGTAATAAGGTAGACTTAGTCATCAAAAACCTCCCAACTAAGAAGAGCCAGGCCAAACAGCTTCACAGGTGAATTCTATGAAATATTCCAGAAAGAATTAGCACCTATCCTGCTTAAACTCTTCCAAAAAATACAAGTGTAGGGAACATTGAATAACTCATTCTATGATGCCAACATCACCCTGAATCCAAAGCCAAACGAAGACGCCACAAGAAAGGAAAACTATAGACCAATCTCTCTAATGAACCTAGATGCTAAAATCCTCAACAAAATAGTTCCAAATTGTATTCAAAAACAAGTCAAATGAATTATACACCATGAACAAGTGGGTTTCATCCCTGGCTTGCAAGATGTTTCAACATAAGAAAATCAAACAATGTAATACACCACATAAACAGATTAAAAGATATAGACCACGTGGTCATCTCTACAGATTCAGAAAAAGCATTTAACAAAATACAGCATTGTTGTTGACGGGCAGGATGAGGGGGGAGCGCCGGGAGGTAGTCGGCATTCCCGGGGGCCTTGACGGCGAGGGAAAGAAATACAGCAGAGACGAGGTGAGTATGCAGGGGGGGGGGTTCTTTATTGAGCAAGTGCACAACCTTTTATAAGCTAGGTAAGGGGTGGAGCAAGAGGCAGGGCATGGAAGAGGAGGGAGTACGTGTTAGGCGGGGATTGGGCACAGTGGTTGCTAGGGAGGGTTTGTTATTTGCGGAAGGCGGGAAGGTTTCGCGGGTGCGGGAAAGTTTCGCGGGCGCGGGAACAGGGTGAGCTATTACTTTAAAGAAGGCTGAATATAGGATCAGGCTAGTTTTTAGTTGTTAGTCGGCCATTTTAGCTTTACCCTTTAATGGCAGCCTCCAACATTTCCTCCCTTTTGTTTTATAGAGCCTTTTTTTGTATAGCTAGCTGAGGGAAGCAGAGGCCTCTTGGTGGAAGGGTGTTCGTATATGCAAATGTGCTATTTGCGAAGGAGGGTCTGTGCCTGTCTTAGGTCGGGACTGTACCCTATCAGTCTTACCCGTCATTGGGAAACATGGCAGCAGAAGGCCATGTCCCTGTCTTAGGTTGATTGATGGGTCAGTCCAGTTGCCCGTCATTGGCTAGCCAGCCCAATGTTTCATTGAGTATTTTGCTCAGTTAGAACGAGCCCTTGTGCTAATGAGGCGTGCTTCTCAGAAAACAGTTAGGTTGTATTCACTTTTAACCGTCTCTTGCAGTGCTTTGCCTCGCACTCAGCTGCTTAAAGGCGGGGAGGGTTGGAGGATGTTGTTATTTATGGAGGGCAGAAACAACGCAGCTATGTTTGTTGGCCAGACTTTAGCCTGCCTTACCTTATTATGAGTTAGTAGCTTTGGAAAGGAGCCCGGACTAAGGGTGATGGAACAGGTGAGTGGCTGCTTAGTTTTGGAGAGCCGTGGCTATAGCGGTGGGGCTTAGGGCGAACGAAGTTTTGGAGGCGAGGTCTTGGACTGGAGGAAGCAGGAATGGATGGCATTGTGGGCGGGTGTTTAGAGCTGGATTTGCTTGAGGGCGAGGGCAGCAGGAGGAGCTGAGGTAACAGGCGGCGCAGAACTCCTGTGGGGAGAACGGGCGGAGGTGGGCCGGGAGGACGAGGGGAGGGTGCTGCAGGAGGAATGGGTGTGGGGGGGTTCCTTGGCGGTGGTGAGCCGCTGGTAGCGGACCTGTACAAATGAGGTGAAAATGGCATTAGCTTGATCTTTTGCGAGTTGGACGATCCTTTTGATGGCCCATGGTCCGACTGCCAGTGTGATGAGGAGAATGACTAGGGGGCCTAAAATAGGGAGAATGTAGGGGAGGAATCCCTGGAATCCCCAGGAGAGGGCTCCCTCCTGGGCTTCTCTCTCCTTTTTATGTTTTTCTAGCCCGGCTCTTACTTGGGCTAAATTGTCTTGGATGAGGCTCGAGTGATTAGCATAGAAACAGCATTCTTCACCCAGGGCAGCACAGAGGCCTCCTTCTTTGAGAAAGAGGAGTTCTAGCCCTCTGCGGTTTTGAAGGACTACTTCAGAGAGGGAGGTAAGAGATTTTTGTAGGTGGTTAATGGCTGTTTCGAGATGGGCGATATCTTCGTCGACGGCTGACCTGAGAGAGGAAAGGGCATTATTATGTAAGGTTAGGGCTGCAATTCCGGTGCCGGCTCCTGCAAGACCTAAAAGTGTGGCAATTGTAATGACGGTGATAGGTTCCCTTTTTTGTATGTAGGTTGGTAGGAGATGACGCTGCCAGGAATCAAAAAATTGGTTATTGGTATGGTAGATAATGCGGGGGAGTATTACAGCAAGCACACAGGTTTCGTTGGTGGAGTTGAGGGTGCGAACATTAAGGCATGGGGTAAGGCCTGTGGAGGAACAGATCCATTGTGTGTTATTGTCGGGTAAGAGAAATCTTGCGGTCGTGTTAGGGGTAGTTGTATGGTTGCAGAGGGTTTTCATGGAGGGAATAACAGTGCCTCCGATGTTAGTGATACAGAGCCCACTTCGAGAGACAGACTGGATGGTTAGTCCTATTTGGGTTTGGTTCCAGTTGCAAGACGGAGGATTGTTTTCTGAGGAAGATTGATAGGAGGCGTTAGTGGCTATAGCCTCATAGTAAGGCATTGAGGAGGAGAGGCACAGCCAACAGCTAGCGGTAAGGTTGGGATAGGAGGAATTAAGAGTGGAGAAGGAGGCGTTAACTAAGGATAGAAGTGGGTTGTAGATTCGTAACGGGGGTAGTGGGGTAAGAGGGGCGGCGCTGGAGTTAGAAGACTGATTGCTAGGGAGTGCAAGAATAGAGGGAGGGTTGAGGACTGGGTTGGGGCCAACGGAAATTGGAACAGCGGGGGTGGTGGCCCTCTTTTGTATTATGAAAAGGCCGCCGTAATCATAGCTTTCCATGTATAGCCGAAGGCCGTATGTACGGCCCTCTAGCCAGGCAGTTTTGGAAGGGTCTTTAACAGTGAGGACAATTATATCCCATCGGGTGCTATTTGCAGTTTTGAAGGTAAGGTAGGAGTCCCGATTTGGAGCAGCGCTCCAGCCGTAAGCCATGGTTTCGCAGCCCCAAGAGGGACAATAGAAGTGCATGGTGTCACGACAGCCTGTGGTGGAGGAAGGGCAGATGTAAAAACCAGAGATCATGTGGCCGGTAGGGCCGAGTAAATAATTATTATGACGATGACAGTACGATGGCTTATAGTCCTTTTGGTAAGAATAGCCTATAAGGCTACAAATATGCACTTCAAAGGACGGGGCTTGGGCAGTGACATTGTATTGCAGGATTTTATCATTGGCCATGACCTTGACTGTCCAATTGAAGGGTTGGTGAGCCAAGTTAGAGAGGACAGGTGTTGTGGCCGCGGAAAGAAAGAGGATTAGTAGGACTACCAGTTTGATGGGTTGGTTAGGCTGAAGGGGAGTTTGTGCGCGGACTCTGCGATAGAGATTGAGGAGTACTTGAGGAGTTGGGTTGTTCGGTATAACACGCGTCATCTGGCAGGTTAGGTGCCTCAGCTGTTGGCGTTCCCTTCTCGTTAGGCGCTTGGTCTGCGGTGGCGGGTCGGATGTTTCGTCCCAGGATCCAGATGGGTTGGGGAGCATCGTCTGGGAAAACACAAGCAAAACCTCTACCTTGGCACAGGAGGGGGTGAGGTCCTTGCCACTTGTTGGCTTCAGGATCTTTCCAATATACCAGTGGTAGTGGGGTGGAGAGTGAGGACGCACACCAGTGTTTATGCATGGGGGACAGTCCATTTTTATCGAATGTGAGTAAATTGAGTTTCACTAGACCTGTAGTAAGGATCTCTTCCGGGGTGTGGTGGGGGTGTTCTTCCCTCTCTTTAAGTATTAAGGTCTTTAAGTGATGGTTAGTTTTTTCTATGATGGCTTGTCCTTGTGGATTGTAGGGGATGCCAAAATGGTGTGTGATATTGTAAAGTTTGAGAAAGGCCTGAAATGAAGAACTATGGTAAGCGGGCCCATTGTCAGTTTTAAGATCCCAGGGCACTCCCATAAGGAGGATAGCCCGCCTTAGGGCTTGGATGCAGTGACGTGCGTGCTCACCAGGGAGGGCAACAGCGCTGACTAGGCTGGAGTAAGTGTCTTTAACAACATGTACATATATCTGTTGACCAAAGGATGGGACATGAGTAATGTCCATTTGCCAGCGCGAGTTGGGTTTTAAACCTCTAGGGTTGACACCCTGGGGTTGTAAGGGCCCAAGAGGTAAAAAGAGGGCACAGCGTTGACAGCTGCGCACTAGATGTTTGCAGAGGTCTGCGGTCAGGTCCAGAAATAAATGTTTTAGACTGGATGCTGAAAAATGGAATCTGGAGTGTAGACTCCGTGCCTGGGTGATTAGGTCTTGGTTGTGTACAGCAAGCGTTAGTGTGGAGACTGCCGAATCAATTAACGCGTTGCCTTCTGCAAGTGGGCCGAATAGGCCAGTGTGACTGCGGATGTGAGTGATAAACCATGGCTGTACACGTTGTTCAGCTAGTTGTTGTAGACGTGTCAAGCTGCAATCAAGGGCCGAGTCTGATGGAAAGAATGTACTGAATGCTATTACTTTGCAGACCTGACAGGCATATGCACTGTCAGAGAAAATATTCCTGAGCGACAGGGGTAACATTGTTGCGGGTGCAGGGAAGACGGTGGGGGCTGCCGCAGGACAGCCGCAGCAGCCTCTGGGGAGATCACGGTGTTGGTATTGAGAGCCGAGGTTGGAAGCGGATAGGGAGCGGCGGGGGCAGAGGTGCCAAGGCCGCTGGGGAGAGAAAGGGGCAGGGGGTGTGACAGAGCGGGTGGGGGAGCAGGGGGGTCAGGAGGTTTGGCAGGAAGTGGTGGGGTGACTGGGTGACTGGCGGGGCTAGGGGGGAGTATAACTCCGCCCTCAACGGAGGAGGGGAGTTCCGGATATAGAAGGTTCCGCTTTTCAGGCGGTGAAGAAGGCGGAAGTGCGCCATTTTGAGCGCGGTTGTTAGCAGTTTTTGTTAGGGGTTTGGAAGCAGTATCGGAGTCTTCCTAAAGGTTGTTAAGCTGGAAGACTAGAGCGTTAGAGTTCTCACAGTCCTCCTCAGAAGAGGAGGGCTCTGAAAGGGAGATCTCTAGAGGCTTAGCGCCGAGTAGGCAGAAGCGAATAGTAATAAGCGTAGGAACGAGGCCGGGGAGGGGGAGCGTTTATTCTCATGCTCCATGGCAGAAGTTACTCTGTCGACGAGCAAGCGGTAGGTATCAGGATCCCAAAGATTAGATGTGAGAAGCCAGGCGTTGAAGGGGAGAAGGAGGTCCCAGTAATTTTGAAGTTGCTTTGCTGAAACCTTGCACTGGTGGCATGCGAGAAGGCTGGCGAGAGCCCTAACCTGAGGGGCTTGACGAGAAGAGAAGGAGGCCCCCATGGTCTAGAGACAAGATTAGAATACAGAGAATGACAAGAGAGAAGAGGAAGAGGCAGAGAACAATCGGTGGAATAAGGGAAGAAGAGAGTTGGGGACAGAAATGGTAGAGGATGCTAAGAGAAAAGAGCAAGATAAATGGAAGGAGGAAGAAGAGAGGGAACCAGGGGACAAAGTGGCTAAAGCTCATAGGGAGGAAGAGGGAGGGGGTACCTCGGGGGCAAAGAAGCCGAATCTCAGGAGAGAGAGGTACCGAAGGGAATAGGGGCCTGCCAAGTTATAGAACAAGGCAGACGTAGTCCTTACCCGTTCGCAGAGGTTACCGGCCAGCGGCAGACGATCGAGTCCCAAGTTGGGCGCCAGTTGTTGTTGATGGGCAGGATGAGGGGGGAGCGCCGGGAGGTAGTCGGCGTTCCCGGGGGCCTTGACGGCGAGGGAAAGAATTACAGCGGAGACGAGGTGAGTATGCGGGGGGGGGTTCTTTATTGAGCAAGTGCACAACCTTTTATAAGCTAGGTAAGGGGTGGAGCAAGAGGCAGGGCGTGGAAGAGGAGGGAGTACGTGTTAGGCGGGGATTGGGCACAGTTGGTTGCTAGGGAGGGTTTGTTATTTGCGGAAGGCGGGAAGGTTTCGCAGGCACGGGAAAGTTTCGCGGGTGCGGGAACAGGGTGAGCTATTACTTTAAAGAAGGCTGAATATAGGATCAGGCTAGTTTTTAGTTGTTAGTCGGCCATTTTAGCTTTACCCTTTAGTGGCAGCCTCCAACACAGCACCCTTTCCTGATAGAAACATACAAAAGATAGGAATAGAAGGAAATTTTCTCAACATGATAAAGGGTATATATGAAAAACCCACAGTAACATCAAATTCATTGGTGAAATCCTAAAAGCTTTCCCTCTAAGATTGGGAAAATGACAAGGATGCCCACTTTCACTGCTTCTATTTAACATTGTGTTAGAAGTACTTGATTGAGCATTTAGGCAAAAAATGATATAAAAGTCATCCAAAATAGAAAGGAAAAATTAAAAATTTCACTATTTGCAGACAAATGGTCCTATACATAGAAAGCCCTGAGAAATCTACAACAAAGATTTTAAAGCTTATAAATGTGTTCAGAAAAGTCACAGGTTATAAGATCAAAGTGAAAATATCAGAAGCATTTCTGTACATCAATAATGAGCAATCAGAGGAGGAAACAAGAAAAAAATTCAATTTACAATAGCAACTAAAAGAATAAAAAACCTAGGAATAAATTAAATTACAGATGTAAATGACTTATATGCCAAAAACTATACAATACGGGTAAAGGAAATAAAAAAAGACTTAAATAAATGGAAGAATATTACCTATTAAAAAATAGGAATACTAAACCTCATTAAGATGTCTATCCTACCCAAAGTGATCTAAAGATTTAATGCAATCCCAATAAAAATCACCACAGCATTTTTTACTGAATTGGAGAAACTAACTACAAAATTTATATGGAAGGGCAAGAGGTTCCAAATAGCCAAGAACATATTGAAAAAGAAGAATGAAATCTGAGGAATCACTCTATCTGACTTTAAAACATACTACTAAGATACTGGGGTCAAAGCTGCATGGTAATGGCACAAGGATAAACATACAGACCAATGGAACCAAAATGAGAGCTCTGATATAGATCTTTGCATATACAGTTATCTATTATTTGACAAGGTATCAAGTCCACTCAACAGGGAGAGATTTAGCCTCTTCAACAAATGGTTCTTGGAGAACTGGATGTCCATATCCAAAAGAATGAGAGAGGAACACCGACTCACACCTTATACAAGATTTAACTCAAGATGGATCAAACACCTAAATATAAGAGCCAAGACTATAAAGACCTTGGAAGATAACATAGAGAAGCATCTATAGGATCTTGTAGTAGGATATGGTTTCATGAACTTTAGACCCAAAGCACAAGCATCAAAAGAAATAACAGATAAATGGGACCTCCTCAAAATTAAAACCTTTTGTGCCTCAAAGGAATTTGGCAAGAAAGTGAAATGTAGCCTACTAAATGGGAAAAAATACTTGGTAACCATATATCTGATAGTAGCCTAATATCCAGCATATAGAAAGAAATCCTACACCTCGAAATAAAAACACACAACATATTTTCAAAATGGGCAAGTGATTTGAAGACACTTCTCCAAAAAGGAAATACAAATGGGTAAATGCATATGAAAAAGATGTTCTTCATCACTATCTATTAGGAAAATGAAAATCAATTCTACAATGAGATATCACCTTACACCCATTAGACTGGCAGCTATTAAAAAAACAGAAGACTATAAATGTTGGAGTGGATGTGGAGGAGTGGGAACACTTATCCACTGCTGGTGGGAATGTAGAATGGTGCACTCATTGTGGAGGACAGTATGGCATTTCCTCAGAAAACTAAGTATAGAATTGCTGTATGATCCATCATCTCCACTGCTGGGTATATACCCAGAAGAATTCAAAGCAAGGACACAAAAAGATATATGCACACCAATGTTCATAGTGGCATTATTCACTATTGCCAAAAGTTGGAATCAACACAAATGCCCTTTAACTGATAAATGGACAAATTGTGGTATATACATATAATGGAATATTACTCATCTGTAAGAAGTAATACAGTATTAACACACAGAATAACAGGGATGAATCTTGAAGGCCTTTTGTTGAACAAACCAATCCAGGCACTGAAGGACAAATATTACATGACCTCACTGATATGAATTATTAAGCAAATTGAGCAGACTCAGAGAGCTAGCATCAGGAAGATAGGATTACAGGAAATAAAAAGGAAAAAGAGCCAATATAGTCAAAATCTATAATAAGGTAGAACTGTGTAGGTGTGTAGTGCAGCAGCATGACAGTGATGCAGTGATACTATTGGGTTAGGTGGTGCTGGGCTCTGAGGGGACTAGTGTAGGGAGGGTAGGTTGGACTGTCCATGGATCTGGGCAGATGGTTGTGGGGAGAGAGCAAGTGAACACTGGAAATTGGCAGTTACGTGGTTAAAACTACAATGGGAATGCTCTCAATATGGCAAGTGAGGGTTACTGGTTTAGGGTGTTGTATGTGGGGGACATTGAGACAGGGCACGCCTGGAGCAGGCATCTAGGGAGTGTTCATCTTGTCATGGTGTGTTCTAACAGCTCACATAATGAGTGGGTGGGTGGTGGACTCCCATCATGGGGGGGCCCTCTATTTTCTAAAGTAGGGGGGTGGAGTCTTTCAAGAGCATGGGCAGTGCCTTGTAAGGAAGGATGGATCAGTGTGTTAATCCCTCAAAGTTGTTGCAAGTAACTATGAAGCTTGTCCTTCAAGGAGTGAACCATGGTGGTTGCCGTTGGTCCCGAGGGGAGGGGGAGGGAGGAGTGAAATAGATGGAACAGGGGGCATTTTGGGGGAAATGGTAGTGTTCTACATGATCTTATTATGATGGATACAGGCCATGTTAAATTTCATCAAAATTTATAAAAGTGTGTGGCCCAAAATGTACACCATAATGTAAATCATTGACCGTGTTTAGTAGCTGTATTTCAATATTTGTACATCAGTTGTAACAAACATATCATCCACATATACAATGTTATTAATAGGGGAAGGGGGAAAGAGGGAGGATGTTGGGTATAAGGGAGTCCTCTGTATTTGTTAAGTGACTATTTTGTAACCTAAAACTTTTTTTAGACAAAATGGAAAAAAAAAAAAAAAAAGCACTGGGGGAAAAAAAGGAAGAAAATCTCACTGTACATACAGGACAACAGATCTGCCAGTGATGAAAGGCAAAATACAAAAAAAAAAAAAAAAACTTTTAAAATATTTTTTCATTATTTTTTATTATCCCAATTTTTTTAAAATTTTCATCTTTTTAAATGTATTATTTTATTTCTTATTTTTGAAACTATCATTATTATTTCATTTTCTTATTCATTTTATTTGGCTAATTCATTGGCTTCATTTTTGTAGAGGTTTTGGATCACAGAAGAGTTACAGCTGTGGCAGGGGAGGATCATTGGTGCCACCTAAGTGTAGTGATGGTGGATACATGGAAGGAGCCTCAGCTGTGGCATACCTTTAAGGCATATAAATGTGTTCAAATGTTCATGAAGCATTGTAAGGGTGGGTGGAGAGTCGCACAATAACCGAAAAGATATTGAATTCCCATCCTGGGGAGCTCTGCCACAATCTCTAATGAAACAGCAAGAATCCCCCGAGTACAGGGGCAATGACTAGTGAAGGAAGGTAGTCCAATGATAGGCCCTTGGTATTGATGACTGTGCTTATGAATCTTTACTATTGAAATTGAAACTTACCATGGTATTATAAGGTGCCTAAGAGTTACCTTCTGAGAGCCCTCTTGTTGCTCAAATGTGGCCTTTCTCTAAGCCAAACTCAGCCCATAAATACATTACCTTCCCCCAGTGTAGGCCATGACTCCCAGGAATGAGCCTCCCTGGCACCAAGGGATTACTACCAGGCACCAATTAGCAATGCAACTGGAAAAAGACCTTGACCAAAAGGGAGAAAAGGTAAAGACCAATGCATTAATATGGCTAAGAAACTTCAAAGTGAGTCAGGAAGTCATTCCAGAGGTTATGCTTATGCACATCTCAACAGGATCTCATTGAATGCCAAAGTAGATAAGACTGCAAATAGCAAGGCTCTTGAGCATTCTAGAGACATCCAGACACTATAGTCAGGGCAGATAGCTGAGGAGTTAGGTGCCTTGCCACTGGGTCCTACTTTGGAATTTATGCTCCCCAGAGTGATAGAGTTGGATTCAGTTGTGGTTTCCCTACACGTGGGTCTTCTGTCCTTTTGTTTCTAGTACTATCATTAGTATTAGAGTTGTAGGTGGGTGTTCAAGAGACTTAAATCTTTGGACTATACATGTGCCATCTGGAGGGCTCTTGCCATTATAGTCACAGACAGTTCAATTTTATAAGGATGAAAGAAATATGACTCTCCACAAGCAGAGAAAGGACTTTCAGTCCTTGTACCAACCTTCACACTCACTTTGTAGAGTTCATGTAGATGACTTTTGTAGTCATAATTGATGTCCACAAACTTTTGTTAGTGAAATAAATATAGAATTATAGTATAAACTTTTATGTTTCCATTGTCTTTTCCACTACTTTGTCTTTTTTACATTGATAGATTATGTTAGAACAGTTTTTGGTTTACTAAAAATTGAGCAGAAAATACAGAGTTCTATAAACCTCCTGTACACTGTGCAATTGTCTCATGCTCCAATTATTAGTTTTTCCATCCAACTCTCCTCCCTGAAACTCCGGAAGCACTGATTGTTTCACTAACTCTATAGTTTTGCTTTTTTCCAAATGTCATATAGATGGAATCATACATTATGCAGCCTTTTCATATTGGTTTCTTTCACATAGCAATATGTGTTTAAAGTTCCTCCATGTCTTTTTGTAACTTGGATTGCTCCTTTCTTTTCTTTTTTATTGTTGAATAATATTCCATTTTATAGATGCACCACACTTCCTTTATCTGTTCTCCTACTGAGGGACACCATGGTTGCTTCCAATTTTGTCACTTATGAATAAGGCTGCTATGAATATCCATGTGCAGTTTTTTTTTTTTTTTTTTTTTTTAAAGATTTTATTTATTTATACATTTATCCCCCCCTTGCTGCTTGTGCTCGCTGGGTCAGCTAACCACGCCGTGCGGGCGGGCTTGCCTTCACCAGGAGGCCCCGGGAACCGAACCCGGGGCCTCCCATATGGTAAACGGGAGCCCCACTGATTGAGCCACAGCCGCTTCCCCATGTGCAGGTTTTTGTGTGGACATGAGGTTCAAACTCATTTGGGTGAATACCTAGAAGTACTAATGCTGGATTTTATGGTAAGACTATGTTTAGCTTTGTAAGAAACTGCCACACTGTATTCCACACTGCCTGTACCATTTTCCATTCCCACCAACAATAAATGAGAGTTCCCGTTGCTCCATATCCTCAGGGGCATTTGGTGTTTTCTTTGGTTTGGATCTTAGCTATTCTATTAAGTGTATAGTAGTAGCTCATTGTTTTTTTAAATTTGCAATTCCTTAATGTTATATACTATTGGGCATCTATTCATATGCTTATTTTCCATTGGTATATCTTCTTTGTTAAGGTGCCTGTTCAGTTTCCTTGATGACCTTTTCACTGGGTTTCCTTTTCTTATCATTGCGTTTTAGGGGTCCATGGATATTTTGGATAAAAGTTCCCTTGCATATATGTGTTTTGCAAACATTTTCTCCCAGTCTGTGGCTTATTTTTCATTTTCTTAACACTGTCTTTCACAGAGCAAAAGTTTTTAATGAAGCCCAACTTATCTTTTATTTTCTTCCATGGGTTGTGCTTTTGGTGTTGTACCTAAAATTCAATGCCAAACCTGAGGTCGTATAGATTTTCTCCTATGTTATCTCCCAGAAGTTTTATGGTTTTGCATTATGTGCCTAGTTCAATGATCAATTTTGAGTAAATTTTTAAAAAAGTGTAAGGTCAGTGTCTAGATTCATTTTTTTGCACAGTGCAATTCCTTTGTTCCCACACCATTATTGAAAAGCCTATACTTTCTCAATTGGCATGACTTTGCTCCCTTGTCAAAGATCAGTTGACTATATTTGGGTTGGTCTATTTCTAGGCACTCTAATCTGTTCCATTTACCTATGCATCTATTCTTTTCTCAATGCCACAGGCTTTCAAACTGTTTTCCATGCTCACCCAGTGTCTTTATAATATACTTTATCTCTTTAGTCATATTTTCTTTCAATTCTTTGAGTTGATTTAGGACAGTTGTGAGATTATCATTGATTAATTATACTTAATCCTGTATCTCTACAGGATATTTTATTTGTTTTAGGCTGGGCCATCTCTTCCTGTTTCCTAATAGTCTTTTAATTTTTGGCTGATTTATTGGCATCTAAATATGTTGGTGAATATATGATCTTGGACAATTTCTCTCACCTGCCTATTTTTTCACAGCTTTTTTTTTTTTTTTTTTGATATTTGGTTGAATTTACTCTAAGTCTTTAAAATTGCGAGCCTTAAGTTATCAAAATCAGGAAAGGAACTCACTCATGGGACACAGATTTTCTCTCAGTGATCAGGTAAAGAGAGCCCATAAAGTGATTTTCACCATGCAATTTCCAGAGAGGCCAGCAGATGGCACTTGTCAGCACACTTTTCCACCAAGGTGTTTCAATCTCTGCTTTCCAGTTTTTCTGGTCTGGTCAGAGCCAAGATTGAAAGAGGACTCTGCTGGCCAAACTCAATGAAGAGAAGCCCCCCTACTCACCTTCCTTTTCCCATGCAAGAGGTGACAGTGAGGAAGTTGCCTGTTCCCCTTTCAGTTGACTACAGGTAGCCAGGGACATTATCCCAACCTAAGATCTTGGTGTTGGGAATTGATAACCCTTCCCAGCTGCCACAGAGTTTTGGTAATTCAAATTCATTGTTTTGGTTTCTTTTTATCTCTGTCCCTTCTTCTACTGTGAGTTGTGTGGCACTGTCTTGTCTGATAACTCCCAAAGAAGGCCATCGGACAGCTTTTGGAACTTCCTCTGTTGTTTTTGTGAGAAAGTTTAGCCCTGCATGCCTACACCAATGTCATCTTCATGGAGCTCCTACTTAACCTCTTTTAGTTAAGGAACTTTTAAAAAGGAATCATGTAGAGACCTGTGAGTTTAGGAGCCATTTAGGCAAGCAAATATTTAATAGTAAGCAAATAGACAGTATTAAAAACTAGAAATGCTTCATTTAGGGAAAAGGTCTTTTTAAAGTGCTGATATGCATCTGTTTGCCACAAAAAACAAAAACAAAAAACAAAACAAAACAAAACAAAAGTACTGAACTATTTTATTCCTTTAAAAAAATCTGATCCGAGGCACGATTATTGCTCATTGAAAACTTTTCCCAAGTGCCAAATGGCAACACAACTGGAAAAAGACCTTGAATAAAAGGGGGAAACGGTAAAGACAAATGAGTTCAAGTGGCTAAGAGACTTCAAAGAGAGTCGGGAGGTCATCCCAGAGGTAACTCTTACGCACACCTCAGTAGGAGCTCATAGAACATCTTAGTGCCTATCACCCCACTCAGTGGGGTTCCTGAGAGCTCCAGAGACACCCTGGTCTTATATAAGGGGGGATAGCCCCAGAGACTGATGCCTTATCAGTGGGTTCTATTTTGGAATCTGTGCTCCTGAGAGTGACAGAATTAGACTCAAATAAGTCCTCCCTGCACATGGTTCACCAGTCCCTTCTATTCAAACCTACATGTGATGCTGGAGTTTCTTAGGTATACTTCCAGAGACTGGAGCCTCCCGCCTACCTATGTGCCAGGTGTGCATGAAATCTAGGTGGAGTTGCAACTCCTACCCTACAGCTCAATGGACTCATCCAAGTCACCTGGTGAGGAGACAACGATGGGAAATGGCAATCCCAGGGAATGGAGAGGGCCTGCATCTGCAGGCAGGATCATCCCACCCACCATATCCATGGGATATAAGCCCTCTCTCACTTGGAGTTGGAGTGAACATCACCATCCCAGTCGCCTCTGGATTGGGGGAAGAACTATGGACTAGAGTGGACTTGATGGTATTCTCTTGCTCACATATGGTGATTCTTGCAATGCAAGAAATTATAACAATGAGGTGGAGCCAGTGGCCACTTGACAGTTTTTTGGGTAGGGAGGGGATGAGCAGTTGAAATACAGGGGTTTCTTTGGGAGTTGGAGGTTGTCCTGAGTACTGTTGTGGCAATGGATGTAGGCCATTTTAAATCAGCACACACCACTCAGAACTGAGTGGGAGAGAGTGTGGTCTACAGTGTGAACTGTGGTCTATGGTTGGTGGCAAGGCTCCAGGAGGTGTAAGTTCATTGAGGTTGGTGGGCCACACTATGGGAGATGTTTGTGTTGGATGTGGTGGGAGGTGTGGGAGGTGGGCAACATGGGAATCCGAGTGGGTTCCGTATAATATTTTAGGTAATCTAAGCACCTCTTAAAATATATGTATATATATATATAAAAAATAACATTTTTGTAAGCAAATACACATATATGCATATATATTTATATATCATTTTACAAATGTTTGTATGTATTGTGAGAATTTTGATTTTTACCCATAATAAAAAAAAATAATAATAAAAAAAAAATAAAGCACTAGAAGGAAAAAATAATAAAGAGAGCAGAAATTAATGCCAGTGGGAATAGGTAACCATAGAGAAAGTAAAAGAAATAAAATCTTGTTCTTTGAAAAAAATTCAATAAAATTGAAAGCCTACCAATATTGACAGTTCACCTCCTGGAGAGGAGACAGAAAGTCTGAGGCAAAGTGTAAGGAAGCCAGATTTTTCAGATCTAGCTGAGAGCTCATTCAACAATAGTTTCTCATAGATTTATGCTTACCATGAGATTTTTAAAGGGATAACTGAAGTAAAAAGCCACAAACTGCCAAGAAATCTTTGCAGACACAGTTTGAGACATATTTTCTCTCCAGGATATTTATACTTTCTGGGACAGATGATTTTGAGATGAATTTTTGGCATAGAAATGACCCAATTTAGTCATAATCAAACAGATATTTCCTCTTTACCCTATATAAATGCTAATGGAATGAAGCAATTTAACAAAATGGAAGATATGTTAGACACCATTTCACAGGACTCATCTTATCCAAAATATACATTATTTGAATCAGGTACATAGATTCTTTCATTAGATGATATTGGCATATTTCTCCACAGATATTCTTATTTTGAAGAGTGTATATAGTGATCTGGTTACTGCAGAAGAGGTAAGGGTCAAGGGTCCAAAGTGGAGAAGGTGATAATAAAATGGGAAAGTGAGGGAGCCAGTGAGGAGGAAAGGAAATCTGTCTTCTGATGACTATTTCTGGAGCTGTAACTCATTCCTCTGCAGATCAGACTAGGTTTTCTTCAGCCCATATGCTTATCAAGCCCCTTGGGAATGTGACAAGAGGAGAATCTGACCTTTGCCCTCTCACTTATGCCTTTTAATCACAAGCATTATTAACTTATTATTGTTGTTCAACTCATCTTCTCATTTTCATATATTCTTGAAAACACTCATTTTCTCCTCCAACATCACATTGCCTCAGTAAAATGCCTGACACACACATGGGATACAAATTACTTCTCTTCTTTCTTGTCCAAGTAGTTTCAGTACATCGACAGTAAAGTCTTCTTCAGATTATGCCCCTAAATCAGTAGCCCAATTGTGCATTTAAAATAGACATAGCCATTCAGGTGCATCTACCAAGTCCTGGTATTTATAGAGGATTAAAATAAATTGAACGCCTTCTAAGTAAAACATAAATTCATGATTAAATTTTTAGCAAATTATGATTAGAATGAAAATTCCTAATCCTCATAAAGAGCATCCACAGAAAGCTTACAGCTAACATCATTTTTTATGGGGAAAGAGTAAATGCTTCCCCCTAAAACTGGAAAAATGACAAGGACTTCCATTCCCACTACTCGTATTCTGTATCATACTTGAAATCCTATTTTTTGATAAGTCAATAAAAAAAAAAAATATATATATATATATATATACACACACACACACACACATATTGGAAAAGAATGAATAATATTCCCTATATATAGACAGTATGATATTTTAACTTACCAAATTCCAGGAAATCTTCCAAAATATTCCACCGAAGACTAAAGACTAAGTTTACAAAAATTGCAGGATAAAAGATGAACATATTTTATATACTAAAAATTAACAAATGCAAATCAAATTCTCAAATATTAATTTACAATATTACATTTACCACATCTACAAAAATGAAATATTTAAGTATGAAACTAACAAAGCATATATAGGATATGTATGTTGAAAACCATGATATAATGGTAAAAAAAAAACCACAAAAAACAAATTAAGGCAAGACAAACAAACAATATTCATGGATTGGTAGAACCATCACAGTAAAGTTGCAAATCTTTCCCAAATTGAACAATAGATATAATACAGTTCTAATCAGAATTGTAGAAGAACTTTGTTAGAATATAGACACACTGATTATAATTCCTCTGAAGAACAGCAAATGCTCTAGAACAGTCAAAACGAATTAAATAAGTTGAAAAAAATCTGACAGATTCACTTTGATCAATTTTAAGACTTACTATAATGCTCCTTTAATTAAAACAGTGTGTTATCTATTAATGTATAGTCACATATATCAATGATATAGAATAGAGTGAACAGTACACCCAAAGAAATATAGCCAATGGATTTTCAATACCAGGCTAAGAAATATCTTCCTACTTATTCAGGTCTTTATTTTCTCTTAACACTTTTTTGAAGATTGTAGTGTCAAGATCTGGTATAGTTTTGTCCCGGAGTTTTATGCTATTGTGAATATTTCACATTTCTATTTCTAATGATAGGATGGTTGTTTTTTTGTATATTGATCTTGTATTCTGAAAATCTGCTGAACTCATTTATTGTAGTAGCTTTTTGGAATATTTCATATGTTATTTATAAAATAAACTTTTTAGTTAATACTTTTGATGTCTCAGTAAAAATCCTGAAGATAGCACAAAGAGTTATCATATACTCCATACATGCTTTTCTCTATTATTAACATCTTAAATTAGTGAGGACCATTTGCTATGATTAATGAATGCATATTGATACATTATTACTAATTAAAATTCATATTTTATTCAAATTTCCTTAGTTTTTACCTAATGTCTTTTTTCTGTTCCAGGATCTTTTGCATTACATTTAGTCATCATGTCTCCTCAGTTTTGTTTTGTTTTTTCTTTGATATTTTCTCATACTTTCTTTGTTTTTATAATTTTGAGAACTACTGGTCATGGATTTTGTAGAATGCCCCTCAATTTTGATTTGTCTGATGTTTTTTTCTCATGATTATGCGTTTAGGGCATGTGGCCACAGAGATAAAGTTTCATTTTCCACAAGTCATATCTAGGGTGTATACAATCAACGTGAATGATCATTCCTGGTGTTGACCTTGATTGCCTTGCTGAGGTAGGAGTTTTCAGGCTCTCTACTCTAAATAAACTGCCCCCTCCTTTTCTCTCCCAATGCAACAGGGAAAAACCTGATTCTCATCATCTGCCATCCGTATATTAATTGCTCAATTCCAGTATACAAATATAATATCAGAATTGATATCCAATAACCCTATGTATAAACACTTTATCAATGATAGTATAATACTTTTGTGCAGTTTCCTATACATTTACTTGTAAAAATTCCATTCATTTTCAAAGCTATTTGGTCAGCACCCATTTTCCCCACCCCATTCAGTGAGGGTGTTTCATACATCTGTAATACAGTTAGACTGTTTCGTCATATTCTGCATTCTATCCTCAGATGCCCTGCTTTGTAAATGTTTTTTTTTTTCCATTTAATTACATACATGAGGTTCATTTTTTATGCTGTTAAGTTCTGTAGGTTTACATAAATGTACAATGTCATGTAGTCACCATTACATTATCATATTACAGCAGAGGTTTTATCATACTAAAATATCCCCTGGTCTTTACCTATTCAACCCTCCTTTCTTTCCTCACTCTCTCTGAACCCACCAACAATGACTGATTTCTTTTGCTATTTCTTTACTTTTGTCTTCCAGAATGTCATATAATTGTGATCAAATACTATATAAATTTGCATACTGGCTTTTAGCACTTAGCAATATGTATTTAATGTACATCCATGTTTTTCATAGCTTGATCACTCCTATCATTTTATCATGGAATAATCTTATATTATATGAGTATATTGTGGTTTGCAACCATTCACTTACCGATAAATTCTGGCTGCTTCCAGTTTTGGGTGATAGGTAGAAAGTTGCTATAAATATTCATGTGCATGTTTTTTGTATGGAACTATTTTCCAATGAGGTGGATGAATATGTAAGCCTTAAACAATTTCTGGATTGTATGATAAAACTTGGTTAAGCTTATTACAAACTTTTAAACTGTCTTCCAGATTAGCTGTACAATTTTCACTCCTACCATCAATGAATGCATTTCTGTTAAATTCCTATTCTCATCAACATTTAGTATGGCCACATTTTTAAAAACCATTCTAATAAGTGTGTAGCAGTTACTAACTCTTTGCTTTTTTAAATTAAAAATTCCTTAAAAAGAAATAATGAAATGCATATTTTCATATGTTCTTTTTTTTTGGATGTCATCTCTTCTTCTGTGAGGTGTCTGTGCAATCTTTTGCTCACTTTATAAATTAGGTTGTTTATTCTCTTATTTTTGAGTTTCAAGTGTTTTTTTTTTTTTTTTGGTAACATTTACATACAAGTCATTTATTTATTATATGTTTTGCAAACATTTTCTCCTTTTATGTCACTTCTCCTTTCATTCTCTTAGCAATGTCCTTTGCAGAGAGGATGTTTTTAATTTTAATAAAGTCCAACTAACAAATAGTTTTCTTTCATGAATCTTACTTCTTGTGTTGTATCTAAAATCTCATCCACCAAATGCAAGGTCTTCTACATTTTCTTCCAGAGATTCCATAAGTTTTACATTTTACATTTTGGTTTATGATACATTTTGAGATAAAACTTTTTAAAAATATGAAGTCTGTATCTAGTTTTGCTTTTATCTTATGGATGCCCAGTGATTTATTGGTTAAAAGGAATAGTCTTTCTCCTTTGAAATGCATTTGCTTATTTGACAAAAATCAACTGACTATAATTATGTGGGTCTATTTCTGGGCTCTACTGGGTTTCATTGATCCTAGGTATATTCTTTTGACAATGCCACGCTCTCTTGTTTACTGTAGCTTTGTAGTAAATCTTGAAATCATTTTGTGTAAGTCATCCTAGCCTGGACTTCTTCAGTATTGTATTGTATTTCTAGGTCTTTTGCCTTTCTATATAAACTTTATAATCAGTTTGTTAAAACCTACAAAGTAGTTTGGTGACATTCAATATCATACAGGAATTTCATGACTGATTGCAAAAAATCTCCTAAGAAGAACCTTTTATTTTTTCAGAATGGCTGCTTTAGAACTACCTTAGGATGGAACTATAACACTTCAGAATTCTGTTTCTTTGGAGTCATCTGTGAAAAAAAAAATGACCTTGCTTTTTTCCTATAGAAATTGTTGGATTTAAATCTCAAAAGACAGATCAAAGCTTCAATCAGTTTGAACACAAACAATGAAGGAAAAACAATAATCCCACAAAACATTCTTTCAAAATCAGTAGGTTTTCATAGAGTACCTCTACTTATATCCTTACTTTCTTTGTTTATTAACTAGATATTTATATTCGAAGATAATTTTTCATTCAAAAAGGAAAAAGATTCTTATAAAAAGTGTGGGATCAGGACTTACTATTAATTTACAATTTATGATATTATTGGGCAAATTATGTGCTCTGAATTCAGAGAGAATTTTTTTAAAAATGCAACACAACTACATGATAATATTGTGACTTATGACAAGTTTCTTAACTCTCTGGGCTTTAACATTTTTTTTAAAGCATTATATTTCATAGAATCTTTGTGAGGGTTAATTTAAACAAAAAGTAAGTTATAAAACACTTTATGTAGAATGTATGTTCCTAGTGAAAGGTTTCTGTTAAATTTTTATTAAAAAAAATAAAATCAGTTTCTACATTTGATTGAGATAGGTTCAATATAAAATAATACTATTTTTTGAGGGCATTTCATTTGAGAGACAATGCTAAGGCTTTATATACTTTATTTCATTTTTTCAGCACAATATGTGATAAGATTAAAGACACATAGTGAGAAAGGTTAAGCAACATGAACAAAATCATTCAGCTAGTAAATGGTATAATTTAAATTCTAATTTGTTTCTGCCTAAAACCAAGCCTGTACTGTTCACTAGACACAAGACTAAAATGCCTATATTCAATGAGAAATTCTGAACTCAGAGGCAGTGAAGTCTCAAAGATTAATAAAGAAATATATCATTACAATGAAGAGTAAACGTGAACATACTCATTTTTCAATTCCTTATATATACAGAAAGAAATACATCCCCAAATAATCTATAGAATCTGATGAAAAGCTACACTAAATTTAATGAGCTAAAAATACTCACACAAATAACACAAAACCAAACAAAAAAATCTAAACAAAGAACAGCAATAAAAATTAATGAGCAATGAGAAAGGGAAGAGTTCACTGACATCAACTTTCCAGTGTTATCTATTGTCACAATAGTGCACTGAGCTGACTGGTTGAAATTATTTTTTTAAATTATAGATACACACACACACACACACAATTGTTTCAGGTTAGGTCAAGAACTCATTTTCTCCCAAGACATTTGAAATTATTTTATTTCTGTAGCTAAAATTCCTTGTTATATTTCCCATTGTAGTAATGGGGAGCAAAAATAGTGAAAAGAAGAAAGAAAAGTAGTTACTCTGAAAGTTTCTGAATGTGATTTCTATATGGAGTTTAACTTGCATAAGCCAAAGGGTATTTTATCTACCATATCTGCCTTAGGGTCATGGGAATTACTTCAGCGAATCAAACATGGTAACAAGAACTAAGAGAAAAATACACTGAGGATTATAGAAAACTTTATCAAGTTTACTATCAAAATTGTAACAGAAGCTAGGGGCACAAATTCCAAAGAGACAGAAAAGGCATAAGAAGTAAGCCAGGAGCAAATGGAATATTTTACATACTATCTGAAAAAGAAAATATCCAAGTTTCCTGATAAGAAGTTTCCTGAATTCCAGAAATTAAATTTTCTCTGAAGAATAATACATTTATTCATTTGTTTATTAATTTTTGGTGAATATATTACTGTAATGATTACTCTTATGTACAAACATTCCATTTTATTCATTATATAATAAAATGTCTTTATAAAACTGGCTTTCTAAACTATTAAGTTACAATTTATTAAAAAGCACTGAATATAGAACAATCAAATTAATAAAGAAAATTCATTACTCAGTGATTTCACATTAAAAAGTATGAGAAGATTTTACTTAAATACCTATAAAACTCTCTAATTCTTTCTAAGAACTACTCTGAAGTCATTCTTCTATACCAGTAACAGTGCAAATGTTGAGAAGCATATTCTATCAAATTGTGTTTGGTATACCCCAGTATTTCAGGGAAGTATAAAATCCAGGAAGGTCACAAAATTTTAAAATTCAAATTCCTTTCACCCTTATTTTAGAGAGGACAAAAAGGAAGTTTGTTCACTCAATCACTATGCTATTCATTTACCAAATATCTATTGAGGGCCAGCTGTTTTTAAGTAGTATGCAAGTCACTGGCAATAAAATGGAATCATTTTGCATATGATTTCTATCTTCATGCAGCAAAAACAGGTCAAACCACTGAGAAAATGACTTAACCAATGTCACACAATAAAGATCAAAATTTTTGAAGGATACAGCTAGAGTAATCTATCTCTCAGCCCTGATTATTTTCTACTACACCATGCAACTTTTTTGCCAGCAAACTTACTCTCTTATACCAAGTAACAGATTCTGTTGATCTCATTATTTCTTAGTCTGTTTTCTAATATGAACTTCTATGACAATCACTATTTTTAATATTTTCTATATTTTCTGCTGATTCATTTCCTCACCAAAATTGTCGAAAAATACAGTGAATAATACATTACTTGTAAAATAATCTAAATTATTCTGAGTCAACTATAATATTTAATAAAATTATATTTTGAGATACAAGTATGTGTCATACAAACCTTAACCAAATAAAAACTGGTGTGGCTAGACTAATGTAGACAAAGTAGAATTTAGAATAGGAAACATTGTTAAAGATAATATAGGACTTTTTAAATTGTAAATCTAGCAGGAAGATATAACATTTTCAAAATATGTATGAACACAATAACATAGCCTCCAAATATATAAAGCAAATATTGACAAAACTAAAACTGACAGGATTTAACACATAATTCTCAATAGCTGATAGTATATGTGAACAAAACTAGGATATTGAAATTAGCAAAATGGATCTCTCTCTCTCTCCATATATATATATATATATATATTATATATATATGTATACATGTAAGATTATACAAATAAAAAATCCCTCCCTAAATGCACACATACACTACATATTTTATTTTCAAGGACACATGCAATATTTACTAAAATTAACCATATGTTCAGTCATTAACCAAGATCAAAAATTTCAAAGAACTGATATAATTCCTACCACAAAAATATTAAGTTAAAAATCAATATTAGTTCTAAATAGTAAGAAGTTCAAAGAAGAAATCCAAGGAAGGTCTAGTGACTGTAAGGTTCTTGTAAAAGACAAGTGCCAAATAAAAATCTATTTGTGGTACTTAGTTATATGTGTGTAGGTATTTTCTTTTTATAATCCAGTGAGTTATACACTTATTCTGCATGAAATTTTCTTAGAGGAAAAGAACATGAAGAAGAACCTAGCAGTTCCCAATCCAAAGCAAGAAGAGCTCTGAAATAGAAGAGGTTGAAATGCTGAAACAGTACCATACAGTTTTCAGTGAGAGTTTTTGCTGTGTATAATGAGTCTTTTGATCTCTACAAAATAATGTAATGGGTAACAATTAATAAGCATTGACTTTGCCAGCTGTTTTGTTGAGTGTTTTTTTGTATGTTAGCTCATCACTTTATAAGGAAAATAATGCTCAGGAAATAAACTTCCTCAAGAACAGAGTTTATTCCCACAGCCAAATTTCTTTTCACTAAAACAACTCACTCTGCTAAGGTAAGGCACCAACAAGATGAGTGAAACAAGCATGATAATAGTCAATCTATCCATCTTAATTCCTTATTGAGTAGTAAATTACTTTAGTCTGTACCCAAGTAAGTGGAGGAAACAAATTGTCTCAACATACATTCAATTAGCACTGTATACTTAAAGTTAACATTTATTTTAATAAATATTTCATTTGCAACTTGAGCCGCGACTGCTTGCCAAGGGGATTGCATCTGCCTTGTAGGAAGACAATTTTCCAAGCTCATGAGAGCCAGATGGACTTGCAACAATGTTATAGGCTTATCTGCTATCTTGCTTCAACATGTGGCAACTGACCTTGGTGAGAAAGCATTGGACTCTTTAAGGCCTTGTAACTGTAAGCTTTTACCCCAAATAAATACCCTTTATAAAATAAACAGATTTCTGGTACTTTGCATCAGCACCCCTTTGGCTGACTAAAACAATGACTTTGGTGAGAAAGTACCTCTGATGGTACCTTGATTTGGGCATTTCATTGCCTTGGAACTGTAAGCTTTAACCCCAAGTAAATCTACTTTATAAAAGTCAACCTATTTCTGGTA
>JAKSZT010054412.1:244558-266037 GCA_026826555.1 Tolypeutes matacus
GATATTACAGGGCTTTTCATTATTTTACATATATTCAAACTTTTTTTTTACATTTCAATTTGTAACTTAAAGCAGTAGTCTGTGAATTTAACAATGAAATGTGTTATAGTTTTTTAATAAAAATAATTTGGGAGAACAAGAAAAAAATAAGAACTCAAAGTTGAAAAATTTCCTCAGTTTAACCATTAATCAATCATATATCACAAGCCATAAGATTCATTTTCAAACCTGTATTCCTATAATTAAAATAATCATAGTACATTCTAAATTGTTTTTGTATTTTGCAATGAAGAGCTTCCTTAATTTACAGAAAAAATAAAGTGGCATGTGTTTTAGTTCACGTACATTTATCTTGAATGTTATAGAAAATATAAATGTTTCCTAAAAAATGACACAGAATATAGAAAACTATAAAAGTTACTTAAAATCATGATAAATATTTATCATGAACATGTATGCTAAATAACACACAGTATAAAGATCTACATTTAATGTGCAATGCGATAGTACGTATTACTACTAGGAACTGATTTTAATGAATAATGGCAGAAATAATGAAAATTCTATAGTGTGATTTAAAACAATATCAATATTTATTTAGAAAATATATAAGTGATAAATAAAAAGAAATTACACAAAGTTTAAAATCCGAAGTACAAAGCAATAAAACATATCTCCTTTATGGACTGAATTAATAAACCAAATAAAAATCATTTTGTTCCATTTTAATGTAGAGTATCTGTCTGAAAGAAATACATACAATTTTCATACAATTCTGTAGGATAAATAAACTTTACCAAACTCTTAAATAAGTCAATAAACAGAGCATTAGTAATGTGGGTATGAAAGTAGAAGAAAGGAATTGGGAAAATATCAAATTGTCAGTAATGTGGCAAAGAAAGAAAATATACAAGGACAAGAATACAAGTACATATATTTGGGGATTTCAAGTTTTAGTTAATTGTTCTTTAGAGTATCCTTTATTTTTCCCACAAAAGACATTTCATTTACTTGCAGAAAATACAGCTTTATGGACCATGTCCTTGAAGGCTTGTTTTACTTGCTGGTTCCTGAGTGTGTAAATGAAAGGGTTGAGCATGGGAGTAACAGAGGTGTTGAGAATAGCTACTTCTTTTGTCAGCGATGCCTTTTCTTTAGCAGAGGGATTAGCATACATGAATAAACAGCTTCCATAAGAGATGGAGATGACAATCATGTGAGAGGAACAAGTAGAGAAAGCCTTTTTTCTCTGACTAGCAGATGGGATTCTCAAAATGGTCCTGATAATGTACATATAGGACAATATCACCAAGGCCAAAGTAAACAGCAAAGTAACCAAAGCAAAACAAAAACCAATTACTTCTAGGAACCAGGTGTCAGAGCATGCCTGTTGTAAGATGGGAACAAAGTCACATGCAAAGTGATCGATAACATTGGAAGCACAGTAATCCACCTGGAGGAGAAGCTTCAGGGGCAGAAAAACAGTCAGAAACCCTCCTAGCCATGCACATAGCACAAGCAAGTTGCAGACTTTCCTGTTAGTGATGGTCGTATAATGAAGGGGCTTGCAGATGGCACCATAGCGGTCCTAGGACATGGCTGTTAGAATGTAAAATTCAGTAACCCCCATGAAGATAAAGAAAAAGGATTGGGCCGCAAGGTTGTTATAGGAGATGGTCTTATCTCTGGTGATAATTGTCCCCAGAAATCTAGGAATACATGCAGTCGTAAATGAGATTTCTAAGAAGAAGAAGTTCTGGAGGAAGAAATACATTGGTGTCTGTAGGTGGGAGTCCACCAAGGTTAGGATGATGATAGTCAAGGTCCCAGTGATGCTTAATACATAAGTGATAAATAAAAAGAGGAAAATCACAATCTTCAGGTCGGGATCATCAGAAAGGCCTAAGAGGACAAACTCTGTAATCACTGTGTGGTTGTTCATTTCAGTCTCTCTCTCTTTTTTTTCTTCTTTAAAGATATTTAGGTGAAATAAACAATAAAGGAAAGAGATGAAAGGTATAATTCATCAAGATAGACATCATCATCATCATCAATACAGTTCTGAAACATGTATATCATCCATGCCAATTTTATTTTATTTTGAATATCTTGAGGGCATTATGTTTTAGTATATTTTGGTAAGTTCTTATTTTTTAGTTCTTTTCATTTAAATCTAGCAGCAGAAGTTAGGAAATCTTCACCCAATAAACCATATCTTTGAGAGATGGTAAATAAAATCAATAATACTCTGTCCAATTTATGCAAAATATCACTACATTTTTTGAAACAGTCATAGGAAACACATATTTCTTTCTTTTTAGTCATGTATTTATTAGGTCATACTACCATCTCCAAACACAAATGGATGGTTTCAATTCCATCAAAAGATAGTGAAACTTAAAAAAATTGAAAAAAATAATTCACCATAGTCTTCATGGCATAAGAACTCAAGTAATGATTTCCTTAATAAATAATGTCTTTTATTTTTAGTACTAAGATTTATGAATCTAGTTGCCAAGAAATATGAGACCATTATATATAATATACAACTACTATAAAATAGTATAAGTAGCCTAATTACTTACCAAATAGGGAACATATTCACTTACTTTTTGCTTTGTCTTATTATTCCATTGAAATCTTTACATTTGATGTTTACTACAGATTTCTAGAAATGCAAATACATATGCTTTTATTTTAGAGCTGCGAGTGACAAGAGACATGAGGTATTATCTATTTTTCATTTTGCACTGAAGCACAAATTGGAACTGTGACTACTTGCCTGAGATCTTAGCAACACTTTGTCACCCGAATTGTAGCCCAGTGCATTTTCTAAGTGAATATCCACCTTTCTTCACTATTAAAATTTTGGAAAAATGGTATATTCTCTTGTAATTCTGTCCCAAATTTATCTTTAACATGAGGCCACACATCCATCACTATATTCCAGAAATGTATAAAAATAACTCCTCAATGAGTTCCCATCTATTCAAACACTGCTGGATTATTGTTCTCTAGATTCTCTTTACTAAAGTCCTGACCTCTAGCTCCAGATTTTAGATAGTTAAATTCCTGCTGTGAAGAATAGAATGTAAAATCATTGTGTCCCTGCCAAAAGCTAGCAAAGTTCACACTAATCAAATTTGATTTAAATTTTTTCTCTAGTTTATGATGACTTAAGAGAAAATTTGAAAAAATAAAAATGAAATAGAAATTTTCAGAAGATGTGGAGATATACTACACTCCTATTCAGTAAAGAACTAACAAACTCAAAATTAAAGAGAAAGTTAAGAGATATATGACAACATTTGATATTACAAGTATGAATTTTTAAACTAGGATCTGGTTTCCTTCTGGTTGTATATATAAATCAAATTTTTCAAGCCATGCTTGTATTAACCTCGGCAGAGACTGTGCACTGAACTCCTGGGAACAAGACAAAGTCCAAGCCACATCTCTGCTATATTCAGACCATGAAGGATTTCTGGAAGCCATCATTTGATTTCTCAGTAGCCTCCTAACTCTTCTTTACAATGGACCTCCCTTGAGAGAGTTATGTTCATCTTTGAATCCCACAGAGAACCTAAAATAATGACTTCCAAATAATATTTGCTTTCATTCATCATAATCACTTAATATTTCATGAATAATAAAACTTATGAAATTACTTTCTTACAAAAGTAGAACTTGTCATCTAATTTATAGGTTTATATTTAGTTTATAGATTTAAATTTATATTTATCTATAATTTATAGATTTAAATTTATATTTATGTTCATTAGAAATATAAAAGTTGTCTACATATGCCATTTTTTGGGTTTTGATGATTCTTATGCTTTGTTAGATGCTTAGTCATCAATAAATAAAGTTATTTCATAATTCTAAGTTAAATCACAATTGCCATAATGTAAAAATTGTGCTCACAATTTTTAAGAAAATGCTATTATATAAGTTAATTATTTCATAAATAATAATATTTCATTGCAGTGTCAATTTTCCCCATGTGCCCTTTACCTTGACCTTTAAATTTATTCACCTCTTAATTTTTTTTAAGCATTCATTTACTTGAAATTCTGGTTTTTATTCTTTATTTATTTTTCATTTCCCAAGTATTTTAGCAAAAAACATCTATAAAATATGTAATCAGATAATAACAAACCTATGTTTAGTATATAATTATGTAAACTGATACATATTAATAAAATTGTTTAATATAAATTGTTATATATTGTTTATCACAAAAAAATGGGTGTTTCGTACATAAACTTATATGACAAACTTTAAACATCCAACTAAATCGTAGCTGGCATGCAAATTTGTTTGGGAATTACCAAATCAAAGAAAGAAATTAGAAGAGACTGGAGAAAATCAAAGAAAAAGATGGGCATAACTCAAATCTGTGACATTGTACATACAATGTCTATTTATTTAACACCAGTAAAGGAATATTCTGACAGATGTGGGGCTATATTATAGGGTGTGCCATTACTATATCCTTGTCTCCTCCATTCTTATGGATCAGTTTTGTAGCAATAGTGAAAATAATGTTTTGCTTTACCACAAAAACCCAATTAGTGAGCAGCAAGAAGCTCCATCATTATTCATGGCGCAAACATGTAGTAGTGCCTCACTAATGTAATGCTTCTCAAATAAAAACCAAGCATCATCTAGCTTATTGTGTTAGTTATCTATGGCTGAATAGTAAATCCAAATCTTAGTGACTTAAAACAACAGCGACTTATTATTTCTCTTGATTTTTTGGGTTTGGTTGAGAGATTTTTCTGGGAAGCCTTGGTTCTCCTTCACCTAACTTCTCTTTCCAAATGATTTATCATTCTCCAGCACGTCCCAACAATGGCCAATGTCTTCAGGCAGCTTGTCTAGACATTCTTATAGCATGGAAGGGGATTACAAAGAGTTCCAAATGGACAATGCCTAGTAATCAAGTGCTTATCAACTTTCTGCTTGCATGACACCAGCTAATGACATTTTGATGAAATAAGTCACATGGTCAAGCTCAGTGCTAATTAGGGTGGGAGCTAAACAAGAGAACGAATGTAGAGGTGTGGACCTTTGGAGATGACTGCTCCAGAAATCTGGGGATTGAAACAGTGGTAAATTTAACTTCTAAGGAGAAATTCTGGAGTCTTTAGACAAGACTTTATCCAGGTAGAGATGATTATTGTCAGGTTTCCAGGGACACTTAATACATAAGTTATAAATCAAAAGATAAATTTAACATCCTAATGTTCTGGGTTGTCTGATAGGCCTAAGAGTACAAACTCTGTAATCACTGTGTGGTTTCTCATGCTTTTTTTTTCTCTCTCTCTTTCAGCAAAATCTAAGGGTGAAAAACAAAACAGAAAGAATAAGGGCATGGTAAGGAATTGGAGATTTGAATATTGGTATTAAAAACACCATTGAAATGAAGCAATGACCTGTTTATCTCTCCTATCAGAGAAGTATAGAAAATGCAGGAAAATACCCTCCTTTTTACCACAATACTTTTTTAGGTCCTTATTTGCATTAGAGTCCTTTACTTTACCTCTCAGTTTTCACACTGCATTGACAGCAAATAATTTTTATGATTCTGTTTCAATCACTGGCTCAAATTTACACCTTGAAAATTAAAGTTGTGATATAAAATTCACTGTTAAATCTTGCACGTTTCCAATTACAATGTTTTTATAACTAATTATCAGTTTTGAGAAGGAAGCATCATTATACAATATTATAATCAACAGCAGGTACATAACTCTCCCTTGGAGATAACAAAGGTAGCTTTGACTTAGATCAGACCTCCTGGTTTATATCCAGATGGAACCAACCCAGGCCCTAAGGGCTCTATAGGTCCTATTTTTACATGAGCTTGAAAATCCTTTTAACAGGAAAAATCTAGTCTATTTATATCACAGTTTCTCAACATCAGTCAGTACTACTAATATTTTGGACCTAAAAATCGTTTATTTGGGGTTACTGTATTTTCAACAAATGGTGCTAGACAAAAAAATAACTCAAAATGTACCATAGGTACAAATATAAATATAAATAATAAAAAATTCTAGAAGAAACACAGGAGAAAATATTTTTGACATTGGGTTAGGCAAAGCATGATCCATAAAGAAAAATGCATGATAATACAAATATATAAAAATTTAAGAAGTTCTTTGCTTCAAAGACATTGTTAAATGAATCAAACAACAAGCATCAGACTGGGAGAAAATATTTGCAAATCACACAGCTGGCAAAAGGATTATTATCTATAAAACATAAAAAATGTCAATAATAAGGTATAAAAATGCAAGCAATATTCACATAAAATATAGCAACATTTAAACAGTTTACCAGAAAAGAATAAAAGAATGTAAATGAGTATAAAAAAGATGATCAAATCATTATTCATCAGGGAAACGAAATTAAAATCACAATGTCTGTGAATATTCTCGCTGTCCTGATTTTGTGATAATCAGGGTAGGCTAAACATTCGCTATATTAGAAACCATGCATGTGTCCCCAGACCTAGTTTTTCTCCCTAGGGCTGGTATTCAGAATGCTGGTGATAAACTAAGCCTGATTTATTATATGACCATCCTGCATGGGAAACGTCTGTAACTTTGGGTATCTTTGGTCAACCTTAAGAGAAATAGCAGGGGGATGGATGTGGCTCGGGTGTCTCCCATATGGAGGGACCTGGGTTCGACCCCTGGGACCTCTTGGTAAAAAGAAAAAAAGAGAAAAATATAAAAGGTGAGTGGGCTGCCAGGCCCTGTGGGTAGGTGTGCCTCCAGGCCTGCAAGCAGGTGAACCACCAGGCCTCGTCCATGGGTGAGCCACCAGGCCCCCAGAGACATGCAGCAAGATGATGATGTAACAAGAGAGTGACACAAGGGAAAGTCAAGATGAGATGCACTGAAAAACCAGAAACTAAGGTAGCGTAGCCAGTAGGATGGGCTCTCTCCCACATTGGAGATTTCGAGGTTCAAATCCCAGTGAAGACAGGAGGGGAAGGATGAGAAGAGAGAGCAGGAAATGGACATAGAGTATTGTCCAGTGAATGGACACAGAAACAACAAAAATGGGGGGGGGACAGTACAAATGGATAAAAGTAAATAAATAAATCCTTTAAAAATCCATAGGGAGGAAGATATGGACTACAGTTAGTAGTAATACTTTGATGATGCTCTTTCTTGATTTGTTAACAAATGTTTCACAACAATGCAGGGTGTTTGTGGGGGGTGATGTGTAGGAGCCCTGTATGATGTTATGCATGTTTGTTTTGTAAGATCACAATGTTTACTGACCACTTATAGTTTATGAATATTCATGTATGAATGATATACTTCAATAAATTGTTTAAAAAAACAAACAAACAAAACAAAAAAAATCACAATGGGTTATAACAATATACCCTTTAAAAGGTTAAAAATAAAAATATAATACAAAACTTAGGCAAAGATTTGGAGCAACTGAAACTCTCATAAAATGCAAGTGAGACTATAAAATTGTAAAAATAACTTTGGAAAAGAGTTTTGCATATTCTTAAAAAGTCAAAAAATATATCTACCATATAATCCAACCATTGCACCTCTAGGTATTTACCCAAGAGAAAGGACAGCATATGACCACAGCATATCACAAATGTTGGTAACAGCTTTATTTGCAATAGCCAAAAGCTGGACATGATCTAATACCCCTCAACAGATCAATGGATAAATGAGCTATGATATGTTGATAAATGAGTACTAGTTAGCAATAAAAGGAAATCAACTCTCTGTACAGTTAAATACATGGGAGAAAATCAAAATAATTGGCTGAGTGAAAGCAATTCAATCAAAAAAATCCTTATTCCATCCATACAATATTCTAGAAACTGCTAACTAATATTTAGAAATAGAAAGCAGACAAGTGGTTGCTGAGGGAGGGAAGAGGAGATTACAAAGTTGCAAAAGGACACTTATGGTGGTAATGGGTATGTTTTCTTGATATGATGATGGTTTCATCTCTGTAATTACTAGGAAATGTGAGCTTATTTATACACTTATCAAAGTTTACCACATTGTACATTGTATGTCTATGAAAGTCATAGTATACCCTACCTCAGCAAAGCTTGAAAAGATGTACTGATGCAAAATGAACTATCTTGGTGATTAACTAACAGGTATAATAAATGGCATTTCTGTTTATATTTCCCCAGGTGTTTTTTTTTTTAATTTATTTACTTATAAATCCTCAAGGACATGCTTCAAAGATTTTGTTATTTTCAACATAATGACCCAAAATTTTGACCTAAATAACATGCCATTGAATGGGATAACTGAATCCAGACCCCTATTGCATTAGTCAGACAGACATCATCTCTGCCCTCATCTCTCCTTGCAGCTCTATGTTCTCCTTTCTGAGTAAAACTTCTCCATAAGTAGTAAACGTCATCCTCCAATCCCCAATACTAAATTTCATTTTTTTTAAAGATATATTTTTATTTATTTATTTATCCCTCCACCCTCCTTGTTGCTTGTGCTCATTGTGCCCATTTGCTGTGCATTTTTCTGTGTCTGCTTGTTTCCCTTTGTTGTGTCATCTTGCTGCGCCAGCTCGCTCACCATGCTGTGCAGGCTGGCTTTGCCTTCACCAGGAAGCCCTGGGAATTGAACCCGGGACCTCCCATATGGTAAACAGGAGCCCAACCAGTTGAGCCACAGCCGCTTCCCACTAAATTTCATTTTTGCATAGAAATATATCTTCTCACAAATGATAGATACTTATGTACTGAAGGCTTTTTAAAATGAAATCTGCTAGATATCTTTTTAGTTAATTATTTAAAATTTTAGATTATAGAATGATTAAAAATTATATTTTCTAAATATCTACTGCTAACTGCATCTACTCCTAAGAAGTTTACATTGCTAAATAGAACCTGACGATTATTATACTATGTAATTAATGTTGTGATAGAAAAGGAGAAGATAGTATGGTTAATTTTAAAGACCAAAGTAGCCTTCCAGCAGGAGCCAACACATATGCTGAACCTTTAATATGAATATGAAAAAAAAAGTTCCAAAGGTGTTGTAACCAGGGGTTTAAAATATGCAAAGGAATGAGGAATCTACCTTGAAGAATGTTCACCTGGAGAGTTATAAGAATTAGGAATATGGTATTTGTAAACATTTTTGTTTTTGTTAGAAATAATTGAATTCCCTGCTTGGCTCTAATTGCTTAAATTCCTTATATTCTCTTAAGCCTACAAATGATGTAACCCATGTCAGAAATTCAAGGTATAATTTATTTATAACTGGTTTTTGGGATGTTTCCAAGTTGAAAATTTCCTAATCCTGCACTTTCCATTTTATTCATTTTTATCAAGGTAAATGTTGCATGCAATCATTCTAAAAGAATGCATTTGAATAAATATATACAACCATTTTACAATAAAGATAAGGAATATTCACACCATTCCATATAGTTCACTTTTCTTTTTTCCAGATATTTCCACGTCTTCCATTGGACCCAGGCATTCTCTAATGTCCATTCAGTCACTACAGACTAATTTTGCCTTTTCTGGATTTTCTAATAAAATACACCATACATTATCAATTTTATGTATGCTTTCTCTTGCTCAAAATAATACATTTGAGGTCTACATACATTATTACAAGCATCTATAGTTCAGTTCTTTCAACTGATATGATTTTGCAAAATTCCTGATGTGCTTATTTCAATGTCAGCTTTCCTCCACTACTCCAACACTTCCTTTTCCTCTTGAATTTGCTCCAGAAGTCTCAATCATTCACTTTGCACAGTGTGAAAAATTGAGTATATTTAACATTCTGAAATGCCAATCCCTGAATTCCTCCATCCTCCTGAAATATACTTTTGCAATAAACTGTCTGCCAAAGGGAATTATTTGAAGGAGTTGTTTTCTTATGTACTGTTGTCTCTATTTCTCCCACAAAGCCAGTTATCCCAGGCAGAGTTGTAGGCAGATTTTAGGGATTGTCCCAATCAGAAAAGAAGGATGCATGTACGCAACATTGTTCATGCTTTGTTCCTCATTTCATGTCTCCATCTCAGCCCCAAATTGACTGCTTCTACTCTTCTTTTATGCAGCAGGCTCCAAGAATCAACTTTCTTTTAAATTTTTGTGCTAGCAGTTCATATGATATTTGGAGTTTTCACCCATAACAAATTGCTGGATTATAATACACTCTGTTCCACCTCTCTCTGTCTTGATTACCTCATGATTTTAATTTTAAATAAGTGAAATGGTTTTAAAATTATATTTCCAATATAATTTCCAATATGGAACCCCAAACTATTTTAATCATGGGGAATTACAAAGTTTGCAAATTTTGGAAGCATGGGTCTTATATCGGTCAGGGCAGTCAGGAAAGCAAATTGCTGTAAGTACTCTGGTAATTAAGGGTATAATAAGGAGTTACAGCTTTAAAGAATGTTGGAAGAGCTGGGATCTATCAAGTAGCTGTACAATATTTTTCCCCACATGCAAGTTAAACAAACTAATATTAAAAATCTCCATTTGTAGCCTTGAAGAGAATGGTTCAGAAAATTTTACAGGGAAAGTGTAGTGACTTTCAGTAATTTCTGAAAAAGTTCCTACCAACAGTCTTAGCGGTGAAGTCAATAGTTCTCATAGACTTGCTTTGAAGCAACTATTAATCTCCTCTCTGCTCAACAGTCTGGTAACAATGCTCTGAAGAAAAATGTCTTCTGCTTCTCCTCCAATTTCCAAATTTTGCACAAAGACCTCTCATTGGCAAACTGAAAATTGGATCCATACAAGGAAGTATACTCTGTACTCAAAAAATTCCTAGGTAGGTCGTAGATGCTGTCAATTTGACAACAGGCAACTTAGTGAAGATTCCTTGAAAATAACCAAAGTCAGGGTCTCAGAAGTTGCAATTCATTGCCCCACAGCCCATTTTCTCAAAATGATGCCAGTATTATGAGCAGAATTAAGAGAAATGAGATGGTTTTTCCTCCTTCTTCAATTTACCCCCATCATATAAAAGACATTCTTGGAAGTTCTTGGATGTTATGAAAGCTTAATTCTGGAAATTCATTCATGCATTGGAAAGTACAGTTCTAAAGGGTGTAATAGATGCTTTAGTTTCCTGAGCTGCTCAAAGCAGATATTATGAAATGGGTTGCAGCCATGAGAATGTCCAAATTGGGAGTGGGTATAGCTCAGTGGTTGAGTGTCTGCTTCCCATGTACAAGGTCCTGGGTTCAATCCCCAGTACATACTAAAAAAAAATAACACTACTGAGAATGACCAAATCAAGGCATCATTTAGTCGATGCTTTCTTCCTGAGGACTGCCTATTGGTGAGCCTTGGCTCTTCTGCCACACGGCAAGGAACTGCTGGTTTCTCCCTTCTCTTCCAGGCTTCTACGCTTTCTGTTTCTTGCTTCCATGGCTCACTCTCTCTCTCTTTCTCTCTCCTCCACACCCCAACCCCCGCTCTCTGCATTATTTCCTTTTATAAAGAACTCCAGTAAAAAGATAAAGTCCCATATTGAGTGAACTGGGACACACTTAACTGACAAAGTCTCATCAAAACGTCCAATTTACAATCAGTTTACATCCACCAGAATGGATGAAATTTAATAACACAATTTTCTGGGGCATAAGCAGTTCCAAACCACCACAGTAGATATGTTTCTGATCAAGAGAATAATTGAAAAAGAGTAATAATGCTAAGGCAATAATGATTTCACTTGTTAAATAATTTCATTTTCCCACAAATGAGTTTATATGGCAAAGAGACTTCAAAGTGAGTCGGGTAGCCACCCTAGAGGTTACACTTATGCACATCTCAGTAGGATACCATTGAATGCCACAGTGAATATTGTTCAAAAAGTAGGGCAACTGAGGGCTCTGGAGACCTCCATTCATTATAGGCAGAGCTGACAGCTCAGGAGTTTGGTACCCTGCCAGAGGGCCTAATTTGGAATTTATGCTCCCCAGTGTGAAAGAGCTGGACTCAGTCATGGTTTCCTACACATGGCTCTTCTGCCCTTTTTATTTGAACTTATAGTTAGTACTAGAGTTGATAGGTTTATGTCCAAAGACTTAAATCTTTGGGCTTTCCATGTGGCAGTTAGGCCCTGAATCTCAACACAGTTGCAACACCTGCTCTCCAGTTCATTGGACTCACCCAGGACAACTAACAAGGAGATGATGATGGACAACTGCCATCCCAAGGAAAAGAGAGAATCTACAACTGCAAGCAAAATAGTCCCATCCATCTGCCCAATGGGATCTAAGCCCCCTGTCAATTAGAGGAAGAGTGGGCATCACCATCCCAGAATCCTCAGGATTAGGGAATGAAAAATGAACTAGAGTAGATTTACTGTTATTCTACTGTAGACTTATTGTTATTCTAGCAATGGAAGAACTTTTATCATTGATGTGGAAGCAGTGGCCTCCAGAGGTTCTGAGTAGAGGAGAGGGAAAAATAGGAGTAATATGGGGGCATTATGAGGACATTGGAATTGTCCTGAATGACATTGCATGCCACTATATATTTTGTCATAACTTACAAAATAGTCTGGAAGAGAGTTTAAACTATAATGTCAATTATAGTCCACACTTAGTGGCAACACTACAATATGTGTTCATCAATTGTAACAAATGTACCACACTAATGAAATGAAGTATGTTGTTAATGTGGGAAAGTGTGGGAGGGGTAGGGAGTGGGGCATATGGGGATTCTTTACATTTTTTATGTGACATTTATGAAATCAAAGTATCTTTTAAAAATTTTTAAAAATAAGAAAAAAACAGCTCTAGATATTAAAGCTCTAGATTTATTTCCTACAGTGAACAATTCTCTATTAGAAACTCTTCTTGGATTATTTTGAAAAAGCAAATCCCAAATATTTGCTCATTTGTTCATTCATTCATCCATTTGCTACCTCGACAAATAGCAAGCTCTAAGAACTTGCAATTATATAAATGAGAGACATATGTTCCTTGAAATTAAATATTTATAGTTCAATGATCAGAGAGAGAGATCATATAATTCATACTTCACAACAGAAGAGGTGAGGCAGGCTATTCTCTTCTCCCATTTCCATAATAAACTACTGGCCTAACTAAACCAGAATGTTCTTAAATTCTTTTATGTAACATAGCCAACAACCTAGTCCTAGTGAAATCTGGCCACATTGGGCAAGCCAGCAGGAGTTCTAGAGACAGGCAATCTTCCCAATCCCACAGTGGGCTGGTGAGTCTAAGCTACGAATTATAGCCTTTTTGTTGCTCTCTTGGTCATCCATTGTAAATAGGTTCCCCTATGGGCTCCCACAGGACATAATCCCAGGCTGAGGGCAGGGGCCAGGGTGTTGGACCCCTCCATATCCACACCATGCACCCAGGCTTATTGGACCTGACCCACTTTGGGAAGGCAGGTATGCAGGGCAGGGCGCAAAGCAGCTCCCTGCTGGACAGCGGGGCCTGGGCCAAACTCCAGGCATAGAGGAGCTGCCTTTTCTGGCCTGAATGGGGTGTCTTCACTCTAAAGCCCTGGGTTTTTTTTAGCAGCTGCTGGTTCTGTGCCTAGTGTTGGCTGTCACCATCTTCTCCTGCCATTATCTCCCCAGAGGCAGTGGTAATGGCAGAGAGCTCTGGGGGCTTGCACCCCTCCTGGGGAACCCAGCATTGCACATGTGTCTCCCCACCCATCCACACCTTTCTGGCCTGCCTTCCTACTAACCCCACCCAGCTCCCTTGGGACGGGATGGGAGAGTGTAGGCAGGCAGGGCTGGGGTGGGTGCCATGGGGTAGCCCATGTTCCCTTTCTCGGGGGGGGGTCACAGACCTGGGTCTGCATATGTAATTCACCTCAACTCCATATTTAGTCTACCCACTACTGAATTCCTCGTTTTGGGTTTATAAAATTCTTTATTATGTCATTTGCTAGTAAAGCTTTGATCCTACCCATGGCCCAGGGAGGTTTGTTTCCTCCCCAGTCCCTGGGAGGCCCTGATATTCCCTCAGGGCCCCTGAGACTTTTGGCTGGAACAATTGATCTCTAATCTATTAATGGACTTTTAACTGCGCAACTCCCAGGCAGGGCCATAAAATGATATGACTTCCTAAGACCTCTGTAAAAATAGGCAAAAAAAAGCAAGGGGTTTCAAGCCAGCTCCTTTTCTAGGAAGAATCATGCATGTGGCTTGGTAGCTTGATTTGGAACCTAGGTTCAGGCATCTCCCAAGTCTAGGTCTCCTAGGGGATACCTGGTGGTAAGAGCTCTGTGATTCCCAGGATGCCAGGAACCAGAGCAGCAAATCTAAACGTCCCCCAAGATTTAAGTGGCTTGAATACTTCGATTTGGAGGGTGAAAGTTTAGTCAGACTAGGATTCTGGGATGCCCAGTGGGCTGACAAAATTTTCTTCATTCTTCCTAGATTTATGGGCACAGTCTCTAGCATTCCAGCAGATTCTCCATAGTTGTATCTTCTCAGGAATTGGGACAACTTGCCTACTGATGATCTATGTGGCCACAGTATGGCTAAGAGTAGCCTCTATATGGAACCCTGAATTCCAGTTAAATCTGTGTAAGAAAAAAGGAGAGGAAAGGCAGATCTGAGGGCCAGAGACCATGTAGTCAAATTTCCTTAAAGAGATAAGGAAATGCACTACCAAAACTGATCAATTTTAGATAAGTTCAGAGAAATTACTCAGAGGCAGAACCTAGTTATGAAGCCAGTCTGCCTCAGATATCCATAAAAAGCTGCAGAAAATTTCCCTGGGCCCTCAAACTTCATTAACTCCCTTTTAGAAACAGCCTTCTCAGTTTTCAGCAATTGAGACCATGCTGCCTAAATGGAAGGGGTAAGGAGCGGCAGGCATAGGGCCCAGGAACAGGCTCACTTTTTAATGTAGGAGCCAAATCCTCAGTCCTAGCCTGCACTCCAGACTTTTCTAAACTCAGTTGTGCCTTATAAGGGGAGTGAATGGGGATCAAGATCTAGGCCATTTATTAAACCTCTCTTCTGTAAAATAAGGAACATCCTCATATGCCATCAATTAAGATTAAAAAGTTCTTAGAAAATGCTAAGGGCATAAAACTCTCTTTTCTATTTTAATCTGTGCTTAACTTTGTGTTTAACTTTTAAATCTATGTTTAACTTTGTCAGTCTGCTTGTACCTAGGAAATCAGATTTGGGTTTTGCCAGTTACAAATTGTACAATAGTGAAAGGTGACCTAGAAATGAGTCTTTAATTGCCAATTCTTTCTTGCAATTGGATTTGCTGTATAATTTACAAGTGGAATAGTTTCAACTGCTAGAAAAGCAGAACAATTAGCAAAGTTGTTGTGAGTAAAATTGTTTTAGTTGCTTAGTTAATACAAGTGCCCAAGTAAAAACCAGAAACTGTAACTAAGAGTAAAGATCACTATATAGATGCCTTCATATTATAAAACAGCAGAAGGATAATATCTGAATTTTCTATAACTGGGTAGATTTAGCTATAGTAATTGTAATTTGAAACTGAATTTACCTATGCATAAAACCTACTACAGTAAAAGAATTCTAAATTGAGTTTGTCTTTTCTCATGGTTATATCAGGGCTGGCCTCACCTTTGATGGTAACTACTTTATTCTCCAGTTTGTTAGCCTGGCAACTTCTGCCCCCTATAGCTCAGGGGAAGGCAAATTTGAGATATCCCTGTCTCCTGTCCTTCCACTGGTTTTAATAACCCTGCTTTCTCTCATGGGTCCAAATGAGGACTAAATTGTTGCCTGGTGCAATTCTCGACCCTTGGGGTTGAATGTCCACTCTTCCAGTCCAGTAGCCACCAGAGTCCTGTTATCTCTGAGGACTGGGGAGTGGGGGAGGCCTCCCACCTCACATGTAGAGGTTCCTAAAAGCAGCAATTCATGAGAGAAACCAGTTTCCCTGAGGCTTCAATGACCTCAGTGAGTATATATTGGAATTAATGTTTTTCATCCAAGGTCTACCAAAGTCAAAATGGGAAATAAGCAAAGTTCTGAAGTAAAGGAAAATTGTATTTTAAAGCATTAGGGGTATTTGGTCATAAATCAATAATTAAAGAACAAAATTCTTGTGAAAAACTGCATGGTCACAGTGCAGATTAATTAGAAATAGCCTTCAAAGAGGTCTTTTAAATATTATCTTACAGTTAAACTGATTTTGTAATAAAATTATAAGTGAAAATGAGTTGTGTGTTTCTGTGTCTATCTCTATTTGTGTCTGCCTATTTTTTCAGTATATAGCTTCATACATCAGAATGGTAATATCAAATCAACAAATAAAAATTCTTAAAAGGAATCTATTCAAATTGTAAAATTAAATGACTTATATATGTAAATAAGTATTCTTGAATCCCAAATTAGGCTAAGCAGGATGGAAAGGTGATATAGGAATCTGGATATAGAAACTATTGAGAAATGGAAAAAGTTTTTCCTAAATTCTTTAACCTACCCAGCCCCCAGGGCCTTCTTTTTTCATGAACTATCCGGGGAAGGATGAGGTGTGACAGATTAAAACTCTATCTTCTATGCTGGGGGACTAAGAATCATAATTTTCCTGTAATTACCCAATTTAAAACTTTTAACAGCCTGAAAATAAGGTGGTTAATAATCCTATTACCAAACTTCAACAAATAAAGAAAAAGTCCTTGAAAGCTATGGAATGATCCTTTAAAACAAATTAATTATAATTATTACAGAACCTAGCAACCAATATGCTTTTAAGATTTTTCACAGTTTCCAATTTATTTAGCTTGGGTGTTATCTCCCTAGGTTTATGGGATACCAATTAAATAAATGAACATTCTATGTGGTTATAGTTAATTACAAGGAGTTTGTAAAAGCATTTTCTAAACTGAGGCATTTAAATGGCTAATTCCAGGAAGTGATTATTATTTAGAAACCTACATTAATAATAAAAACTAACTTCATAACAGGGAAACCTGTCAGAGGCCATCTCAATCTGCAGATTGAAGCTGTAGTATAGAAAGATAACCTTGATTTCACTGGGAATCTTAGGTTTTCATAAAATAATAAAGTAAAATACCTCTTAATTAATGTAATCATGGTAAATGTATAGAAGTAAAAAGCTAATTACTAAAATAGTTAAGTTCTCTTGATGTTTTATACATTGTATTGGAAATGTTTAGAAAGTGTATAAAGATTAAAAGAAATAAACTTCAGTATTATCAAACTCTCTTGTGCATTCAAGCCAGGCCCAAATACCCTGCATGATATTTCTCCATTTGAGTTATTGGTTAGGTTGGTCACTGACCTCTAAAACAATAAAAGTATCTACTACATCTCTGGTTATGCTCTTGAAGTGGATGGAGTGTACGTTGCAGTTCCAGGCTACTGCAGCAGCCAGTGACGGCTTGATATGGCCAGATGTACATGGATATTGCCTCCAGACTGGCTCTGTTTCCTAGTGTCAAAGGGTGCTATGCACCAGGCCCGTGAAACACTGGAGCCTTACCGTCCTAGCTTCTTTTTATGATCTCCTGTGCTGCAGCATGCTGGCTGTGTGAAGGGCACACCAAGTGGAGCAACAATTACAAGAGTACTGTGAGTAGAACTCAAACCAACACAACTGGCATTATGGCCTGCTCCCATGGAGAGATAACACATATGATATTGCGAACCTGGAGCTTAGGTCTATTAACTGCAGCTTGGTTTACTGTTCTTAACTTAAAGGATGCCTTTTTCTGCATTCCACTCCACCTGGACTCCCAAATCCTTTTTGCCTTTGAATGGTAGGAGTCCAACTTTATATATCTGGCCCAACTTATGTGGACTGTGTTGCTGCAAAGGTTCCAGGACAGCCGCCAAATTTTTGGGAATGCCTTAGCTCAGGACATAACTGATCTTCACTTGCCTTACAGCTCCCTCCTACAACATGTGGATGATCTGTCACTTTGAAGTCCAACCAAGGAAGTTTCTGATGCCAACACCATTTTAGTCCTCAAATTTCTCAGCAGAAAGTCTCCTTTCTCAGCACAAATCTCCCAGCAGAAAGTCTCCTATTTAGGGTTTCTTCTAACCTCAGGGGAAAGGTCTCTCTCCCCAGAAAGAGTTCAAGCTATCACTAGTATCCCCAAGCCTCAAACAAAGAAACAACTGTGGGTGTTCCTAGGAATGGCTGGTTTCTATAGACAGTGGATACCCAAGTTTGGTGAAATAGCACAGCCATTGTAACCAACACTTAGAATGGGGAAGAAATCAGGAAATTGCCCTCCATGCCTTAAAACATGGACTAGAGTGGACTTAATGGTATTTTACTATAGACTTATTGTGATTCTAGCAATGGAAGGAATTACAACATTGATGTAGAGGCAGTGGCCACTGGAGGCTCTGGGGGCAGGGAGAGGGAAAAACAATTGTAATACGGGTGCTTTTGGGGAACTTAGGAATCATCCTGAATGACATTGCAATGACAGATATAGGCCATTTTATATCTTCCCATAACCTACAGAATTGTGTGGGAGAGAGTGTAAACTACAATGTGAACTATGGTCCATGCTCAATGGCAGTACCCCAGGATGCGTTTATCAATTACAATGATGTGCCACACTAATGAATAATGTTGTTTATGTGGGAGGGTGTGAGAGGTGTGGGGAGTGGGGCATATGGGAATTCCTATATTTTTGTGCAACATATCTGTAATCTAAGTATCTTTTAAAAAAAGAACATTACCAAACTCGTTCTCAGAATCCGACATCACCCTAATACCAAAACTAGGTAAGGATACTATGAAAAATGAGAAGTACAGACCAATATCTCCAATGAATATATATGCAAAAATCCTCAACAAACTACTTTTAAAACAAATCCAAAAACACATATTTGTTTGGACATCTCTGTTTATCTTGATGGGTTTATTCAGTTGAGTAGCTTCTCTATTCTATGTTTTTATTTTGTTGTTTTTGTGTATGCGGTAAGGCTTCATTTTTACACTTCGTTTCTCTAATTCAATTTCCTTGTTGTTGCCTTAGTTACCTTAAAAAAAGTTGTATCCAGAGAAAAGGAAATAGATAGGAAGAGAAAAAGAATACTAGTAATAGTAATAGTAAAAGTAGGAGAGGAATTGTACAAGACCTAGGAAATTGAAAAATTTACCTGAGTAAGAAGTAGAGAGGAGTAAGATTAGGAAGGTGGAATAGAAACAATGAAACAATAAACAGAATAGAGAAAAATATATAGAATGAGTTATAAATCCGGAATGATGAGAATAGGGGAAAAGAAAAAAGAAAAGAGAAAAAAAAAAAGGTAAAAAAGGAAAGAAACATAGAAAAAAGAAGAGAGAAATAAAAAACAAGAAAAATTGAACAACTAACAGAAACAGGTGGGATGAAAGTACAACCGAAATGGAGATATAAAGATGAAGGAGTGAAAAGAAATAGTGTACATAGAGAAAATGGTAAACAAAAGAAAAAAAGAGTAAAAAATCCAAACAGAGAAACAAAGGAAGGGGAAACACACAAAACAAGAGACAGCAGCAACTCAATTTTTAAAAAGCAGTAAGGAGAAGGAAAATAAAACATAAAAAAACAATAATAAACATAGAAAAACAGCTTTGTCTCTTAGATCCCTAAGGATCTTCTCAGCTGCTGGTATTCACCATTCAATTACCCTGCAGTCTGCCCTATGCAGGTTTTGAACCAGGTTTTTGTGAGTAAAATAAGAAAAATAAAAAAAGGAACCATTTAAAAAAAAACAAAATTGATGATCTAAGAAAACCTAATACAAAGAGAATGTCTGTATGTTCCCTGTCATAAAGTTTCAGCTGGATGACTGATAGTCCAGTGGCTCACTTTTCTAAGAGCTGGGAATTGAACAAGGGACCTCATATATGCTAGGCAGGACTTTGTCCCTTAAGTATCTGTTTCCTTATATTAATTAGTCTTTCAGAAGGCTATCTTCCCCTTTTCCCTTGGGCAGGTTAGATTCTCTGCAGTCTGCTGATCAGTCCCTGGTCTTTGTGGCCTCTTGATGTAATCCCTCTCTTTATCTAGGCAGCTGGGCATGACAGCCTGCCTGAGGAGATCCCCTCCCCTTTCCCTGTGGAGTCTGGGTCCCTTCCCATATTCAAGGAGGCCCAGCTGGTTAAACTCATCGCAAAGAAACCACTATCCATGATCCCAGACCCTCTTATTCCCAGGGATTCTGCCAGTCACACTCTGTTAGGAGAAGGGAGCCAGTGGCTCCACCTCGGCTATCTGCCCTGAAGGTGGGGTATATATGCCGCTTCCAGCCACAGGGGCCGAGACCCATGATTTTCCCCTGCCTTCCCTATCTGTCCAGTACCCTCCTAGATGACTCATAGCACCTTCCTGTTCAATATATATCCAGTGGAGCTGGCAGGGAGGACGATGCCCACTCTCCTCTCAAATACAATTCACCAAGAGTTTTACACTTGCTTAAAATCTCTGGGGTGGGTGAGGGGCGCCCTTTCTGGTGGCAGGGAGGTCTAATAACTCACAGCCCATTGTTTTGGCTTCTTCATCTCTCTGTCCCTCACTCTCCTGGGAGCCATGAAACAGTGTCCCAGTCCGCTGTGCTGTACCCCAAAGCAGGCCTCCAAGGCAGCCTCAGGCTCCCTTTCTGTTGTTTTAACTAGAGCTCAGCCCTATCTGCCTAACTCATTGACCATGTCTCCACCTGTAGTAAACAATTTTTATAAAAAAAACTAGTACTTCAATTTAGTTGAACTTTTAATTGATATGTTTTAATAGTTTTGTGAAAACAATAACTATTTGCTTTAAAAAAACTAGTAGAGGCCTTGTAGGGTATTTAAATTGATTAGGCCTTATATGACAAAATAAACCTAAAGAAACTGAACCACTGTTTTAACATTATTTTTTAATTCTAAAAAATTCATGGAGAACAAATATCATTGTAAAACAAAATTATTGTCAGCCTATTTCACTAAACTATTTAACTTAAACAGTAATATTAAGAACTTTTTCTACATTTAAATATCAAATATCTCTTTTGTTTCAAAGTACTGAAGTTTACTTAGTGTTTTTCTCTTCCTATCAACTTGTACTCTGTTGTTTCTTACCATGTAGCCTAATAACTCTGAGCTAAACTTTTTTCCTCTTTGAATAACACTTTCATTCACTGCCTAAAGATTATTTTAAATAAGCCAATAAATGTATAGCATTTAAAGTGAAATCTTTTATCTTTTTTTTCTAGAAAATTTTAGCACTCTTATTTAAAATGCTCTTTTTAGCAGCTTCATTAAATTCAAGGAATTTTATAATATTCTTTATTACTTATATCTGTATGTAAAAGTATACCAATCTATTTGCTGAGAAAATATTTTCCACTCAGAATACCAGATTATTCGTCTTGAACTCTTGGGCAAGTTAGCTAATTCATAAAGAATGTTGAACTGGAGTTCTCCTTATTTATTGAGTGCTGCTTTCTCTGTAACTCTTGTTCAGTGAAATTGAGGCT
>JAKSZT010054412.1:316037-508530 GCA_026826555.1 Tolypeutes matacus
CACACACAGAATACCAGAGACTCCCAGATACCAAAACACCCCCCCTTCCCATCCCATATTAAACCCCCCCCTTTTTTTTTTGGATGGTAGCATTGTTATAACTGTTATACAGATAGCAAAATATAGCAACTAAACATTGTCAATGATTTACAGAATAGTTTACAATTTAGACGATATAGTTTAATAAGTTTTGATGATATTTACCATGTCCTGTGTCCATTACTGTAAGGTAATGAAAAACCTTTCCCATGACCACTAAATACCCCATTAGATCTTAACTGTTCCTTCCTCCCCACCCCCCTGGGGCATATGACACTCCCCTGTCTTGACTCATGGCATGTCAAGATTCATAGTTACATGCCCTGGGTATTTGAACCTGCCCTTCCTAATCTACCCACCTGTCAATGCTGCACCACCAAACCCAGTAATATCACTACCCATCTGTCCTATCTTTCAATATGCAACTATACTCTATCCCTTTACCATAGATTATGTCCATATGGGTGATGGCTCAAAGCCTGCTCTTCTCTTTCTCTCCCTTGTTAACCAATCTTTCAGACAGTGGTTCTCAGAGACTGCTCACTTTCCTCAGTTCAAATCAGTGAGGTCATATACTGTTCATCCTTCAGTGCCTGGCTTGCTTCACTAAACATAAGGTCTTCAAGATTCATCCACGTTATTCCATGTGTTAGCATTTTATTCCTTCTTACAGCTGAGTAATATTCCATTGTACGTATGTACCACGTTTTGCTTATCCATTCGTCTGTTGATGGGCACCAGGGCTGATTCCAACTTTTGGCAGTGGTGAACAATGCCGCTCTGAATATTGGTGTGCATATATCTGTCTGTGTTTTTGCTTTCAGTTCTTCTGGGTATATACCCAGCAGTGGAATTGCTGGATCATACGGAAGATCTACTGTTAGTTTTCTGAGGAACCGCCAAACTGTCTTCCACACTGGCTGGACCATACCGCAGTCCCACCAGCAGTGGATGAGGTTTCCTATTCCTCCACATCCTCTCCAACATTTAGTGTCTGCTGTGTTTTGTTTTTGTTTTTTTTTTTTAAGATTTTATTTATTTATTCATTTATCCCCCCCTTGCTGCTTGTGCTCGCTGGGTCAGCTAACCACGCCTTACGGGCGGGCTTGCCTTCACCAGGAGGCCCCGGGAACCGAACCCGGGGCCTCCCATATGGTAAACGGGAGCCCTACTGATTGAGCCACAGCCGCTTCCCTCTGCTGTTTTTTTAATAGCTGCCATTCTGATGGGTGTAAGATGGTATCTCATTGTAGTTTTGATTTGCATTTCCCTGGTAGCAAGCGATGTTGAGCATTTTTTCATGTGCTTTTTAGCCATTTGTATTTCTTCGTTGGAGAAGTGTCTTTTCAGGTCACTTGCCCATTTTTTAAATGGGTTGTTTGTCTTTTTATTTTCAAGGTGTAGGATTTATTTATTTATGCAGGATATTAGGCTCCTATCAGATATATGGTTGCCAAATATTTTCCCCCATTGGGTAGGCTGCTTTTTTATTTTATTAATAACATCCTTTGAGGTGCAGAAGTTTTTAATTTTGATGAGATCCCATTTATCTATTTTTTTCTCTTGCTGCTTGTGCTTTGGCTGTGACATTCAAGAAACCATTTCCTATTACAAGGTCCTGTAGATGCTTCCCTACATTATCTTCCAAGTTCTTTATGGTTTTGGCTCTTATATTTAGATCTTTGATCCATCTTGAGTTGATTTTTGTATAAGGTGTGAGATGCTATTCTTCTCTCATTCTTTTGGATATGGATATCCAGTTCTCCAAGCACCACTTGTTAAAGAGGCCATTCTCACCCAAGTGAGTGGGCTTCGTGGCCTTGTCAAATATCAGATGACTGTATATGCGAGGATCTATATCAGAACTCTCAATTCAGTTCCATTGGTCAGTAGGTCTATCCTTGTGCCAATACCATGCAGTTTTGATCACTGTAGCTTTATATTATGTTTTAAAGTCAGGTAGTGTGATACCTCCAACTTCATTTTTCTTTTTCAATATGTCTTTGGCAATTCGGGGCTTCTTGCCTCTCCAAATATATTTTGTGGTTAGTTTTTCCAGTTCCTTAAAAAATACAGTGTTGACTTTTATTGGGATTGCATTAAATCTGTAGGTTAGTTTGGGTAGGATACATGTGTGCTTATTAGTTCACACATTTTCCCCAACCTGTAAGTTGTTTTTGGAAGATATCTGGGCAACATCTGATCACATTTTTCATGCACAGTATAACCTAAGACAAATTTTAAGAATTTCGTTTCCAAGAACAGCCATAGTACAACCATGCCTTATCCATTTGATTTGAGACCATGTTGATTTGCTTAGTTAAAATGATAAAGATAAAGTTCAAGAACGGTGAACCCTTTGCTGTTGTTTTAAACTAAGGGTACATTTGAAAGTCATGAAAGTTTTAAGAATCCACTCCCCACAAGTAAGTTATTTATTTTAATAGTAAGCTTAAGTAACAGAGAAAAGTTATACATGCTTTCTTTTGTGGTTTATTTTCCTAGACCTTTCTTCCTCACATGAATTTGTTTTCCATACGCCCTTTGCTTCCTCTCTAAGTGAAGATTGTTCTTTTCTTTCACACACTGATGTATAAAGCAGGTGACCATAAGTCCTCATTTCATTTTATACTTTGGATTTACACTTGTTCCCTGGCAACACTTGGAGTTTCAAATATCCCTGATTTTTCATTTAAAAATATTATTATTTTAAAATTACTAGGACTTGGCTTGGTAATCCTAAACTGTTTACTTCCAGTGCTGCATTGATATTGTCCAGAAATATGTGTGATACATAGGTAATGACTATAATTTTAATTAAACACGTGGTTAATTCTGAAATACAACCAACAGGAACCTACCACTATTCTTTTCAGCCACAACTGCACCAGCACAGAAGTGAGTAGGTAGAGCTACCTCCCTCAAATGTGGAGGTAGGAATTGGCAGTAGTTGGAGAAGTAAAAGGCAATGGGCACCCAATGGTCATATGGTGAACCAGCCAGTTCTGCCATCCCCTGAAATGACCTCCAAGATGTAATAAGTCTCCAGATGGCCTCATGACTGGGTCAGTGGAAAACTCTGAAATTAGAGGTTACTTATGAATGAAATCTGTGCAGGAAATAGATGGTGAGAATATTCTTATTACAGGTTTTGTTCTGTTTTTTTGTTTTGTTTTGTTTTTTTGGTTTGCTATTTATTGTATGTGTATATGGTGACTATCTCTTTTGGTTTCTTGGCTAAAACAAGAACCATACAATGGATTGGCTTCACAACAGGAATATAATGGCTCACAGTTTCTGAGTCTAGAAGGTTTGCATCCACCCAGGGATAGTCTCTTCTGGCTGGCCAGCAATTGTTGAGGCTCCTTGGTTTTTCAACCACATGGCAATGCATATGGTGGCATGTTATCTTTTCTTTTCTGGGTTCCATTGACTTCCATCTTCTGGCTACTCCCTATGGCTACCTCTTTTCCTGCCCAATTTACTTGGCCTATAAAGACTTCAACCATATTGGATTAGGGCCCTTCCTCATTCACTTTGGACACACCTTAATTAATAACATCTTCAAAGGTCCTATTACAAATGGGATCACATCCTGGATCAAGGGTTGGGAACTGAACAATCTTTTGTGGTGGATATGATTCAATCCAGAGCAACTTGACAGTTTTAATATATTTTATTAAATTTTAATTTTAAGTAAACTTCTCAGCAGCAATGAATGAAAAGAAATATCATGATTAATGAATAATCAATGAATTTGCATTTTGCACAAAAAATTGTGGCAATGTGTAACTTGCCCATCTTTCTTGACATTTATCATTTTTCATGATGGGGACATTGTAAAACTTGAAAATACATAGTTGCTGAATAATCAACAAGATCTTTTCCAAAATTACTGTTATTTTTTCAGAAAAATTTCCCTCAAGATTAAGATTTAATCATGGAAGACTGCTGAGGATATATGCACATATATCTCTATAAAACTTGACTTTTCACTTGGATCAAATGCTTATATGTATAAATAAGTTTTCCTTGCTTTCAATTTCATGTTGTTCTAGGTATGCATGAAAGCATTTGTTATGTACTAATTGTTAAAGTATTGTCTAGCATAAGAATATGTTTCCAAATGTATAAGTGCTGTCAGCTCAATGTCAATCATTGGATGCATTAAAAGAAAATCAGTTAAGAAGATACTTTTGATGAATAACTTATTTTAATGATATAAATTGATATTTTGCATGATAAAGGAATAATTTAAAAGTCTTAGAATTTGCTGCCTCTTAATTTAGAAAAATAAAATTAATCAAAAGAATAACTAACAGGTAAAATATTGATATGAAATATTTGTTGAAGGATATAAGATTTTACAATGAGAAAAAATAAACTACATATTTAATAAAACCAAACAATGATTTTCCATTTATAATAAAAGCTTGTGGTGAATGCATAACCTATAAAATATATTTATTGACATTTACCATTTGCCAAGTAGCATAGTGCTACAACCCAACCCCTGAAGGCATGAGTTGGTGAGGCTGCAAGTACAAACCTGGCATTTAGTCAGGCATATGTTTTATTCAGACTTATGGACAGGAGAGAACCTCTGAAGGTGGCAGTTCAGAGAATGAAGACAGTGCTCTGCAAAGAGATAGGAAAATGAGGGGTGATATAAATGGTAAGAAGGACATTCCATAGGTGTAATAACAAGGACTTCCCACTGGGTATGAGAACAGAGCTCCTGCTAGGGTCCCATGATGGTGCACATTGGGCTTGGTGATGTTTTCACTATGCCATAGGAAGAACATTTATCAAGGATGCTTACTGCCCTGGGAAGATTATAGTTTATGATACCATCTATGCATTTGCTCCCCTCTGGAGAGATTTGTTAACTTTTAAGTTATGTCTAAGTCATGCAGGCAGCTATGTGCTGAGGACCTGGGGAGGGGGCATGGGTCCCCACAATCCACCCTCACATAGCAACCTACATTGACCATAGGACAAGCTTTGCATCCACTTTCCACAGCCACAGTAAAAAGCCAACAGCATAATAGAAGTAATATATACACAACACTGAACATTAATGAGGGTAAAGGTCCCACAGGTGACACAATAAGAATAGTTAATTCTATCCCATTCTGTAAAACTACTTTTTATATTTGAGTAGTTTAGTAAGGAAATTGCTACTTTGAAGTCATTATGGACTTGAGCAGTGTGGTTGGCTAAAGAAGTTATGTGTTTTTCAGTGACAATTGCAGAAAATAGGCCAATGAGTAGAACCAAGAGGTGCATTTACCCTAAATCTAGCCTTGATAATAAAATTACACAACTTGGGGAAACCACCCCACATCACGGATTCCATCTTATTGTTCCATGCAGACAGGAGCAAAGCAATCTAGAGTGACAGACTCAACAGTTAACCATCTTAAACCATTATATAGACCACATCCTCATTAAGGCCTAGGCTTATTCACCTGTTCCCTTAAAAGGGAAAAATATAATTACGAGTCTTGTTCAAAGGAGGCAGCTGGATTTCAGTCTTAAATGAGAAGGTCTTGTTCCAAACTTGTTGATGAGTCATATTCTGCCATGCCAGCAAGGTATTCCACGCTGTCCAATTTGCAGGAGTTACAGCCCAAGGAAGGCCAATAGCACCTGAGGATGGTAAGTCTGTGCAAACCCAATCTTGGGATTGATTGTGGGCATGGGTTATTGCCAAAGTTCACTGTAGGAAGGTTTTGGCTGGGCACTATGGGCAAAAAGAAAAATGCTTATGGAGAATAATAAGGGGCAGGTCATGCTGGTCTAACAGTATAAAAGCAACATTTCCATTAATAGATAACAAAATAGTCTGAAGCTTTCAATCTGGACCTCATGACCAGGGTCTTCAGTAAGCTTTATTCTGACAAGCCTCTTTCCTTGTTTCCTATACTAACCTTCCTTAATTTTCCCCTCAGAGAGTTCACACCCTTATTCTTAAGAGGGAGCTGAAGTTGTTTCCTGCTTGTTAAGAGCAGTAGAACCTAACTGACCAAGTATGAAACTCTGGCTATTCTATTGAGGTTGAGGGAAGGTGGGTGCAGCACCTTGGTTGGAACTGGATGAAATCCCCACATAACTAATATCTTATTCTGTAAGCCATTGATTCTGGAAGAAATAAACTTAGTTAAAATATTGAAGATACTAAAAGGATGTGAATTAGTGGAAAGTGGTCCCAAAAAGGGGGCCAGCTGTGATGTACTGGACCATGGGAATGAGAAAGGCCACTTGCCTCCAAGGCTACATCCTCTTGAAGCTGATGGGCTTGAATTAGTAAGTATCAAATCCAGCCTTGGAAACTGCCACCTCCAGTTCCCACAGTGGTGGATATGCCTAGGACAGCTAGGAGAGGTATGAGAAAAGTCACTGTGCTAGACATAAACTCACAAAGACAATATAGGCAACAACAAGGTAAGCATATGGCAAGCAAAATAAAGATGATACTTAAGAAAGCCGTTCTTTTATAGGCACATTCATTAATTACTTAGAAAGACTTACAAAACTTTTAAAAAAGATTTATTTATTTGGTTGTTTGTTTGTTTGTTTGTTTGTTTATTTATTTATTTATTTATTTATTTATTTATTTATTTATTATGTATCCCCCTCTCCCCCAGATGGTTCTCCCATCTGTCTGCTCATTGTTTGCTTGCCTTTTCCAGGAGGCACCAGGAACCAAACCTGGGATCTCCCACATAGGAGACGAGTGCCCAATGGCTTGCCACATCTGATCCCTGTGGGCTGTGGCATCTGCTAGCTTGTAGCCTCTCCTCATTTAGGCATCTATTTGTTATTTAAGTGGGTGTGGCATCTAGTTAATTGCAGCAGGGTGTGACATTCAGCCCATTGAGGTGGGGTGCAGCATCCAACACATTGAGGTGGAGTGCGGCATCGAGCTTATGGTGGCAGGGTGTGGCACCCAGCTTCTTGTGGCAGGTGTGGGTGTCTAGATCATTGCAGTGGGTGCAGGAGTCTGCTTGTTTTCTTTAGGAGTCATTAGGACCCAAACCCAGGAATTCCCATGTGGTAGGCAGGTGCCCTTCTGGTCAAGCCACATCCACTTCCCTACCAAGATTTTTAACATGTTCAATATCCTTCTTTATATGACCTAGAATAGAAAAGATAATATTATATTCATCACATACATAGGCACAACACTTAATACTAATCAAAGCACTGATCAAAGCACAAGTTGCTCTTTGAGCTTCAGTTAATAAGTATAAGCTCCAGGTTTGCAATACCATACATGTTGTCTCTTCATGGGAGCAGGCCATAATGCCAATAGTATCTGTTTAGGTTCTACTTACATCACTCTGGTAATTATTGCTCCACTTGGTATATACTTCACACACTCAGTGTGCTGCAGTGCCATGGACCCTAAAGAGAGGCTCCAGTGTTTCACTGGCCTGATGCATGGCACCCTTCAGCACTATGAAAAAGAGCCAGTCTAGAGGCAATGTCCATTGTAAATGTGGCCATATTGAGCCATCACCAGCTGTTGCAGAAGTCTGAAACTACAATGTACTTTCCATCCATTTCAGGAGTATATCCAGAGAGGTGGTAGATCCTTTTATTATTTTAGGGGTTATAGTGACTAACCAAGACAATAATGCAAATGGAGAGGCACCATGCAGGGTACTGCAGACCTAGTTTGCATGAACAAAGGAGTTTCACAATATTGAAGTCCGTCTCTTAATTTTAATACATTTTCTAAATACATTCAATGCAGTTTATAACACATTAAATGAACTTAACTAGTTTTAATACTTTACTTTTTACTTCTACACCTTTATCAGGATTACATTAATTTAACAGGTATTTTACTTTAGCAATATAGAAAAACTACTTTCTCCATTATTTTTTTGAAAACCTGAGGTTTTGAATGGAATCAAAATTATCTTCCTCATACCACACTTTAATATGCAGATTGAAGTGGTCTCTGACAGGTTTCCCTATTATGAAGTTACTATTTGTTATCAACACCAATTCAGGATTCTATTTAATAATGGCTTCCTGGAATGAACCATTTAAATATTTCACTTTAGAAAATGTTTTGCAAACTTCTTATAACAGACCGTAACCATGTAGTCTATAGCTACTACATCTCAAGACAAATTTCACCTTTACAAAAGTCATTTCCATAGTTAATGCTACCTTCTACAACTTTCTAATTCATTCAAGCCTTGTCTTACATTTTTCCACCTTGATTTTATGAAAACCAGACATCTTATCTTAGGACAAATCATATACCCTTAAACAAACTTGTCAAATTTTAGTCAGCATTGACTATGATTTCACTTCCACAAAACTTTTCCTTCTTTCTCTGTCCATTTAAGTTTATATCTCTCATTCTTTTCTGTGACGAAAAAAATATATTCATTTCAATTTTGGCAAAAAATTTTTAAAAGAAGTTTGTAATAATTTCATTAGCCAGAAACTTACAATTTTCATCATCTTAAAGATTTAATACAAGTAATGCTAATTTATTGTCTTAGTATCCTATAAACCTAGGGAGATTACACGCAATATAATTTGTTTAATCATAATTTAGAAAAATCTTTCCATAGCTTTCAAGGATTTTTTCTCTTTACTATTGAAATTTGGCCATTGGATTAATACTATCATCTCAAAAGCTGTTAAAATTTAATTGGGAAATTAAAGGTCAGACTGTACAAAACAAGATTTATTCTGTAACACCCTTCTGTCCCTACTATTTTAATTTTCTGGCCTAGTAGACCAAATTCTGGCTAAACTCACATCTCCTCTATCTTTCCACATGCAGCCCATATTCTTAGTTTCCTAAACCAACTTTATTGAGTCACTGGAATTCAATGAAGGTTAGAAGACTCTGGGAGCATTATAGGCTATTGAAAGATTACAGGAGAATTCAGGACAAACTTCTAGATTTCTTTCCTTTAAATAGTTTCTTTATTCATATTTTATGTGAATTTTTGGTCTGTTTCTCTTCTTCAATTTGGGCTTCAGGAGTACTCATTTACCTATAAAAGCACCCATTTAATTTTTAGCAATTTTAATAGAGCTCTTTTAAGAATTTTCATTTGTTGATTTAATATTACCATCTGGAGATGTGACAGTATACACTGAACACACAGACAAACAGAAAAAGAGTTAAGATACACCAACAGAAACAAAACTCACTAATTTGACTCATAATTCTCACTCTTGGTATGGCTGTGTCCAAGCTCTCCATCACTTCACATCTCTCATTTTTATTGCTTTTAAGATCTCCTCTGGAATCAGTGTTGCCTGTAATATACAATTTTTTTCTTGTAAATGCTTTTTATAAGTAACCATCAACCAGTTAGGAATACTTGAGCAGTATAAATGCAGTTAACCACTAATTTAGCTGTCTAGACAGACAGACATTTAACACATATATTCTGGATTAATCTTCAGGAGTACACTTAGATTTGAAGTTCAGGAGTAAGCTATTGATTCAAAACTGAAAGTTCTTTTTAATACCTTGATTAAAAATTCTGAACAAAATAAAATGTGAATAAAATTTAAAACATTGTCTTACTAACATCCCATTAAACTCTTCCAGTTTACACAGTTCTGCAATATAACTGATCATCAACTTGGCACAGGAGATCGGTTAAGTACTCTTTCATCTCTCCCTTTTCTAGGCTCATATTCCTTTCTAATTTTAACTTTCCTTCTAAGTGGCACACAGAAGCCCTTACCTCTTGTTCTTCATTGGTAGCCACTGGCAAGTCTCCTAACTATAGCTGCCACTATCTGGTAGTCTCCCTTTTCCTGTGTAGCTGCTCTGCTACTTGCTGTAGCACAGCCAGCATACCAACCAGAGGTTTTAGGGCATCACTATATTGTTTCAGTCATCCCTGCTTGTCCAGGAGGGCAGCCCCCTTCTCATCATGAACTTTATAGGCCAACCTGGGGTTTTCCCCATGGGATTTTCCTTTCCCTGAGTACCTGCATGTTACTGCAGGTGGTACTTTGGTCTCCTGGCCCATTGTTACAACTCATCTCCTGAAGGGCATGAGTGGGTGAGGCTGCAAGACCAAAGAACATGCCTGACATTTAGTCAGGCAGAAGCTTTATTGGGTCTTACAGACAGGAGAGAATCTCTGAAGGTGGTGATTCAGAGAATGAATATAGAGCTCTTCAAAGAGATGGGAAAATGAGGGGTGATATAAAGGGTAACAAGGACATTCCATAGGTGTGATAACAAGGACATTCCACAGGGTGTGAGAACAGAGATCCTGATAGGGTCCTATAATGGCACACATGGGGTTTAGAGATCTTTTCACTACACTCATAGGAAGGACATTTACCAGGGATTCTTATTACTTTGGGAAGATTATAGTTTATGATACCATCTATGCATTTTACCCCTTCTGGAGAGGGTTGTTAACCTTTAGCTTATGTCTAATTCATGGGTCCCACACATAGTGATAATCATTATCCTTCTAAAAAATTTGATATTTATTTTACTAAAATGTATGCATATTTCAATTGAAAATGATTAGATTTAAATATCCTCTCATTTCCCCTGAACTTACCTCAGCAATTATAGAGAGAGTATATTTTCAATTAAAATATACTATGTTCCACAGAGAAGAGTGAATACAAGGTGTCAACAATATCAATTTTATACTCCATAAAATGATTCTCTATAGTCATTACAGAAAATTTAATTAAAATATTAAATTATAAGGTCATGATTCTTTTCTGTTCACAGTAAAACCCACATGCTAATTTTTACAGCAGCTTTATTTACAATCAATAAAAACTGGAAACAACCCTATGTCCTTCAATAAATGAATGGATTAAAAGCCAGCAATCAAACACACACAAAAAAACTATGGAGCAACAATAGAATACTTTTCAGTGATCAAAAAAAAAAAAAACAAAAAAAAAACAGAAAAGCTCCCAAGCCATCAACCCGTCCACAAAGTGGAGTTTTAAATGCATATTTCTAAGTAAAGAAGGCAGACTGAAAAGTCTACCTACCCTGGTTACTTGGAACATGCAAAATTGCAAAGACGTTAAACAGATTATTGAGTGTCAGTAGTTTGGGAAGGAGGAATAATTGAATAGGTGAAAACTTGAGTTTAGGGTTGGTGAAACTCTTCAGTGTGATGCTTCAGAAGAGGATACAAGTGATTATACATTTGTCAAAATTCATAAATCATTACAATACAAAATGAAATTTAATGTTTGCAAATTTTTAAAATCATTTCTAAGAAAAGGGAACTTAGAATAGAATTCAGATTGTTACCAAATAATCTAATTGTATTACAATTTTATGGTGTAACCTAACTGAAAAGGGTGGGTTAAAAAATTACTGACCTAAGATAATTTAGAGATGATGATTGCAGATTGTAAGAATAAGGATAAAAAGAATATTACCTAAGAACTGCACTCAAGGTGGTAAAGTTGGTTTCAAGAAGATTGTAGGTTAGCAATTCTAAAACCACTCTATATGTACACTGGAATAGAAAAAAATAAAAAGGCTATTGGATGGTGGGAGCCAGGTTTCTCACTGCTGGTATTGGAGGTTAGAGATAGAAAAGTGGAGAAAGTGAGAATAAGCTATGTGATATTGGTTTAGAATTGGAGACATCTGTTGACCTAACTTCAAGCTCACTGGTTCTTTCTTGGCTATGCTTAGTCTATAAATGGGCACTGCTGTTATCAGAGATGGTGTCCAGGTGCCTAGGTTCTTAGCTTTGTCACAAGAAATAATTCAAAGACAAGCCACAAATCAATGAGGCAATGGGGGTAGAGCATGAGAATAGAAATAAACCCCCCTGACAATAGGGCAGACATTTTCAAGGGAGAGAAATGAGAAGTTCTTCCCTGGGGTTCCCTGTTTTATGGGGGTACAGGACTCTAGGGCCTGCACTGGTTGGTGTATTTGAGATAAAGCAGGGGAACTCTATTGGATGACTTGATTCTCTTAGGGGATTTGGGGTTGCAGCCCAGTGGTGATTGGCTTCTGGCTGCTGTTCACTAGCTCTGCAGGGTGTGCTGACTGGTAGTGATTGGTATCTGATCACTGTCCATGAAGCATGAGGAAACCTGAAATGGGTGGGTGGTGGTGGTAATGCCCCTCCTGCCCCTTTCTTCTTTCCTGCCATGTAATGATGTTGCTGCCTGCCTTCTGATAATGCAGCCACTGGGCATATGTGCTACAAGCTGCAGGGTGTGTGCTGTAAGCTCCACCTTCCTAACTTGCTTGTGTAATTCAGCAAAGCAATGCCTCAGATTGTCTTACCAGGCTTATAAATTTGCTCTATTTATTTTTTTTTAGTTAATTTTTTATTTTTAAAGAAAGTTTAGATTACATAAATATTACATCAAAAATATAGGGTAGGGGGGACAACCAGCAAGATGGTGGCAGAATAAGGAGCTCCTAGAGTCAACTCGTGCTCCAGGGCAGTTAGTAATTACTGAGAGCCATCTAAAGCACCTGACTGGGGGCTCCTGGGGATCAGAAGCGCATCCTGCAACATCCTTGAAAGAATGGAAGGAGGAGACTGCTCATCTGCAGAGAAGATTCATAAGTAGAGCACTCCACACCACAAAGGCCAGTGCCCATCCTCCACTGGAGGCACAAGCTGCCTTGGGAGATATTCCATGGCTGGAATTGGAAGCCCCATTTCCCAAGAATGGTGGAAGCAGAGATGGTTGGGCACAAACTTTAGCTACTGATTAGTAAATTTGGCAGACTAAAGTATAATCCTAAGAACAGCTAAAGTTTGAATCTGTCCAACTCAGAAAGAGGCCAGTAGCCACCTTGTTGACTCCACCCCCACAATGAGGGGAAGCTGAGCTGATTGAATCACAGTGATAGTAGGGATCAACTTCTTTCCACCCAGATCATACTGCAGTGCTAGCCTAGGTTTCAGCACCCCTTCTGGGAGGGAGGAAGCTGGGTGGGGCCTGCAGCAGTCTCTCCAGTTAACTGCAGGTATGTTTGGCTGGACATGAACAGTCAGAAGTCTACCAGGGCAACTGTGGTCATTTTGGACCCACACAGCATAGATTGCTGCCCCACACCTGCAGCTCCATCCCTGCCCCAGGGAGAAGAGTAAGGGGTGTGAAGCTTCATCAGTCTCTCTGGGCAACTACAGCCTAGGCCTGCAGGAATTGGATTATTACACACAGCTGTGTCTCTGTCTTTACCCCAGGCAAAGGAGAAACGTAGGAGAAACTTCATCAGTCCCTTGGGCAATATGGGCAGCATGAGATTCCATTATAGCACCAACTATATCCTCAGCTCCTACTACACAACCAGCAAGGAAGAAAGGGCAAGAAAGCCCTAAACTAAAGAGAGAAACTGCACCCAGGATAAATATATCTAGTAAGCCCGATGCCAAGACATCAACAAAAAACTGCAATCCATACCAAGAAACAGGAAGATATGGCCCAGTTAAAGGAACAAAATAAGCCTCCAGATGACATAAAGGAATTGAGATAACTAATCATCAATGTTCAAACAAATCTTAATAAATTCAATGAGATGGCTAAAGAGATTAAGGATATTAAGAAGACATAGGATGAGCACAAAGAAGAATTTGAAAGCATACACAGAAAAATAGCAGATCTTACAGGAATGAAAGTTTGCAATAAATGAAATAAATAATACACTGGAATCATATAACAGCAGGTTTGAGGAGGCAGAGGAAAGGACTGGTGAGCTTGAAGAAATAGCCTAAGAAAGTGACCATACAAAAGAACAGATGGAGAAAAGAATGGGAAAAAAAGAACAAGGTCTCAGGAGGCAGTAGGAATATTTGAAGAAATAACGGTAGAAAATTTCCCAACCCTATTGAAGGATATAGATATCCATGTCCAAGAAGCACAACAAACTCCCATCCAAATGAATCTTTTTTTAAAAATATATAGTTTAACATTTTTATTTTTCTAAATACCAACAAAATTTTACTAAATTTTGGAAAATGAGCTGGGCCTCAGCTAAAACCACTCCCAGCCTCTATCAAGTTCGTCTGAGTCTCCACCTTCTCTAAGTGCTCCCAGGACTTAGGTGTGGGGTAATGGGGTGGAGAAGATCTGCTAAGGGCCTCCTGGGCTGCACAAGCCAGGAAAGTCCTGAATACAGCCTTGGGCTCCTTAAATACGAGTATATTATAATCTCTCCCTACCTCCTCCCACGCCCCAAGCTCCCTTCTGCCTTCCTCCTATTTTGACTATCCAGAGGAAATTAAATATTTTTTATATCACATTACAATAAATATTGCCAAATGCGTTCCTTTTGCATTGCTCCAAGTCTAAGTATTAAGCTCAACCAATTGCAATGTTCACGATGAAATGACCATCCACTCAGGACCACCAGTCTTCACTCCCGACACCTAACACTCTGGTGTGTGTCCCTCTCCCAACCACTCTGCTCCAGGGTGGAAAGCAGCAGGAACAACAACAAAAGAAGCCAACCTCGATGAGGCAGCCAATCTAAGACATCTATCTGTTCCCATCCCCCAGTCCTGCCAGAGGGCCTCAGGGGTCAGGAAGTGAGACTTTGTAATCTTCATTGTCTCTATCCCAACTTCCTCAAAGAACTGCTTCTTGTTCTTGGGGTATCATTCAGGCATTGCATCAGACAGCTCTGTTGCCATCCTCTTCCACTTCCTCCACTCCTTAGAGTACTTCTGCCTTTCTCTGTATACCTGCTCTTTCTCTTCGGGAGTCACATGGTTGGTGGCTGCCTTGATCTTCTTCAGTCTCTCTGTGTAGCCGGCACATTCCTTCTTTGATTCTTGGACCTTTTTCTGCATCTCCAGAGTGGTCAGGGCATTAGTTAACTCCTTCAGCTAGGCCTCCATTTGGGGGCAGCTCTGCTGCAGTCTCTGCACCTTAGCAGTGGGGGCCACAATTTTGGCATCCCGGTCTTGGATGTTGGCATCGCTCACTGTGCCAAACTGGACCTGATCAGCAAAATATATCTTTTGTTTGCCATACATCTTCTCTTTGATCTTTCCTTGCTGGGCCAGCTGCTCCAGCTCCTTCACCACTGCTGCCTTTCCCAGTCCATATTCCTGCTGCAGATTCCCAAGCACATCCTGGGTCAAATTCCAAAGACAAAGAGAATTCTGAGAACAGCATGAGAAAAACAATGCATAATGTATAAAGGATACCCAATAAGATTAATTGCCAATTTCTCACAGAATCTACGGAGGCAATAGAAAGTGGTATAGTGGTATGATATATTTAAGATATTTCAAGAGAAAAATTTCAACCAAGAATCTTATATCCAGCAAGATTGTCATTCAAAAATGTAGGTGTGTATAGAATATTCACAGATAAACATAAACTGAGAGAGTATGTAGACAAGAGAGTGGCTTTGCAGGAAACACTAAAGGTTGTGCTACAGTCTGAAAAATAAAAGACAAAAGAGAAGGATTGGAAGAGAGTCTAGAAATGAAGATTATATCAGTTAAAGTAACTAAAAGTCTCAAAAGAGTGGTGAAAATAAAATATGACAAATAAAACACAAAGGTCAAAGTGGGTGAAATAAGAACTGCCTTTAAAGTAATATAATTGACTGTTAATGGAGCAAACTCCCCAATCAAAAGACACAGACTGACAGAATGGATAAGAAAACATGAGCCACCTATAAGCTGTCTGCAACAGATTTACCTTAGACCCAAGAATACCAGTAGATTGAAAGTGAAAGACTGGAAAAAAATATTCCATGCATGCAGTAACCAAAAAAAAAAAAAGAGGAAAAAAAGCCAGAGTAGCTTTACTTATATCAGATGAAATAGACTTTAAAAGGCACTATCTGAGGAGGAAGTCTGGAAAAAAAATTCCATTTACAATAGCGACTAAAAGAATCAAATATTTAGTAATAAACTTAACCAATGATGTTAAGCACTTGTATTCAGAAAACTACAATGCATTGTTAAAATAAATGTTAAAAAGCCCTAAATAATGGGAAGAACATTCCATGATCACAGACTGAAAGACTAAATATCATTAAGAAGTCAATTCTACCCAAACTGATATACAGTCTCAATGCAATCCTGATAAAAATTCCACCAGTATTTTTTAAATAAATGGAAAAAACAATCATCACATTGATTTGGAAGGGTGAGCTTTCCTGAATAGGGAAAAAGATTTTAAAAAGGAAGTGCAAACTTGGAAGACTTTCACTTCCAGACTTTAAATCATATTACCTAGCGACAGTGGTAAAAACAGCATGGTACTGGCATAAAGACAGAGACATAGACCAATGGTACCAAATTGATGGTTCAGTAACAGACCCTTATATCTATGGTCAAGTGATTTTTGACAAGCCTGTCAAACCCACCCAGCTTGGACAAAACAGTCCATTCAAAGAATGGTGCTGAGAGAACTGGATATCCATCTAAAAGAAAGAAAAAGGACCCCTATCTGACACCTTATACAAAAATTGTCTCAAAATGGATCAAAAACCAAATATAAAAGCAAGAACCATAAACCTTCTAGAAGAAAACATCTTCAAGATCTGGTGGTAGGTGGTGGATTCTTAAAGGAGATAAGAGAAGGACTGAGATGGACTACTGATGCTAAATGTATGTAGAAGTTTTAATTAACTTTACTGTAAAAATATGGAAATGTAGAGAGTTGATGGTAACACATTACAGTGAATAACAAATGATTTATAAATGGGAATGTGGCTGGAAAGGGTAGTCTAGGGATGTAAATGTCAATTGAAAGAAAGCTAGAGAGTAATTTAGGGGCTGAATAATTCAGTAAACTCAGGTGGTTGAGAATTGTGGTTGATGGTATAGATGCAAGAGTGCCTTTGTGAGCTAGAGCAGATATACATCACTATCGCAGGGTGGTAAGAAAGTGGAGAAGCATGGGAAAATAAAACTGAGTGACCTATGGACTGTGATTAACAGCAATACTGTAATATTAATGCATCTATGCCAAAGATGTACTGTGTTGATAATGGGGAATTATGGAAATAGTGTGTCAATGTATGCTATGGACCATGGTTAGTGGTAATAGTCTGATGATATTATCTCATATTCTGTAACAAATGTTCCATCATGGTGTGGTGTGTTGATAGAGGGTTCTTGTATGGGAATTCCGAGCATGTGCACTTTTGCTTTGCAAGTTCACAACTTCTGTAATAAAAGTATATTTAAAAAATAATAATAGGGGGAAGTGGATGTGGCTCAAGTGATTGGACTCCTGTCTACCATATGGGGTGTCTGTGCAGCGAGCTGATACAATGAGATGACACAACAAAAAAGAGACACAGAGGAAAAGACAATGAGAGATACAACAAGCCAGGGAGCTGAGTTGGCTCAAGCTATTGAGTGCCTCTCTCCCACATTGGAAGGTCCCGGGATCAGTTCCCAGTGCCTCCTAAAGAGAAGACAAGAAGACAAGCAGACACAGAAGAGCATGCAGCAAATGGACACAGAGAGCAGAAAGCGAGTGCCAGTGGTAGGGGGGAGGGGGGTAAATAAAATAAAATAAATCTTTAAAATAATATTAATAATAATAGGGTGGGTTGGGGGAAAAATAAACCAAATGTAAGATAGGGACTATAGTTAATAGTATGATTTTGACGATATTCTTTCATAATTTATAAGAAATGTCTCACAACAATGGAAGGTGTTGGTGGTGGGTTGATGTATGGGAACCTTGAATGATGATACGCATGTTTGTTTCGTAACTTCACAATTTTCACTATACACTTACTGTTTATGTATGTTCACATATAAATGATATAAAAATCATTATCATCATAATAAGATGTGTTGGGTGAAAATACACCAAATGTAAGATACTGTGGTTAGTAGTAATATTTTGAGGATGCTCTTTCATCATTAGTTAAAAATGTTTCACAACAATGTAAGGTATCGGTGGTAGGACGAGGTATGACAGCCCTGTATGATGTTTTCTATGTTTGTTTTGGAAGTTCACAACTATACTATACACTTATTGTTTATGTTTGTTTATGTATGAGTGACATACTTCAACAAAATTTTTTAAAAGTAAGAAAAAATATAGGGGAGGGAGAGGATGTGGCTCAAGTGGTTGGGTACCTGCTTCCCTCATGGGAAATCCTATGTTTGGTTCCCAGTGCCTCCTGAAAAAACAAACAAACAAAGAAATAAATAACAAGCAAAACAAATGGAAAAAAATAACTGAGGGAAGGTGATATGGCTCAGTAGTTGAGTGCTGGCTTACCAAATACAAGGTCCTGGGTTCAATCCCCAGCCCCTGGTACCTCTCTCTATATATATATATAGGATTCCAATGTACCCTCCCCTTCCCCCTCTCACATTTTCCCCTATTAAAAACATCTTTTATTAGTGTGGTATTTTTGGTATAATTTATGATCATTTATTGAAGCATTGCTACTAAATATGGACTATAGTTTACATTACATTTTATACTTTGCACTGCACACTTTTGTAGGTTTTGACAAAATGTATAATAGCCTGCAACCATAATTGTAATATCATGCAGAACAATTCCAATGTCACCAAATTACTCCAAGTTACACCTTTTCTTCTTTCTTCATCCCCTCAGAACATCTGGTGACCAATGCCTTTATATCAATGATACAAGTTCTTCCATTGCTAGAATATTAGTAAGTCCACTTTAGACCATAGTTGAGCTCCCCTTTTATGGTTGTTCATAAATAATCATAAGTCTACTGAGTTTCAAAGTTTCATTTCCCCCTTATGTTTGTTCATTCCTCAATTTTGAGGATTTTGGGATGGTGATGCCCACTCTGTCTCTGATTGAGAAGGGGCTTAGATCTCATGGGGCAGATAAATGGAACTATCTTGCTTTGCAGTTGTAGATACTCTCTTATTTGGGGGGGGATGAGGTTGTTGTCCATTATTATCCTTTTGTTAGTTGTCCTGAAAAAGTCCAAGGAACCAGAGAGTAGGTGTTGGAACTCTTGCTGAGATTTAGGTCTCGACTGACATATGGACAGACTGAAGATTTAAGTCTCTGGGACAGATATTTAACAAGAATAGTGCTAATTATAGGTTCAAATAAAATGGGCAGAAGAGTCATGTGTAGGGAAATTATAAATGAGTTTAACTTTGTTACATTGGGAAGCACATATTCCAAAGTAAGGCCCACTGACAGGGTGTCAAATTCTTGAGATTGTCTGCCCTGTCTGTAGTGTTTAGATGCCTCTAGAGCTCTCAGGAGACCCACTGTTTGAGGCACTGTTTACTGTGGCAGTCAATGAGATCCTGCTGAGATGTGCATAAGCATAACCTCTGGAATGATCTCCCCATTCACTTTGAAATCTCTTAGCCATAAAAGCTCATTTGTATTTACCCTTTCCCCCTTTTGGTCAAGGTCTTTTTCCAGATGCATTGCTAGTTGGTGCTTGGTAATAATCCCTTGATACCAAAGAAGATGATCCCCAGGAGTCAAGTCCCATGCAGGAGTGAAGGTAATACATTTATATGCTGAGTTTGGCTAAGTGAGAGGCCACATTTGAGCAACAAGGAGGCTTTAAGTTAGGCAGCAAGGAGGCCTAACTCTTAGGCAATATATAATACTAGACTAAGTATCAATTTTTTGAGAAAAGGTTCATAATTACAGCTTTCAATGTCAAGGGCCTAGTGTAATGGTCTGTCCTCCTTTGCTAGGCACTTCCCATGTACTCAGGGGATTTTTGCTTCTCTATTAGAGAATGTAGCAGGACTTCCCAGGATGGGAATTCAATATTCTTTGGTTATTGTGTGGTTCTCCACCCACAGAGACAATGCCCCATGAATGCATGAACATCTTCATATGCCACAGAGGCAAGCCGCAGGTGCAACTCTCCCCATGTATCCACCTATCCCCGACACCCTGCACCAGTGATTCTTGCCTGCCACACTTGTGACCCTTCTGCAATCAAAAACCTTCCCCAAAACAAAGCCCCCAAAAGTAAACAAATAAAAATTTCAGAGAATAAAATAATAATAACAAATAAAACACAAAAAAATAAAAAGAATAAAATAATTTAAATATGGGTTAAAAATAAAGTACAATAAAATTTTTTTGCAATGGTTCGTTCATCATGGTAAGATCTTTATCCTTTATGTACATTGATAATTTCTTCCATATGTTCCCCTGGTGGTGTTTTTTTTGTTGTTGTTTTTTTTTTTTTTTTTTTTCTTTATCTTCAAAGAAGCTTTACTTTACAGAAAAGTCACATAGAAAATATAGGGGATTCCTACATAACCAAACCCATCCCATTCTCTCCCTCTCCCCTACTTATAACATTTTACATGTGCATGGTACATTTGTTACCCTTGGTGTACAAATATTGAAGCATCACTACTAACCATGGTCAATGGTTTACATTATTGTTTACATTTTACACCATGCACTTTTATAGGTTTTGACAAAATTGGAAATGGCCTGTATCCATCCTTGCAAGGTCATGCAGAAAAATTCCAATGTCCTATGTGTCCAATGTCCTATGAGAGCTTCGGGGTGTATGCTTGTAAGCTGCCTCTTCATAATTTGCTTGTGTGAGTCAGAAGGCTAATGTAAGTTAGTCAGCAGGCCAATGTCTCAGTTTCCCTTACCAGGCTTACTAGGTTTTCTGTCCACTTCCTACTTAGGTCCCTATTCCATGCTGCCATCCTGACCACTGTAGAAAGCACTCTTCATCACTCTTATTGTGTACTTTATTTATTTCTAGCATTTTGATTTTAGTCTTTCTTATAGTTTACATCTCTCTGCTGAAGTTACCTATAAAACAGTGTATGTGATCTATCTCTTTCATTAGTCCTTGACATCTTAATCATGGTTATTTTAATTTCCCTGTCAGATTCCATTCATATTTGCTTTGCATATTAGGGCTGGTATACTTCCCCTTTCAGTATGCCTTATTATTGTTGAAAATTTTCATATTGTTTTAGACTCTTGACACTGATGCAATCTTATTATTATTATTATTATGCTTGGAATTGAATACACCTTTCATACTGGAAAGCCTTTAGAGGGGATATTTGCACTAATCTAGGCAAGAGTTGAACTATGCTTGAGGTTTGTTGTTTCTATGGTTCTCAGTAGTCACAGAATTCTGATTTCTTTAATGATACTTGTGTTTATTTTGTAGGTTAATTTGATAATTATTTATTCTGAACATCTATCCCCTCTTGGCTTGGGTCTTCCTGCTTGCCTTTGCCCCTTGTCTTTCCCCTGTTCCCAGAGAAAATCTGTTTTTTTCAGCTCTGATGTGTATTCCACTGTTATGTTTACTCCACATTTGTGAGCTTGGTATGGGTTGGGGGAGGCAGGAGAAGGAGTCGTTTTCTGATCTCATTAAGCTGGTGTTAGGCAGGTAACATGAACCTGGGTCTCTGGCTTGTGGCCTCACAAGTGTTCCTACCCTTTATCAGGGGTAAAATTTCTCCAACCTGTTCCTCTCTCACAATTGCATGATTTTCACCAGCACCCTTATGGTACAATTTCTTGGTTCTTCTCCCTTACATCTGAAGTTTTTGTTCCATAATATTGATATAGGATTTGGGTTGGGACATAACTTCATGGGTGATTGCCCTTCCATTCCCACAGCAGCTGCCCTCTGCTACATTGTTGTGGTCCTTCATTGAAGGTTTAGTTACTCCATAGGGGCCTTAGAGGAAAGGGTCAGAGCAGAGTATCAAAGGGGCTGCTGTTCACCTCTCCCAGTTAGCACCAAGGGGGATACCTGCACAGGATTTTCCACGATTGTATCTATGAGAAACTGATGGGCTTCCAGGAGGAAGCATGTGGAAGAGAGTCCAAATCCCCACTCTCTGGTACTCCTAGAGCTTTCACACTCCCCTGCTAGGCCACAATCATCATTTAGAAATTCATTAAACTTCTCTATCTGAAGCTAGGTCTTTTTTCAGGTTTATATGATACTAAGGGTGGCTGCAACCACAGATAAACAATATTTGGTTCCTGTTTCTCCCTGTTGTCATCTTTCCCTCCAGATTTTGAAGTTAGTTGATTGCACTGCAACCTAATTTGTGCATGCTTTAAAAAAAAAAAAGTCATTGCTTTGCAGTTCGTCCAGCGTTAGATCTCGTTATTAGAATGGGAATGAGGTGCCTGGCAACCTTCTAATCTACAAGCACAAGTAGAGTCTCTTGATTATTTTGTTACTTTTCTTAACCATTTCAGTAAATCTCCCAAGGCCTCCTAATTAAATATGTTTTAGATTAAGTGTGGTATACATTCCTCAGTGATTCACACTCTGGGGATTTTTTTTTTCTTCCTTTGTTTACCCTTGGGAAAATCATCCCAGCACTTATTTATTCAAGTGAAATATATGTTTAAACTGTTCAATAAACTTCTTCTATGAAAAGTCAAAGAATGAAATTATGCAAAGGAATATTCAGCAAATAATCTACGATTCATTATAATAATAGAGAGAGAAGTAAACTAGCAGATTGCTTGTTAAATTTCATCATATACCTGATACATTTGTGATTAATTCATATATTATTTATCATCTATCAGCCATAAATTGATCACTCCATCTTTTGTGGTTACACACACACACACAAACACATACACACATATATATGCCTTTGATGTATGTACATTTGACGAAACTCATCACACTGTATACTTAAAATAGGTACATTATACTCTATGTAATTTTAGCTCATTTCATACAATTACAATATTTAGAAATGGGGAAGAAGCCTTTCAAACAAATCAATTGCTTAAAGAAATATAATAAAAAATGATATAATTTTTTTTGTAACTTGTACAGCATTTTCTTTGCATGTAAGTTCAGCACTACAGTTTCAGATCCTAGAACAATTGCTCATATTGTTTAATAAACATTTGTTCAATGAATAAAGATATCATTCAAATCTATGCTAACACAAAATTAGAAGACTTTCCTTCAATAGTGTGTTAGTGGAAGCTCACTTTCCTTCAATAATTACTGTGTTAGTGGAAGCTCACATACAGAGAGTGAAGCTTTAACATTGATTTGTTGTTTTCATTAACATTAAAGTAGAATTAATAATTTAATGCAATATTCCATATGAGGCTGCCCACCAAATTTACTCTGATTTTGTTTCATATGCTTGTTTATATTTTATCAGGTGTCAAAGATTTATGTTTGTATAAGTGACAGTAAGAAATTAGTTAATTTTAAAGGGGTAAGGAATTCTGGGAATTGAAGGATTTTATAATTTTTGTAATTTTTGAAAAATTTAAGATGCTTTGTAAAGTACTAGAAAATATTAGAAATGACTTTTAGGACATCATATATGTTAACTTAAACCTTTTTGCTAAAGCAAGTATATGCATTTCAAACTTCAAAGGGTTCAACTCCAGAATACTGAAATAACTCTAGATATTTTTTTGCTTGTTTTTAAATTTATCTCCAGGGAATGATTACCAATACCATCTTCCTTGTAACATAAGCAGTGCTTTATTTCCACAAATATCATTTCTCTAGTTTATGGAGGCCTGTACAATCTAATATATCCAACAGAAATGTAGATTTGTGCATTTAGAATGTCTGTGGTAGCAAAAAAAAAAAAAATGTATAGAAATCACATCTGAAACCTTTAAGGGTACAGCTTGCTTTGGAAATGTCTGCAGAAATAGTAATTCAAGAGCCTTTAGTTAAAGTGGCCGAATTATACATAGTAGATTATTTCTTCATCTGAAAATATAGTAAAGCTCTTGTAAATGGTGGGAAGTGTATACATCTTAACAAAGAGAATAGGAATAAGTCCATAACTGGACAGAATGTTTCAGTAACTTTTAGAGAATGGAAAGATGGAGAAGTGAAAACTGATGTAGCTAAGCAGAAAAGCTGGAGCCTGTTGGATTTAAAAAGGACCTTGGCTAAATTTGTCCTTTCAAGTCTTTATCTTCATAAGTATAAAATACTTGTGGATAGACAGTATACAATGAAAACTCTCAACATCAGGAAAAACATGAAATTGCAAAGAACGTGCCACATGGATTTCTGAAGAGTCCCCACTAATAAAGGGAAAGTGGGTGGGGGAGAAACAATTAAAGAAAAAACAAATAAAAGGAAAGTGGGTTTGATTTTAAAAAATAATCAAATATACAAAAGGAATAAGAAGAAATTGAGAGTAAGTATCATCAGCACCAAGGCCCAAGGAATCCCCTTTAAGAAACTGAGTATATTTGAAATGGTAGAAAGAAGCTTCCAATCTTTACCATTCTCTGACCAAAGATTCAGAGAGAATGGTTTGTCTTGTTCTTTAAGAAAATTGACAGCTTATCTATATCCTCAAAAATTTTAAGTTATGAAATAGTCTATGTGATGTTTTCATACATGATCTTGCTTCTCTAATAGATACATAAGGGCAAACCAAAAGTGGTAATTACATGGATTTTAATATAATACACACATATACAAGCCTTTGGGGAAATTGTTGATAATTCTAATTTTTTAATTTATTATTTTAGTTCAGAGGATCAAATATCCTGACAAAGGGATAGTAGAATATATTGTACAGAGAAAAATAATAGGAGCTATATACTACTGTCTGCTCCACAATATATAATGTTGAAGAACTTTTGTTTATCACAAAGGCAAGGAAGAAAATATGATGAAAAAATTTAGCATAGAACATATAAAACAATGCAAAAGAAAATATATAAAATAACTAGCACCCAACTTCCAAAAATGAAGAAAAAGATAGAAAGAAAACAAGAAAAGAAATGAAATATGAAAGAAATAAAGAAAAAGAAGAAAAGGCTATTTCTGAAAAATGCCAGATACAGAAAAAACTCTGATGCTATCAAGAAGATAAGAAAGAATAAAAGAATAATTGGCTTATAAAAGCATCATAGGAAATTACTATTCATAGTCACAATGACCAGGAATCTAGGGATTCAAAATTGCTAGTAACGTAAGAATTCACAATTAGTGTTCCTTTTCAGAAAAATCTCCCTTTTATGCATGAAAGAGTTTGTGAAGTACTAATTGTTAAAGTATAGTCTACATTAGCAGCAGCAGAAGTTTCCAAAAGTGTAAGAGATGTCAGCTGAACATCAGTCATTGAATGCATCAAAAGATAATCTATTAAGAGATACTTTTGATAAGCAACCTGTTTTAATTACATAAACTGGTATTTTTCATGATAATTAAATAAATTTAAAAGTCTTAGAATTTTGGTATCTCTAAATTTAGAAAAATGATAAAATTAATCAAGAGATAACTAGCTGAGGTAATATATTGATGTGAAATATTTGTTGAAGGATATAAGATTTTGCAAAGAGAAAAATAAAAATATTTAATTAAAATAAAAATAGTGGATTTATATTTATAATAAAAGTTTATGGTGACTGCATAACCTGAAAAATATATTTATTGACATTTACCATTTGCCATGTGGCATAGTGATAATCATCATCCTCCAAAATGTAATATTTATTGTTTAAAATAGAAACATATTTCAATTGAAAATAATTAGATTTGAAATATCCTCCAATTTCCCCTGAACTTACCTCAGCAACTAAAGTAAGAGTATATGTTCAATTAAAAAATACTATGTTCACCAAGAAGAGGGAATACTGGGTACCAACAATATCAATTATAATCCATGAAATGATTCTTTATAGACATTGTAGATAATTTAATTAAAATGTTAAATTATAGGATCATGATGCCTTTCTGTCCACAGTAAAACCCACAGTCCATTTTTTACAGTAGCTTTATTTACAATCAACAAAAACTGGAAGCAACCTATATGTCTTTCAATAAATGAATGGATGTTCCAACCCAGCTCCTGAAGGGCACAGGTCCGGGTGGCTGCAAAACCAAAGAACTCACCTGGCACGTGGTTGGTCATAAGCTCTGTGGAGCATAAATGGAATACTATTCAGGGATTTTAAAAAAGCTCCCAAGTCATCAACCCATACACAAAGTGGAGGAATTTTAAATGCATATTTTTAAGTAAAGAAGATAGACCGAAGTCTACATACCCTGGTTAACTGGAAAATGCAAACTTATAAAGAATGAGTAGTTTGGGAAGGAGGAATAATTGAATAGGTGAAAATATGGGTTTAGGGTTGGTGAAACTCTTCTGTGTGATGCTGTAGTGGTGGATACATGCAATTAAGCATTTAACAAAATTCATAGATTGTTACAATACAGAGTAAACTTTAATATTTGCAAATTTTAAAAATCATTTATAAGATAGGGGGATCTCAGAATGGAATTCAAACTATTGCAGAATATTCTAATTGTATTCCAATTACATGGTGCAACCTAACTGAAAAGGGTGGGTTAAAAAGTTGCTGACCTGGCTTCTAGGGAGTGTGTGACTGATCATTTTGTCAAAATGTGTTGTATCAGTGGGTGGAGACCCACACAATGAGCGGAAAGAGTTGGACTCCCATACTCAGGAGGACTGATTAGTTCACAAATAGACAGGCAGGATTCTCTCCAGACCATAGGTACTAATAGTGGAGGACAAACCAGTGTGTCAAGACATCAGTGTTGTTGCATGTAACTATGAATCTTGTCATTCAAGGAGTGAAGCCAGGAGGTCACCATGGGCCCCAAGGGGAAGGAGAGGGAGGAATAGAATAGATCAATAAGGGGGTATTTAGTAGGCAATGGAAGTGTTCTAAATGATCTTACAATGATGGACACAGGCCATGTTAAATATCATCAAAATGTATAAATTTATAAAATTTATAAAAGTGCATGTAAACCATAAAGTAAACCATGGACCATGATTATTTACTATGTTTCACTGTTTATATATCAGTTATAACAAAGATACCATCTACATATAAAAAGGTATTAATATGGGAAGAAGGAAAAGGTGAAGATGTTGGGTATATGAGAGTCCCCTGTATTCTGTATGTGACTTTACTGTGACCTAAAACTTCTTTGAAAACAAAATGAAAAATAGTAAGACAATAGAGAATAAATGGAAGAAATTGCCACTGTACAAACAGGTGTACATCATATTATAGTGATGAAAGGCAAAATGTCAAAAAAATTTTTAAATATTTTTCATTATTTTTTAATATACCAATCTTTTAATTTTATTTTCAGACTTTTATTTATTTTTCTGTATTTTATTTCTTATATTTAAACTTATCATTATTATTTCATTTTCCTATTAATTGTATTTGGTTGTTTCAGTGGCTTTATTTTTGAAGAAGCTTTGGATCACAGAAGGGTTACAGCTGGGGCAGGGGAGGATCATTGGTGTGGGGTGTCAGTGATGGGGGATACATGGAAGGAAGTTCAGCTGGGCATACATATAAGGTATATAAAAATGTTCAAATGCTCATGGGGCATTGTCACAGTGAGTGGAGACTCACACAATAACCAACAGAATATTGAATTCCTATCCTGGATAGCTCTGCCAAATTTTCTAATGGAGCAGCAAGAGTCCCCCAAGTGCAGAGGTAATGACTGGTGAAGTAGGATGATCCACTGATGGGCCCTTGATATTGATGACTATGCTTATGAGTCTTTGTTCTTGAAATTGAAACTTAGCCTATTGTTGTGGGGTGCCTAAGAGTTGCTTCCTGAGAGCCTCCTTGTTGCTCAAATGTGGCCTCTCTCTAAGCCAAACTCAGCATATAAATGCATTATCTTCCCCCTAGCAAGGGACATGACTCCCCAGGATAAGCCTCCCTGGGACTGAAGGATTACTAACAAGCACCAACAAGCAATACAACTGGAAAAAGTCCTCAAATAAAAGGGGGGAAATGTAAATACAAATGAGTTTATGTGGCTAAGAGACTTCAAAGTTAGTTGGGAGGTCATCTCAGCAGGATCTCATAGAATGCCAAAGTGGATACTACCCCAAAAAGTGGGTCTCCTGAGGGCTCTGAAGACACCCAGGTCCCATGGTCAGGGCAAATAGCTCCAGAGTTTGGTGCCTTGCCAGTGGGCCTTCCTTAGGAGTTTGTGCTCCTGAGAGTGACAGAGTTGGACTCAATTATGGCTTCCTTCCACATGGCTCATCTGTCCCTTCTATTTAAACCTATACATGGTGCTGGAGTTTGTAGGTGTACATCCAAGAGACTAAAATCTTTGGGTTGTCCACGTGCCAGCTGGGCCCTGAGCCCAGCAATACCTATACTCCAGTTTATTGGACTTGCCCAGGACAACCAACAAGGAGGTGAGGATTGACAACCACCATACCAAGGAAATAAGAGCACCTACAACTGCAAGCAAGAGAGTCCCATCCATTGGCTGTATGAGATTAAAGCCCCTTCTTAATTAAAGGTGGAGTGGACATAACCATCCCAGAATCCTCAGGATTGGGGAATGAACTGCAGACTAGAGTGGACTTACTGGTATTCTACTCTAGACATATTGTGATTCTAGCAATGGAAAAAATTACAACATTGATGTGGAGGCTGTGGCTACTGGAGGCTCTGGGGGCAGAGGGAAGGAAAGACAGGTGCAAAGTGGGGACTTTTCGGGACTTGGGAATCATACTGAATGGCATTGCAATGACAGTTATAGGCCATTATATATATACCCACAGCCTACAGAATTGTGTGGGAGAGAGTATAGACTACAATGTGAACTATGGTCCATGCTTAATAGTAAAGCCCCAGGATGCATTTTCAATTGCAATGAATGTGCCACACTAATGAAGGATGTTTATGTGGGAGAGTGTGGGAGGTGTGGGGAGTAGGGCATATGGGAATCCCTATATTTTTTGTGTAACATTTATGTAATCTAAGTATCTTTTAAAAAATAAAAAAAAATATTAAAAATAAATAAATAAAGGCCCTCAGGACAAGGAAAAAAAAGGTTGCTGACCTAAGTGAATTTGGAGATGATTGTAGACTGAAAAAATAAGGATAAAAAGAACCATACTTACAGTGGTAAAGTTGATTTCAGCAGGATTATAGGTTAGCAATTCTAAAATCACTCTAAATGTACACTGGAATTGAGAAAAATAAAAAGGATATTGTGTGTGGGAGTCAGGTTTCTCACTGCTGAAATTGGAGGTTAGAGATCAAAGTGAAGAAAGTGAAATGTAGCTATGAGGTACAGGATTTGAACTGGAGACTTCTATTGACCTAGGTTCACACTCACTGGCTCTTCCTTGTCTCTGCTTAGTCTAGAAATGTGTCCAGTAGAAAGCACTCTTCATCACTGGTATTGTGTGCATGTTTTGTTTTGTTTTTTTATTTCTATCATTTCCATTTAGTCTTTCTTATAGGTGCCAACTCTTTGCTGAAATTACATATAAAACTGTGTATTCTATCTACCTCTTCCAGTATCTTTTACAACTTAATCATGGTTATTTTAATTTCCATGTCAGATTCCAGTTCATGTCTGTTTTTTGTATTCGGGTTGGCATAGCTCCCCTTTTAGTATGTCTCATTAGTTTTTGTTTTAGACAGTTGACATTGAGGTAATTTTATTAGTATGCTTGGAATTGAACATGCAATTCATTCTCACAGAACTTTAATGTGGATATTTGCATTAATCTAGCCAGGAGTTGAAAAATGTTTGATGTTTGTTACTATGGTTACTCTCAGTCATCACAGAATTCTGATTTCTTTAGTGATACTTGTGTTTATTTCATGGGTTAATTTTCTAGTTATTTATTCTGAACATCTATCCTCTCTTGGGTTGGGTCTTCTTGCTTGTCTTTGCACCTCTTCTTTACACTGTACTCAGAGAGATCTGTCTTTTGCAGCTCTGCTGTGTATTCCACTATTATGTTTACTCCACACTTGTTAGCATGATATGGGAAGTGGGAAGCAGGAGGAGTCATTTTCTGATTTTCTACTTAACCTGGTCTTAGGCAGGTAATATGAACTTGGGTCCCTGGCTTGTGGCCTCACAAGTGTTCCTGCCCCTTCTCAGGGGTAATTTCTTCCTCACTGTTCTCCCACAACTGCATGATTTCCACCAGGGCCCTTAGGCTACAATTTCGTGGTTCTTCTCCCTTATGTCTGAGGTTTTTGTTACATAATATTGGTATGGGATTTGGGTCGGGACATAACTTCATAGGTGATTGCCCTTCCATTCCCACAGCAGCTGCCCTCTACTACATTGTTGTGCTCATTCCTTGAAGGTTTATTTACTCCACAGAGGTCTTAGGGGAAAAAGGAACTGAGCAGACTGTCAAAGGGGATGCTGTTATATCCCCCAGCCAGCACCAGGGGGGATGCTGGCTCAGAATTCTCCCTGATTGTCTCTGTGAGGAGCTGGTAGGATTCCAGGAGGAAAAATATGGAAGAGAGTCTAATCCCTCTCTCTCTGGTAGCCCTAGTGGTTTCACACTCTTCTGCTAGGCCATATTCAGCATTTCACATTTCATTCTCTCTCTGAATACTGAATCTTTTTACAGGCTTATATGGTGATAAAGGTGGTCCCTGCCACAGATAAACAACATTTGTTCCTTTTTCTCCCTGTTATCACCTTTCTCCCTCTAGATTTAGGGGTTAATTGATTGTACTGCAACCTTAATTTTTGCATGCTTAAAAAAACATAATTGTTTTGCAGTTCCTCCAGCTTTAGTGGGAATGAGGTGCCTGGTAGCTCTCTTCTCTACAGGGCCAATAGCATCTCTTGATTATTTTGTTATTGTTCTTAACCATCTCAGTAAATCTCCCAAGGTTTCCTAATTTAAAATGTTTCAGTTTAAGTGTGTGTACATTCTTTAGTGATCCCAACTCTGGGGATTTTTTTCTTCCTTTGTTTACCCTTGGGAAAATCATCCCCACATATTTATTCAAATGAACAAGATGTTTGAACTGTTCAATGAAACTTCTTCCATGAAAAGCCAAAGAATGAAGTAATGAAAATGAATATTCTACAGATACTCTACTATGCATTAAAGTAATATAGAGAGAAGTAAACTAGTAGATTACTTTTAAATTTCACTATATACCTGATAGATTTTATGATTAATTGATATATTATATATTACCTATCATCATAAATTATAAAATCACTCCTTCTCTTGTGGTTATATGCACACACACACATACACACATATATATACATGTTTGACCAAACTCACCATACTGTTTACTTAAAATGAGTAATTTACACTTTATATAATTTGTAGCTCATTTCAAACAATTATAATATTTTAAAATGGGGAAGAGGCCTTTCAAACATAAGTGCTTGGCTTATAAGAAATATGGTAAGAAAATGATATAGGTTTTTCTGTAATTTGTACAGCATTTTCTTTGTATGTATGTTCACCACTAGATTTTCAGATCCTGAACACTGGCTTATAGTGTTTAAAATCATTTGGTAAATAAATAAATACATCATTTAATTCTATACTGACACAAAATTAGAAGACCTTTCTTGAAAATTACTGTGATAGTGGAGATTCACTTATGGAAAGTATAGATTTAGCATTTATTTATTGTATTCATTAATATTAAAGTAGGATTAATAATTTAATGCAATATTCCATATGGGACTGCACACCAAATATACTCTCACTTTGTTCCATATGCTTGTTTACATTTTATCAATTGTGAAAGACTTATGTTTGCATAAGTGACAGTAAGAAGTTAGTTAATTTTAAATGGGATAAGGAATTCTGGGAATTGAAGGGTTTTATAATTTTTGTTATTTTTTATATTAAATTGCTTTGTAAAGCACTAGGAAATATTAGAAATGGCTTTTAGGACATATATATTAATGTAGCTTTTCTGGCCAAAGCTAGCATATGCGTATCTGAAACTCATGGGTTAAACTAGAAAATTGAAATGATTCTTTAGATAATATTTCTGTCTGTCTTTAAATTTATCTCCTTGGAATGATTACCAACATCATCTTCCTTGTAACATAGGCAGTGCTTTATTTCCACAACTATCATTTCTCTACTTGATCAGGGACTGTACAGTCTTACACATGCAAGACAAATTGTAGATTTGGTCATGTAGCATGTTCATGGTGGCAAGAAAAATGTATAGAAATCACATCTCATACCTTTAAGGGTACAGCTTGCTTTTAGATTCCCACTTTAAATAAAAGGGGAAATGTCTGCAGAAATAGTAATTCAGGAGCCTTTAGTTAAAGATGACAAATTATACATAGTAGATTATTTCTTCATCTAAAAATCCACACAAAAGATGTTGTAAATATTGCAAAGTGTTTACAACTTGATGAAGGGAATAGGCATAAGGCCACTATTGGACAGATTATTTCAGGAACTTTTGGACAATGGAAAGATGGAGAAGTGGACACTGATGTAGTTAAGAAGAGGAGCTGGAGCCTACTGAATTTATTTATTTATTTATTTATTTTATTATTTTTTTTTTAATTGACAATTGCTAAAGACACATTTATTGAATGAATTTAAAAAGGAACTTGGCTAAATTTGTCCTCTCAAGTCTCTATCTCCATAATTACAAAATACTTGTGCATAGACAGTATACAATGAAAACTCTCACCATCAGGGAAATCATGAAATTGTAAAGAATGCAACACATGGATTTCTAGAGTCTCCACTACTATATGGAAAGTGGGGGTAAAAAATAACAACAAAAAAGACAGTTGGTTTGGATTTCAAAAATAATCAAATATACAAAATGAATAAGAAGAATTGGAAAATAAGTATCATCAGCACCAAACCTAAGGAATCCCCTCGAGAAACAGTACATTAGAAAATAGTAGAAATGGGCTTCCAATCTTCACCGTTCTTAAGAAAATTGGCAGCTATATCTCTATCCTCATAAGTTTGAACTCATGAAATAGCCTGTGTGATGTTTTCATACATGATCATGTTTCTCTAATAGATACACAGGGCCATTCTAAAAGTGGTAATTCCATGGATTTTGATATGACATACATATATAAGCTTTTGAGGAAGAATGTTAATAATTCTAATTTTTTTAATTTATTTTAGTTTAAAGGATAAAATAACTTGCCAAAGGGATAGTAGAATATGTCACAGAGAGTAAAAGTAATAATAGGATCTGTATACTGCTGTCAACCCTACAATAAATAAGGTTGAAGAAGATTTGGCTGCCACAAAGGCAAGGAAGGAAAATCACAATGAAAAAAATGATTACAGCATATATAAAACAATGCGGAAGAAAAAATATAAAATATAACTGGCATCCAACTTCAAAAAAGAAAGAAAGAAAACCAGAAAAGAAAAGAAAGATAAGGAGTAAAGAGAAAGGAAAAGACTATTTTGAAAAGTGCAAGATACAGAAGGAAGTTGAGACATTGCTTGGCAATGTCAAATCTGTAAAAATGATATAGCTGTCCCCCTACCTCCCGAGATGTCTCCCTCGTCTGTTTTGCATATTCTCTGCTCATTGATTTTGCTTTTTGGCTCCTTTGTTTTTCTTTAGGAGGCACCGGGAACTGAATGTGGGACCTCCCATGTGGGAGGTGGACACTCAACTGCTTGAGCCATATCTGCTCCTCTTGATATAGTTTTATTAAATGGGAATTACAAAGCCACACAAAATACAATTTGATTATAGCAATAATGAGAAACAAAAGGAAGCAAGAGTATAAGAAAAGGCAGAAAAGAAAGGTGATTAATATAATGAAGTCTAGCTAAGAAAGAAGTTAAAATAGAATTACAAGTAAAATCCTAAAAAGCCCAATAAATTTGACAATGTAGTGTTTCAAAACAGTGATTAGGAAGACAAACATAAAAAGCCCTCTCAAAAGTCAAAAGAATAGCTTTTCAAAATGACAAAAGAGATCTTATTAGGTGGAAATAATAAAGAGTCCAAAATGTGGAAGGTTAGTATTACCACAAAATAGCAGGAATATAAAAGAAGAGGAAACATAGATATCTACCTGGGAGAATCGATTGTTTTAAGTAAACTGCAATTGCAGGTATCGATAGAAAGTAGATAGATAGAAAGATAGAAAGACAGAAAGACAGAAAGATAGATAGATAGATGATAGATAGATAGATAGATAAAGAATACCTCATGTTAAATTATCAAATTTACTATGTAATATTTATTAAACACAATTAAATTAAATATTATCAGATTGCTTTGAGGAGGTAATTACAATGAAATATCTGTAACCTGATTTAAAACATAAACAGCATTGATTTGTAAAGAAAACACATGCATTTTGTTTACCTTAAAAATAAACATGAATTATTCAGGAAACCTTCTGACAAAGAACATTAAAAAGGGGTGATAAAACAAGCAAACATTAAAGCAAATTATAATGATACAGTAATTCTGGTGGTGGGTTATATAATTTTATTTTATAAGTTTGAGCAGTACTATCTACCAGATTGTGAGCTAGGCTTTGTGAACTGAGTGGTGAACAAATTAAAGCCCCTACTTCATGAGCTGATATTCCAATGTTTAAAATGCATAATTAATCCTTGAATAATTGTTATTAGTATGCATCATGAAGAAACATTAATCAAGGTAAAGGGAAGAGAATGATGGAATTGCTATATAAGAAATTATATTTTAAACAATAAAATGCCGTGTTTTACACTCTGATTTTCTAATTTTAAAAATATTCCTTTTTGATGATGGTGTTAGGATACGTGTTAAATAAAAGGTACAATTTAACTAAGAGAGTAAATTCTCAAGAGTGGCTAGAAGAGCCTTAATGATTATTCACAGCATGATAATTGGAATAGAAGAAAGGGAAGACCAGAGAATGAAAAGGAAGCATAAAGACCTGTAGGAGAAAATATGGCAAAATATTGCAAGGTGAATAACAGTTCTGTATGAGTTTATATACAAATCTCAAAAATCTCAAATTTTATCTGTGTCTTCTAAAATTATACAGAACCATCCGTTTTTGCCTCTTAAGATGGATTTTCAAATATTTTAGTTTAGTTGTTTTCCATCCCCACATTTTTCCATATTAAGTAATCCCATTATACTCACATAAAAGACAATATTGCACAAATAATGAATGCATGTGATTTGAATTTTAAAACATAGAACAGTATTTAAGATCTAGCATTTACTTGCTGTGTAACATTGGCATAATCCACCTAGACTCTTTAACTTAGATTCTGATATAAAGCATTTTTCCTAAATGAAAAAGCCCTCTTTAATTTAGATTTAAATAGAACTTTGGAGATGTTCTTTAATGTCATCGTTAGAATGAAAACGAATACTTCTATTAAAGTTCATTATTATATTCCTGGAAAGATCATATATTATGCTAAAATATGTACATTGTGTGATATAAGAAATAAATCTTTCCTAAATATTTTTTAAAATTAATACTTGTAGAGTTCACAAATGGTCTATATTCTTGGCACACCTGTGCTAGAAAAACATGAAGATATTAGATTTTGAAATGAAATCATGGTGGAATATCTTGGGGTTGAAAAATATAGGAATTATGTTAAAGGAATTAAGTGAGTCCATCAATGAATAAAGAATATCATAAATGCAGTTTATAGCACTAAAAGGCTGCTTCTGGTTGACTTTAGTCTTTATCAACATATAAACATACAATAAAGAGATATTTTTAAATGGTACTTGATATTTGCTTTTTTAAAAGATAAGCTATTATTTTAAGACAATAAAGGTAGTTTTTATTATATCCTTCAAGGCTTGTTTCACTTGTTCATTTTTTAGAGTATATATAAAAGGATTTAAGACAGGTGCAACTGAAGTGATGAGTACTGTCACACCCTTGTTTAAAGATACCCTTTCCTCTGCAGAAGGTTTAATATACATAAAAATGCAGCTGCCATAAAAGATAGACACAACAATCAGGTGGGAAGAACAGGTAGAAAAAGCCTTTTTCCTCTGCTGGGCAGAAGGGAACTTTAGAATTGTTCTTATGATATTGGCATAGGAGAGTATCACCAGGACTAATGTAAACAGGAGTGTGACAATGGCTAAAACAAAACTTAACAATTCTATGACCCCTGTGTCTGTGCAGGAGAGTTTCAGGACAGGAAAATAGTCACATATAAAGTGGTCAATAACATTGGCATCACAGAATTCCAACTCCAGGCCCATGATAAGCCCGGGAGAGATTGTTAACAAACCAGTCAGCCAAGAGCTAAGGACCAGCTGGGTACACACTTTGCTGCTCATAATGGTTGCATAATGAAGGGGTTTGCAGATGGCCACATAGCGGTCATAGGACATGGCAGCCAACAGGAAAAACTCTGATGCTCCCAAGAAGATGAGAAAGAATAATTGGCTTACACAAGCATCATAGGAAATTGTTTTATCCATAGTCACAATGCTGACCAGAAATCTAGGGATACCGGCAGATGTGAATGAAATTTCTAAGAACGAGAAATTACGAAGGAAGAAATACATGGGAGTTTTCAGGTGAGAATCCACCAGGGTAAGCAGGATGATGATCATATTTCCAGTGATGCTTAATAAATACATTAGAAATAGAAAAAAGAAAATGACTATTTGCCGGTTGGGGTCATCTGTCAGTCCTAGAAGAATGAATGTCTTCACCATTGTACAGTTCCTCATGGTTATTCCTTGTGAATTATATCAGATCTGTGGAAAAATACGTAATTATGCTTAAATTTAAAGGCTTCACTGAGTATAGATTTGAAAGTGACATGAAACAGGCAAGTAAGTCAATTGAATTGCTTACGTTTTTTTCTAACATTACTTGGTTATCTATGGTATTTCTTTCTCCACCTATAAGAAGTGGGAATATGCAAGAAATATTTGGAGATCAACAGCTTCTTCTCAATCATCAATTCTATCCATTTCAACACCCATTTCAGACTTTTTTGTTCCTCTGCTTTTAACCTATGCATATAGAAGGTAGAAGCACAGACTTACTACTAAAAGAGAATCATTTTCTCAATTCTCTTCTGATATTTTTTACTTTGTAGCAGAATAGCTTTAATATTTCCTTTTATAAGTATCTGCAAATTTCTTTCAGTTAAGAATTTGTTTAAATCTCTGAGAAGTAATTCTTTCAATCTTACTGAACCCACAAAGAAAAATTTTTTTTGGTTAGCTTGTTTTATTCTGTTATTAAAATAATCTCCCACTCAGTCTTTTTCAGCAAGGTAAAACTTTCTTATATATAGCACACTTTAACCAGTTAATCAGGCCTGATTTTTTAAATTTAGTTTTTAGAATTATTAGAAATAATAATTTTATTATATTATTTTAGAATCTACTAGAAAATAGATTTCATAAATCTATTTTTATTTTTATAAAAACTATTGAGAATTGTTCATGGTGTTATTTTTATAGAATAATTCATGAACCTTTTAAATATGTATATTAAATGTTAATCATGAATGACACAAATATATTCTTTGTTTTTAATTCTGAATTTAATTGTCTTAAACTTATGATTACATATTAACTGTAGAAAGGATTCCTTTCTAATTACTTTGTACAAAAGCAATAGAATATAGAAAATACTCACTTTCCGTAATTTCCATATTATGAAGTTTTCCTCTTTTATTATACACAAAATGTAATACAAATGATATTTCCAATAAAATATGTATTTTCTTATAACTTATAATGATTGTTTGCTAACTCTGAACTCCTTGTTCACATTAAAATACAGAAATATTTAATAAAATATGGAAACCCCAATGAATTTCTCTAATCAGCATACAGTGCAACTTTTAAGCACATTTTTCTTATTTCCCAATAAATAAAAAGGAATTAAGTCTGAATTCAGACTAGAAATTCAATTTATTTATCTAGAATAGATTATTCTTTTAAGAATTCTGGTTACTCAATTGAATATCTAATTCTCTTTGTGAAGGAAAGTGTTTTTGTCTCCACATCATCATAAATTTATCTTTGCCCTTTAATACAAAGAGAATACTTACTGAGAACTGGTGTAGGACCCTGGGAATTCTTACAGAGAAGATACTAATTGGGTATCTCATCATTAACTCTTAAAAAAAAATTGAGTCTCCCAACAGCCTCTATAGGGAAACCTGAAATGTTGATGTTATGAGTCTAACCTCTCTAGTGGAGATTGAAAATTCATATAAACAACCTTAGGTGTTTGAAAGTATGTTAAAATAGATAAAATATCTCTTTCCTTAAAGAGAAGAAACTGGAGCTTCATTTTCTATCATAAAGGAGAATAAAGATACAATGATGTCCACTGACTGATGACAACATGGTTTATGACCTGTGATTTCACTGAATATTCACAGGTGGCTCATCATATGTATCCTTTGGGTTCAAATGTGCTTATATTTTACTCTTTGCACAAGCTCTAAGTGTGAAATATTTATTATATATTAAAATGGCAGCCATGAAAACAATGGCGTATCTGACTTTTTAGAAAATACCTAATTACTTAAAATTTTTAGAACATTCCTAATTTTTAAAAATATGTAATTAATTAAAAGCAATTTAAAAATAAAAGCATCTAGACTTCTGTCTTCAGGTCCTCTAAACCATGGAGATTATTTATTCTTTCATTAAATATAATTTAAAATTATAGGAAAGGTAAGAAAAACAAAGCTTTGCTATTTATTCTTTATTAAGGAAAGTATACTTGGAATGTGTGAAGGATGATGGAAAAACAATTTTAATCAGTAACATAAAAATCTAAAGAGATTTGCTATAAAGAAGGATATCTATAATTGATAAAAAATATATCTGTGAGTGAGAGATTCTCTTTGGGGAAGATGTCATATATTTTAGAAAATATTTAAAATGTAAAGACTAAACTAAAAAGAGTTTTACTTTTTTGTATTAATATATCTCCTTCACATGGTCTTTGAAAACAACAAAGGATGACATGTAAAATGTAAAAATTATGGACTTCAAATAAACAGCCAATTTTATCACTAAAGACCATTGCCAAATTCTCAACCTGGGTGCAATACAAGGCTAAGATTTTAGCAGATCTAGCAATCTGCCAGTGTTTAGGAATCAAAACCTGACATTGGAAGCAGCCTTCACTGAGAACACAACCTGCAACTTACTAAAATCACCCTAAGGAGCACTGAATTGAAAGCAATGATTTCAAAATATCTTTCATATCTGCCATGGGTCCATGGCAGAGGGCTTTGTTGCAAGGAAAGAGAAACCAGGTGAGATTTTGTCAGTTGCTGGAGAGTTAAATAATAATAAAATTGGAGGTGATAAAGGTCCTCAGATCCAGAGTTGGTTGCTTCCTCAAGCTATTGCCAAAATTTGAAGATGAATTTAGGCAGGAATCTACAGAACTAATAACTCCATTTCTGGAAAGATTGCAGAAGTGACTACAGAATCTCAATACTCAGAAAACATAAATATAACCACTCCCATCACAGGGTATTAGTTAAAATCTTGGATAAAGGAATGGATGAGAGTTAAGTTAATTCTGGCTAAGTACAGCACAGCTTCAATTCAAAACAATATGAGGTTGGATTTAGTTGACCACCATCACCTCTACTTATATATAACATAAAACGATAATTTATCAGAAGGCTTTCTTCCCACTTAAGCAAATACAAAATTCATTTCTTGTGTAAGTGAATCTAAGCTGGACATCTTAATCATATTCTGAACTCTCATTGCAATGTCACCTGGGAAATAAAGTTTTTTGTGTGTCTTTTTTTAAAAAGTCTCTGCAGCCTCTGTAGTGTAGAAAGATAAAACAGAAGAATACTGGAATACAAGTGACTGAGCCAATCAACTGTGGTTATTGCACATATTAATTTACACACATACTAACTCAAATTTTAAAACTTTCAGAAATATGGTAGTGATAAACACGCTTCCACACATATGCAACAATCACCATTGCAAACAAGATACATTTACATTTACTATGTAGCCAGACAGGGAAAGCCCTTGTCATATATAAGTTTCTGTCTTTAACTTTGAGTAATACTGATACCCTCTATTAGTTATAAAATACAACTAATAAAATATAATATATTAAGATATATATTAATCCTGGTATCTTTCAAACTATGGAATAAAGCAATGAATGTGTAGATATAAATATCCTCTATTTAAATATTAATAAATGGGAGGTGGGGGCATGTTTGGAAAATGATATACATACACACATATACACATCAATATACATATACACACGTACATAAATATATGCATATATATACATATATTCCATTATTTGTATATTTTATTAAAATTGCATAAAATCTGAATGAAATATATATAAACTTAATTTGAAAACTTTATGTATATATGGAATCTTAATATAAATTAATAGATTTTATTTAAAATCTTAAGATTTATTTCTTCTAAACATTAATTCAGTTACTGTTATAAAGTACTAGTTTATATTTATAGATTCCTTATTTATTTATTTATTTATTTTATTTATTTTTAATTTTCTTTTTTTTTTTTTTTACAAACCCTTGTGTCCAGGGCTGACTTTCAATAGATCGCAGCGAGGGAGCTGCTCTGCTACGTACGAAACCCCGACCCAGAAGCAGGTCATCTACAAGTAGTTTAGCACCAGGTTCCTCACGAATGTGCGGTGCGTGATGGGCGAGGGGGCGGCCCCCTTTCCAGGCGCCTCCCGTTTCCGGGACGATGGGCTCTCCGCACCGGACCCGGGTCCGGACGCCCTTTTTTCACTGTCCATTACACACATGTACATATATGTATATACATACATATGCATATATAGAGAGAAGTGTATATTTTTTCTTAGCCAACGCCGTTCTTGGCTAGTGGTAGGGAGACCTACACATCATTCCAAGGTATCAGATGTTCTCGCCTACTTATATGCTTGTGGTACCTTCCTTTAATAGTTTCCCCTACATTTGGTGATATTAGAAAGGACCCTTGGGATCTATGGCAACTGGATATTTCCTACTAGCTACAGCCCTTAAACCGGTAACCATATTTCTCATGAAACACCAGGATTAATCATCACAGTTCCATTTATGTCTGTTATTTTTAGATGATATAGTAGGTAGTAAGACAAATCAATAAGGATATAAAGCATCGTCTCTCTGCTTTTACTGTAAAATGAGTTCTTTTTTTCAGAAGGTCATTGTAATACTGGATAAAGCAAATAGTAACACACAAATAGTGTTGAAGACAGAAGTATTGTGAAAAAGAACAGCGAATGCATATTGAGAAAACTTATATATTCCACTGAATAAAAATAGATGCCCCCACCATGACCTGAACGGTGTGAAAGAATTAACAAACTGATGCTATGTACCTGGTTGCTCTCTCTAGTACATGGAGCTATATCAAAAGTTCAGCATTGTTTTCTGTTAGGCAGACTTAATATTGAAGAGCTGTAGTAGCCAGGTAACCCCTAGAAAACTGATACATAAAGTTAATCCTTGCCACTCTGGTCACATTGTTTATGAGCCTATTAATCACATATTGATAGGAATGGTGGGTCTGGTCCTTGATGCCCCTTTGGGCATGCGGCAGCCAGTAGGAAGCACTGAGCATCCTACAAGAGGCCCCAAAGCCCCAAGTGGCATCCCCAGGCCTTGCAACCAGGCCAAGTTACTGCCAGCTGCAAGGCCACCTCCGCTGCCTGCACATGCCCCAGGTGCCTCTTACAACCCTGAGCTGAGATACCTATGAACTCATGTTGAGAGAGAGGAAAAAAACATAAAAATATACAAAATGACCACAGAAGCTAAGACCGTCATGGGATGTGCACAGGACAAAAACTACTGTGTGACTAATGTATGACCCTTTGTTTCAGCTGGAAAAGATAGCAACAATGCAATCAACACCAACAAGTTCTAGCTTGCACGATAAGTACCAAACAAACAAGTAACAAGACAAAATTTTCATGTCAAAATGCATGGAGTACCAAATTTGATGAGTTTCAAAGCAGTTGAGTACCAACTATGATAGCACTTTACCATAAGAAAAAGCATAACAATAGACACCAGGAACTCCCAATGATGTTCAAGGAGAACCGGGAGATGCCTCAGGCTTTCTGACATCAACAGAGCATCATAAATCTTCTCCAACATCACCTGGAGAGACACTTTGGTGGCCATCAGCAGGACTTCCATGGCTCCAGATGTCACCACAGCTCTGCTTCTGAGTTCCATTATCATTTTAGACACAATTAACTGTGCAGAATCCTGTGGAGGGTTCTCTCTCAAAAGAAAACAAGTGTTTGATGACCGGGACACACTGTCGGTGGGCTGTAGGATGGGGAGATGAGCAAGTTTCTATAAAAACAGGACTCTCAAATTTTGATCTTTGTACAAAAAAGAAGTTGTGCTGATCGTACTGTGCATTAATGAAAGGGGAATTATCTGATGGCAGGTAAAGGAGACCAGCCCATGCACTCTGGCCTCTGCAGCCCATCTGGGCCTACAGCAAACCTAGAAGGTTAAGCAGTCCCATGTCCTCACCTTCCCCTGCACAGGAGCATGCCAGGGTGTAATAGTGGGACACACACCAATAGAGGACTCCTGTGCCCACATCCCTCAGTGGACTTATTCTCTTGACTAAGAGTTTCCTTCTGCATGCCCTTGGGAAGTATGCTACTGGCTACAGAGGTTACGGAAATCTTTCTCCCTGGCAGGCTCCTCTTTCTCTAAGACAAGCAAGCGCAGAGGACTTTTGTAGAGTTTCACCAAAGTATTAACTAACAGATCTGGATGTCAATCATAAGGTCTTGGGACAAATCCCTTGGGACTGGCAAAGTCTTAAAATTTCATGGATTTTTTGTGGAGTCACTTGGTACCCCTCTAATCCATGTCTTCCTGGATTGGGGTGTCTCTCCTTCTGGGGGCTACTGATGACCCAGTCTCCTTTCCTTGTGTGGCTCTACTCCAATTCTGTGGATGTGGGACCCTTTGATTGTATTAGATTCAGTTGGGGGCCTTTGAATGGATTGCTTCAGTGAGGTGTGACCCATGGTGGGTCTTGGTCCAATTGCTGGAGACCTTTATAAACAGAGGACTAAAAGCAAGAGAGACACAGAGAAAAAGCTGCAGACACAGAGACACACAGAAAAAAGTGACAGAGACAGAGAAAACCTGTGAGGCTGAGGGAGAGGCCCTGGAGGTGGAGGCTAGAATAAGCAGAGCACAGAAGCTTGGAAAGAGGATACTGAAAGGCTCTAAGAGAGGAGGAAAGGAAGAGATGGGAGAGACAAGCCATATGCCTGATCACCCACAGCTGAACTCAGGGAGAAAGTAAGCTGGAGGAGAAGTCAGGAACCCAGACATGCAGATGTCTCCATGTGCTTTATCATGTGGCAGGAGTCCAGGATTGCCAGCAGCCAACCTTCAGGGAGACAGCATCTCTAATGATGCCTGGATTTGGACATTTTCAAAGCCTTGGGATTGTAAGTATTTTAACCTGAAAATTATCATTATTAAAATATATATATATTGATGAGACTCATTAAGGAAAACTGCAGGGCTTTCACAGAATGAGTCATCTTATTAATTATTATAAGTGTGCTATCCATAAGGGTACTTTGTTAAAAATTCACATGGGACACAAATATGTAAATATTCTGGTTCCACTGAAAATAATTCATTTTTGTATACTGCTTGAGTTTCTGCCACAGAAAATATACCATCCTCACTTTGATTTAGGGCCATTCCTGAGTGGGATAAAATAATTCTGTAATTTTAGCTAATTATATTATATGATGCACAAATGTATGTATATCAGGCTTATTTTTCTTCTGGTAAGTCACCATTGCAAATTGACCATGCTATTTATAGTATGTATGTGGTGAAATTTCTGGATCTTTCTTAAATGGACTCTTTTTTTTTTATAGAAGATGCTCTTGGTCTGTGAACTGATTCAAATCTTTGTTGGGTGAAAGTCATGGTGCTCCTGATAATACAAATCAGGCTTACAATCACAATACCTAGAAATACCATTATAGTTATTATTATTATTATTGCTATTGAATAAGAATTATCTTAGAGTATTATCCATTTATTTCTTTTCTGACAATTTCCTGATTACTTTACTCTTTGTGGAATGCCATTTTTTTTTAAACCAATTTGGCAGGCTACCCTCTTGCTCCTGGAAGTTGTGCTACCATTTTGCATCATTATTCCAAGATTTAGGGATGCCATTTCAATAGCAGCATCTCCCAGTTTCATCACCAACCCCACTGCATCTTTTCATCTTAAGCTTAACAAAAGAAATAAAAAGCTACTTTGCCTTCCAAAGTTATTTGAGCTTGTTTCAACATTGAACCCTTCTTAGGGGACATAGTCAGGGAGTTGATAAATAGTATTTTGAACATGCATTTGAACATGACAAATGCAACTCAATGGACCTATCTCATCAGTCTGGTCATTTACCAATCTACTTTATATTAAAGACTATTTGGCATTTTAAATTTTATTGTTATGGGTTAGCCTTGAGTCGCCTGTTTATTAACCACTTGTGAAATCCAGTAGAATCAAACCCACATATTCAAGGTGCATAATGAATCCAGAATGTTTGATAAATGTATTCATTTCAGTAAATCCAGCTCAATGTAAAGTCATGTTTCTTTTCTGGATTTGTGTCTTCTAGTTGTTAACACAGTATCCCATATTTCTGTTCAATTAACAAAATCTCGTTAACACTTTTTACCTTTAAGCCTTTTCTTTCTGAGTGAGATTTTATTGGTACTTTTGGATTTAAGTACCTGGAGACATCTGAAGCAACACACAACATATTTTTAGGTTGTCTTTTTCTTGATTCAACAATTATTTGGTTGCTGTATACTGTTGACTGTTTTCCAGAATTCTCTGATAATTGGTTCTTACATTTCTTGTGGGGAAGCATGCATAGGAACTTCTTCCTCTTCCACCTTTTTGAGTTTGCCTCAGTGCTTAACATTTGGAGCAATTGTTAGACTGTTTTCCAAAGTGATTGCACAGTTTTACATTCTTACCAGCTATGTGTGACAGTTCCAGTTCTTCCACATCCTTGCAAATACTTATATTTTTATTACCAAAATCATACTGTGAAAAAAGTTTTATTTGATTGAAGTTTTGTTTGCTTCTCGCTAATGGTTAATGATGTTGAACATCTTCTAATGGTCTCCGAAGTTCTTCTACATTCTCTCTCCCCACGCCTGCTTTTGCAATTCCCTGATTGTCCTGCGTTTCTCTAATTGTATTTTTATTTTTAAGGCCATATTCTCTTTTCTTTCTATAATTTTTTTTCACTATTCCCAACTTATAATTCTTCTGCATAATTTCCACTACATTATTACTTTTTACTGCTTGGGGAAACACAGGATTGCTTAGCCAGTAATTCTTATTCCGGGATAATTAATACCAATAGGGACAGACTTATTTTTTTCCTTTGTCTTGTGTATAACCATGCATCAAAATTGCACTGGCTCGTGCACGCGGCGCCGGCGTCATGCTGGCCTCCACACAGGGTTTATTCTGGGGTTCGTTGCGGTTCGGGGTCCCCAGCTTCTGTCGCTGCGGGTTGCTCCAGGGCCTATGCGTGCCCATACGGCCGCAATCTGACCCGCGGTGTACTCACCGAGCTTGGCGGGGTCAGCGGGCCGGGTGTCTTGTGCACTGACCTCTACTGTATGGAGCTGCTCCAGAAATGAGATAACGAAGGTTATTTATGCTCCCTGCTGCTCTCTGCAGAATCCCCAAGCTCTGCTTTTGCACTGAGGGCTTTCAACATGGAACTATCTCAGGTTAAGGACTTGATCTCTGAGAAAGCAATTAGACTGAAGTGAGTGCAGTTTTGGGAAAAAAAAAAAAAAAAAAAAAAAACCTGTGGAAGATATATACTGTGACAATCCACCACATCAGCCTGTGGCCTTTGAACTATGGAAGGCTATCAAAAGACATAATTTGACTAAAAGATGTCTTGTGAAAATCATTGATGAAAGAGAAAGAAATTTGGATGAGAAAGCATATGGTAATATCCAGGAACTGGAAATTTATGCTGAAAACACAAAGAACCTGCTTCTTTAACATTAAAAATATTTGGTATAAAGAATCTTCATGCAGTTCATGCTGCAAGTCACATTGATAAAGCACAAGACATTGTCACTTGCTTGAGAGCAACTCCCTATCATGGTAGGAGAAGAAAAGTGTTCCATCCCATGGATATTTGCATGCTGCATGGTGCTTCATAAGAGGATTTGCTACAGAAATACCAAGATAAAAATGTGATAGACGTAATATATAACTTTGCCAGCCAGGCACACTTGCATCTAAAACACGCTAGGTTCTTCCACAAAAATGTTCCTGCGAAAGCATTTCTTGCTTTTCTTCATACGGTTGCTCTAGAGGATTATTTAAGTAAAATTCAATGAATGACTTTGTTATATTCCACCTAACTTTACAGCAGAAGAATATGTTACTTCCATTATCTTTGTATATTCAATCATGGAGGAAACAATATTAAAATAATTTTATGGTTCTCAATATTAATTTGATTTATTTAGTTTTACAAAAGTATGCTAGTTAGGATTCTTCTTTACAAATAAGAACTGATTCTGTTTACTTGAAAAAATGAATTTATTAAATGGGCATTGAGTAGCTCACAGAATTGATGAGAAGCTGCTGTGGCACTAGGGTGCCAGGTCTGCCAAGATTCTGCCACAAGCACTGCCATTGGCACCATCAGCTCAGACCCTGTCTCCTGTGCCATCACTGTTAAGTCAGAGCCCAAGACCAGAGAATCAGTTTAGCGGTGCTTATGCTGCAGGCCATGCTCCCGCCGCCAGAGGGCAGGGAAAAGGGAATGACTTTCTCTTTTCCTCATTCTTGGGATTGAAAGGGAAAGAGCTCAAAAAAGCAGAGAAGTTTGCATGCTGAGCAGCCAAAACTCGGGTCTAGCTTTCATAGCTGGAAAAAATGCATTTATTCAGTGGTCATAAAGGAGAGAATTAACATTTGAGGCATGCCAGTCATTGTGTTGAGGGTTTTATATCCTTTAATCTTCATAACTCTGTAAAAATTTATCCTTGATGATAAAATAATTTATTTGAGGTAAAGCAGCAGGCTGATAAGAGCTGGAGCCTTAATTTGACTTTAGGTCTGGTTGGTTCCAAAGCTTTTAAATGTTTTTTTGTCAATCCCTCTGCTTCACTATCTTCCATTCAGCATTGTCATGATCATGAGGCAATAAAATTGAATTATCATTCAGGGCTGCTACATTTTTAAAAACTAGTATATACTGAGTTGTGCTCTGTACTTTCATAAATTCTCTCATTTTAACTTCTTAAGAAGCCAATGTAACAAGAAATTTGGGGGGAATTAAAATTTTAAATTATAAAATGTATACTAATTGTGAAAAAGCAAAATAGATTACATTGCTCTTAATTGGTAGATCTGGAATCTGAAATCATCTTTGACATCCAAGACCAAGGTTATGCCACAGTTTCCTCTTTCCTGCCTTTTCTGTGGTCTCGTCTCCTGTCCCACTGACACCTCTGGTGTGTTTGTTCACATTTTCTTGACTCTATGTCTCTAATTCTTTAGTCTTAGGTCTGAATTGGTGCTTACTAAATTGTGAGTTGGTGATAGCATAAAATATTACATATTTGTAAAGAAAACTGAGCTGAGAGCTCCTTGAGGGAAAGAATACATCATTTCAATCATTTTGGTGTCTCCCTACACCTTGAACATGATCTGACTTAAAACAAGTAGAAATTAATAAATGAATGATTGAATGAAAAAAAATTGCAATGGCTCATGATGAAACCAGAGAGTGACCCAAAGATTAAGAGTGCCCTTGTCAAACTTCCTTATTGGTCTTAGCAATTGGCCATTTTTGCAGTTCTTTTTTTTAAAATCATTTTGAAGAGCTTATTTTATATCACAGGTGAAATATATCAAAGAAGAAAAATCCATTTTTTGTCCTGCACAGCATTTGGTCTATTATTTTTATTAAACAACAAATATATGACGTTTTCCCTCTATTTATTCTGTTTTCTTATGTTAGGAGAAACTTTAACCTTATTTGGGGATAATTCAGTTTTGTGACCACCTACCAATACAAGATGGACTGTTGCTCAAATTTTTGGGTTGTCAAAACTGATAGCATCACACACACACACACCACAAAAGAGTGTGAAAAAGCTTCTTTATAGTTTTAAACATACCTATTTTATTACTTTTTATTTTATTTCTCAACATGTAAAATGAAGGTCAATGTAAAATATCCAATTTTCTTTTCCTTTTTTGGAGGGACTGTTACTGCTGGGTTTTAGGGCATATCATTAAAATACCTAATAAATAGTATCACCTCAGTCTTTAGGGTAGTGGGGTATATGGACTCATGTGACAATTACAAAGTAAATTTAAGCTAAAATACTAATATATGGGTCTTATCATTAGCAAATAGTTATGGCATCCCATAGGTTTAAGACAATTTTTAATCTTTGATGGGTCCATTATTAAAATATGTATTAAAAGATATAATTAGTTCTTATATGTAATTATTTTAACCAATTTTAATTTAAAAGACTTAGTGATTTTTCTTTTGTAAATATGCATGTTCCTATAAACCATTACTGAAAATATTGATATAAAAACAGTTCCTGTTAAGAATTTTGAATACACAGAAAATGTTATGCTCACTTTATATATATATTATTTTTTAAACATATTAGTATTATTTGTTTTACATACCTTCAAAGAATATTTGGTCTTTTTAAAACTCCCCAAGACAATTCTGCCTCTTGAAATGGGACTCTGTATATCCACAAAATAGCCCAAGCCTCCGCTCTTTTGGAGAGCAAAAATGCAGGAAAAATGTTAGGGCAAAACTGAGCTGTATTGAGTTGACTAAAGTTTTATTCATCCTATACACCTCAATATATTTTCTTTTGAAAAGCTTATACCTTAAGGCATCTCCCCACTTATATTTATTTATAACACATCCCCTAAATGTACAATTTTAAAATAATGTTTTTAGACAATAAAGACCATCATACAAATACTATTATTGTTACCAAGCAATGGGCTCACTGCCTGATGCACTAGAAGCCAATACCATGACACCAGAATTTTGAGAAAAGAAGGCGTTTTATTGTGAGGTCAACTGGCAAGGATTCAGAAGGCAAGCTCAAATCTTGCTCCTTGATCTAAGAACTAAGGGAGATTTATAGGATGGAAACAAAGGGAGGTGGGGACGGTGATTGGGATTCAGGTTGGCATATTCTGATTGGTTGTTTATAGAACTGTTTACATATGGTAAAATATCCCCATGGACCTGATTTTCTTTGTTGAAGGACCCCTAGCATTTTATCTACTTCCAATTTTTGTTTCTGTTGTCTCAAAGATCATCTAAAAGACAAGAGTCTATTTTCTGCTCATGCTTAGATTATGTGACCTGCAGTTAAACAAGCTCAGAATATAAGGTTATAGGAACAGATGGCCCCCCAAAACATGGATTTGACTTGCCCATGCTTTAGTCTATCCATGAGTGTGATGGTTAAGTAAGTATGTCAACTCAGCCAGGTAATGGTGCCCAGTTGTTTGGTCAAGCAAGTGCTGGGCCATTGTAATACAAGGACATTCCATGGACTTTAATCATCAGTGTTTGATTGCATCTATGGCTGATTACACCTACAATCAACTGAGGAGATTTCAGTCAGCAAGGAATGATGTTTCATCCAATCAGTTGACGGCCTTAAAAGGAAAAGTGATTTCAGCATTCTGAGAGAGAATTTCCATCTCTACTTAAGACAGACAGCATCTTCTGGGGAACTTATCTAGGACCTTCATCCGAACCTCTGGCTTATAGCCTGCCCTACAGAATTTGGATTTGTGCATCTTCATGGTTTCATGAGTCCATTATATTATACCTCACACTATTGAAATATATCTCTTGTCAGTTCTGTCTGGCTGAGAGATGCATAAGTGTAACCTCCAGAATGAATGTTTTTAACATTTCCCACCTCTTGATCAAGATCTTTCTCTGAAAGCATTGATGATCAACATTTGGTTTTAATCCCTTGTTGCCAGGGAGGCTCTTCCCTGGGACTTATGTTCCACATGGGTGGGGGGAGTAGTGAATTTATTTACAATATTTGGCTTAATTGAAAGACTACATTGAGCAAAAATGAGGTTTTCAGGGGGTGACTCTTAGGCATTAATTATTATTAATAATTAATTTCAGGAATAAGTCCTGCAAAGTCTTGAGGGGGTCTGTCCAGCAGATTCCACAAGAGTGCAATGAAATTACTCTGAACATGGAGGTTGAGAAATGTCAGGGGCAGAACAGATAAAGAAACTGTCCTCCTGAGCTGATCCCCAGCATGCCTTTCATTCAGAATTTTTTCACATTCAAGGTCAGGGTGAATATGCAGGGGAACAGGCAAGTATCATGCAAGTCAGCAATAATAAATAACATGGTAAGAATTCCAGGCTGATAATGGGGAAGCAAGATTACAGAAGCATTCAGTGATATATGTAGGAGATAAGGTGGAAGTTAAGGGAGATAAGATTAGCAAGAAAGTTCCTGTTAATGGCAGGAACTGATAGTGGTGATTTCTCTGTGTGGGCAGAGAAACAGGCCTCCAAGCTATTTCTTAGATGTAAAGATCAGAGAGTTCCCACATTCCCCATTTTCTGTTTAAATAAGAAGAAAAAGAAGAGGGAAAAGTATCTTGACACAGTCCTTTACAAAAACTGTCCCCTTCCTGATAATTCAAAGTAAATAAATGGGAAACAAATTTTGATAGTAATAGTAAGGCCAGGTAACTGTCTGCTATCTGGGTTCTGAACTGAGTTGTGTGTGGGAAACAAAATAGCCATGGTGGCAAAAGACCTCTCTTGGGAGGAAAGAGGGTCAGTGTCCTACCTCTGTAGGCCCTCAAAGTCTTCCTTGATGGCCCCTCTGCTACTGTGCCTGTCTTAGGTTGTTCCTTCTCTGATGAATCTTACCTATCATTGGCTACCAGCCATCCAAGGCCAAGAAGGGTGAAGTGTTCTTCGACAGTTTACACCTCCATGGCCTCCATGCCCAGCACCAGCCTTGGGGCTTTCCCACCTGTAGGTGGGGCCCCAGCTCTGGTCACTGGTTTTGAGGAACCCAGGTTTCTAATGCAGAGAGGGCCCAGCATTGGGCAGGAGACAGACAGCTCAACACCAGCTCTTAGAAAGCCTACTCAACCTAGGGATGCCAGGCTCATGGCACAAAGCAACCCTACAAGTGGGACATGTACAGGACACCTCCAGGTTATGATAGGAACAATGGGAAGGGGAGAAACCAGAAAAGACAGTGTACAGGAAGAAAAAGGAGTCACAGAGTCAGGCAAATAGGTAGGCAGGTGAGAAGGAGGGAAAGGAGATCTTGGGATGAAAAATAATTCAAAGGTGTTTTAACCAAAGGGCCCACAAGTCTCCCCCCTTTTGGTTCTTTGTTCTTGATCTCCAGATGTGGGAGGTGAGAGAGATGGAGCAGCAGCCAGGGAGATGATTTTCTGTTCAGCATGATGAGCTCGAGAAAGGGCCTGGCAGGTTAACCTAAGGACTGATAATAAAACAAGAAGCATGATTATTCTGATGAGAAATATTATCCAGATTCGTATGTTTAGGCCATGAAACCAGTTTGAAGGATTTAACCACTGTAAATTATCATTCAGTGTTTGAAACAACTTTTAGCTGAGCAAGAAGTTATATTTGAGATAGTTATGTTCCAGGTGTTGCTGGAGAGCCAGTACTTGTCCCTGTAAAAGCCAGGTGAGTGTTAATTTGTTCCCAAGAAAGTTGGGAGCTATTCCAAGACAAAAGGTTGACACAAATTTTAACATGTCCCCTGTCACACTGCAAATCTTGTCTGGTAAGCAGAGCTTGTTATTTTTCACCTATCCAGGGAATAGAGAGTTCTAAAGCATCAAATTTGGTAAGAAAATTATCATCAATATGAGTTTGAATTAAAAGTTCATCAGTGACATTGGTCATGATTTGATTAACAGCACGAGCAGTTTGAACAGATTTTGTTAGGCGACTGCTGCGGTGGTGGCAGTGGCAGCTATGATAATGGCTGAAATAATTAAAGTCATAAGCATACCAATGAATCTTTTAGGTCTAAGCAGCAAAAGGGCTTTGTTGAATTGGGCTGTCCCTGAGGAGCCTTCCCAGGGTTGAGATAAATAAACTGGGAGCCAAGCCTGTGCTTGTCTTTTAAGTAAAAATATGGAAGTGATATTCAGTTGAGTAATATTTTCATGAGACACACAGAAGTAAAATAAGCTCCTGGGTGAATGGTAAAATTAAATACATGATTAGCAATAGTGATATCAGAAGAAGGAGCTAGAAGTAGCATAAAAGTGTGGGAGGTACAGATCATAATGGGGTTTGTAAGATTTTGAGATAAGTTGAGATAGAAGGTTTTTCTAATATGGGTGTAATTCCCATGAGAAACAAGTGATTAAAGAAAGGCAGTCCAAGGCACCAGGTTTGTAAATGCCACGGACTGAATAGCAACCTTGAAGAATTGGTAATTTGCCTATGGAGGGCCTGAGAGACCCCTGTTGGCCGTTCACTCCCTCTCCTTCCCCTCTAACCCAGTCACCCACTAACAATCTCCACTCCCCACAACTGTTGATACCTCTCTAACCAGCCCCCCCGCATATGCAAAGGGGCACCCAGTATCAAGCTTTTACAGCTTCCCACAACTTGCCTGACCCAGTCCCCTTACTGCCCCTCTGCCAAGCAGGTCCAGGTCTGGGTGACGATGGTCTCCCGTTCATGGTATATGCCCCCTTTTTATCTACAGACCTGTATAATTGGAAAAATTAAAAGCCGCCGTTCTTGGAAAAACCCCAAGGCTTGATTTCTCTCCTAGAAACTATCTTCTTCACCCATAACCCCACCTGGGACAACTGTCAGCAATTATTATAGGTCCTATTCACCTCGAAGGAGAGAAATGGTATCTGGAAGGAGCCTGTCAAAACCATCTTGGGCCGAGACAGCCACCCTACTACTGACTCTGGCTAAATAGAACACGTGTTCCCCTGAACCAGACCAGACTGGAATTACAATCAGGATCAAGGTAAGGAGGCTCTCAAGCAGTTTCACCAGACTTTCCTACATGGCCTTCGAGCTGCCGCCAGAAAGCCAACGAATCTTTCTAAGGTGAGTGAAACTACCCAAGGGCCTAATGAGTCACCCTCTGCCTTTTTAGAGCGTCTAATGGAGGCCTATAAAAACTCCCCCACTTTGTTTGGGGAGGCTCTGGGGCGGGACTTGTTCCTCTTCAGGGAGCAGCATCCAGGTGTTACCCTACTTCAGTATGTAGCTGAGTTCCTTCTAGCCGCAATGGACTTGGACTCTTGCAAAGCGGCTCCCTCAGCCTACTCAAAGCTTTGATGGAAATGGGGTACCGTGTATCCGTCAAAAAGGTTCAGCTCTGCTCCCGCTCTGTAACATATCTGGGATACATCTTAGAAAAAGGGGAACGGCAACTTTCACGTGACAGGATACAAGCTGTATTGGGCATCCCAGCACCAATCTCAAAACGACAGGTACGCGAATTCCTTGGTATGGTGAGATATTGCAGGCTGTGGATCCCTGGATTCATGGAAATTGCTAAGCCTATACACCACCATGGCAGGCAAGGGAAATGACTTGTTGTGGACCAAAGAGCAGCAAAAAGCCTTTGAAGATCTGAAAACAGCTCTGGTGAGTGCCCCCGCCCTTGGGCTACCTGATCTGTTCAAACCCTTTCATCTATGCATTGATGAAAGTTGAGGGGTTAGCAAAGGAGTCTTAACCCAGTCCATTGGGCCTTGGCACCGACCAGTAGCGTAAGTCTGAAGGAAAAAAAAAAAAAAAACTGGACTATTTAGCTGCTGGATAGCCCAACTGCCTAAGTGCCGTTGCAGCCACTGCCCTTTAGTCAAGGAAGCCTCTAAGTTAACCTTTGGCCGAAACCCGGTGGTAACGGCCCCACATTTGGTGGAATCCCTCCTCCGCAGTTCCCTGGACTGCTGGATTGTTGCACCCACCCTCTGTGATATTCTCAAAAACGGAGGCACTAAATCCGGCCACCCTGCTCCCTGACTCTAGTGCCCCCCCGGTAGCCCACAACTGCTTACACTTGCTGAAAACCCTGACAGGGCTACGCCCAAACTTCACTGATGTGTCTTTGCTGGAGGCTTCCCATAATCTCTACATAGATGGCAGCAGCTTTGTTAAAGACAGAGACTGTTACGCGGGAGCAGCAATAGTAGAGCCACCCAAAACTATCTTGGCTCAACCTTTAAGCCATGGCACCTCTGCCCAACGGGCCAAACTAATAGCCCTTACCCAAGCTCTAAGATGGGCAAAAGGCCGAACTGTCAATATTTATATGGACAGTTGTTATGCTTTTGTACAGGCCATGTACACAGTGCACTGTACCAAGAGTGAAAATTCAACATCTGGAAAAAAAGAAATTAAAAATGGGGCTGAAGTCTTAGCGCTATTAGGAGCCATTTGGTTCCCTAACCAAGTAGCCATTGTTCACTGCAAGGGACACCAAAAAGGAAACTCCCCGCAGGCTGAAGGCAACTGACTAGCAGATGAAGTCACGAGAACCGGCGCCTTCCTACCGGTTGCCCCTGTCCAAATGCTCCGAACAGTTCCCAGCAGGGAGCCCCCTATAATGTACTACTCTCCAGAAGACGTCAAGCAAGGGAAAGTCTAGGAGCCAAAATTTCCCCAGAAGGTTAGTTAGTCCTGCCTGATGGCAGAACATACCTACCTGAAGCAGTGGGGAGAAAATTGGCCAAAAGGCTGCATGACACCACACATATGGGTGGCACCAAATTAATAGAACTAATAAAAAGAGACTTTTATTTCTCAGGCTTGTCTAAAATCAGTGAAAGTATCACATCAATATGAGAAGTCTGTGCAAAAGTAAATCAAAGAGGAGGTATCCAAGTTCTAGTGGGAACCAGGCTCCCCGGGATGGAACCAGAAAAGCACTGGGAAATAGACTTTACCAAGATAAAGTTGGGAAAATATGGATATAGGTATCTCCTGGTGCTGGTGGATACGTTTTCAGGATGGGTGGAAGCCTACTCAACTAAAAACAAAACAGCCACAGTAGTAGTTAAAAAGCTAATAGCAGAAATCACTCTGAGATTCCGGCTTCCTCTTTGAATAGGGTCAGATAATGGCCCAGCCTTCATAGCACAGGTGACTCAACAATTGGCTAAAGCTCTGGGTATAAATTAGAAATTGCACTGTGCATTTCGGCCCCATTATTTAGAACAGGTTGAAAGAATGAACCGCACCTTGAAAAAAAACCCTAACCAAGTTGGCTCTGGAGTCTGGTGAAAACTGGGTGAGTCTCCTTCCTTTTGCCCTCCTTAAAGCCAGATTACCCCCTACGTGCAGGGCATTAAGCCTTACGAAATATTATTTAGCAGACCCCCTCCCCTGTTGCCCAAGTTGGGGTTAGAAAAAATATCTGAATATGACAACCAATATCTTTTCTCTACTCTAAAGGTGCTGAACCAGATTAGAAAAATGGTCAATCGGATGGTCCAAGAAGCCCATCTCCCTTGTTCAAGTACTAATCCTCCTTTATTTCAGGCGCAGCCCGGAGATCTGGTCTGGGTTCAAAAGCTCCAGGCTGGAACACTGAAGCCATGGGGGACTGGCCCATATGTGGTGATCATCACAACACCCATGGCAGTAAAAGTCGCAGGGAAAAGACACTGGATACATGCGGCCCAGCTAAAAGCCGTCAGGTCCGGAATGGAGGACTCAAAAGCAGGAAAGTAGACAGTCATCAGGACAGAAAACCCGTTAAAAATCAAGATTCGCTGGATAAGTTAATACTAAGGGTGGGGAAGAAGGGGGTAATATAACAATGCCCTGGCAAATGAGTTTGCTGTCCCTCCTGGTTACTAACGTTTGCGCTAGTAGTGGCTTTCGGTTAATCTCCTATTACTGGAGCATTACCAGAACCGAAGACGGGAAGGTTCTAAATGCTACTCAAACTACCAAGAAAAATCCTACCCTCTCTTTCGATTTATGTTCCCTCCTTAGAAAAGCATATCACGTAATGCCAAACAGCTCACGTCCCTTTACAAACTCTTTTACAAGTTGGGGATGTGGAAACCAAAATTCAGAAAAAAGACTAGCTCAGATTCCGTTCCATGTCTGCCCTGCAGACGGGCCCACAGAATGCAGTACTCAAGGACAGTACCACTGTGCCCAATGGGGTTGCGAAACCTTAGCCCCATGAACTTCCAAAGATGTTGCCATCAGCCTCAATAGGAAGGCAAGGCCCCAGAACCCAACTATAGGGTATGGCCACCTCATCCACATCCATATCACTAATGGGTCTGATGATGCCTGGGAGATAGGTAAAACATGGGGTCTCAGGCAATATGAAACTGGTCGAGACCCCGGAACTGAGTTCACTATCCAGCGAGGTATTCTTAAACTCCCTCTACCTAATCCGTTCAGTCCTAACGGGGACATTTTCCTTAATTCAGAACTGAAAACTCCACCTCGAAAATAAACCAAAAAACCTAACCTTCTCCAACCAACCCCCTCCCCCCCTGAGCCCCCTTGTCGTTTGTGTTGTCCTCTGTCTTCGCCTTCCTAAACAATGGCCAACCAAACGCCAACTAAGATTGTTGGCTCTGCCTAAACCCCCAACCTCCTTATTACACTGGGATAGGGGCAAATGGGAGCATTATTCCCAATGCATCACTGTGTGTTCAAAAAAAATATATCAGTAAACGAAAGCCAAAAGCTGTGTAAGTGGAGTCATAAGCCAATTCTAACTCTGGAGGACCTATAAGGAAAACTTTAAAACCTTATCTACTCAGATTGACACAAATCTAAAGGAATTGAAAAAAGTCAGTTAGTCACCTCGAAACATCCTTATCCTATCTGGCCAAAATTGTTTTACAGAATAGGCGTGGGCTAGATCTATTATTCTTAAAACAAAGAGGACTATATGTAGCCCTAGGCGAAACCTGCTGTTTCTACGCTAACCACTCAGAAGTAATTAAAGAATGTCTCTCATTAGTTAGAAACAGGCACTCATTACAATCCCTTGGCCACTGATGCAGAGTCAATGGTTTGAGTAATGCTATTACAGGAGTGGGGAATGAGAAGGAGTTAAAACAGTACCAGGAAATTCCCAGTAGAAAAATCCTCTAACAATTGCGGGTAGAAACCAGGTGCCCATCCAGGTCTAAAAAGAATCAGTATGTCATGCCTCAAAGATCAACCACTCTCCCTCCTTGCTGGAATTCTAAGGGCAAACATCAGCTTTTGGAATATTGCTTGCTTGCTTTGCTATAGAAATATGTATGATGGTTAAAACAATTCTGTTTTCGGTTGCTGTAGAAATATGTATGATGATTAAAACAATTCTGTTTTCGGTTGCTATAGCCACGTGGGAAGAAGTTCTATAAAAACTGCAGTCACCGGACGTTAGGTGCCACTCTCATTAGGGAGTGCGCCCTGGCTGGTAATAAAGGTTTCATTAAAATATTCTCCCGGGAGTCATTATTTACATGAAGCGTTCCACTTCAGTATATTATTGTTTAAAAATATTATTAGAATTATGTTTTGCGTACCTTCAAAGAATATTTGGTCTTTCATAAGCTTCCCAAGACTATTTTGCTTCTTGAAATGGGACTCTGGATACCCAGAAAAAGGCTCCTCTCTTTTGGAACACAAAAATACAGGAAATATTTCAGGGCAAAAATGAGCCATATTCAGTTGTTAACTAAAGTTTTATTCATCCTACACCTCAATATGTTTTCTTTCAAAAAGCATATGCATTAAAGCAATTTCCCCATTTATATTTATTTAATAACATATTTCCCTAAATGTACAATTTTAAATAATATTGTTTTTCAAAGATGACACCACACAAATATTCTTGTTACTGGAAAATGGGCTCCCTGCCTGATGTGCACGGTAGCCAATACCATGGAACCAAGATTTTGAGAAAAGATAAAGTTTTTAGGACAAGCTTAAATCTGCCTCCACAATCCAAGAACAAAGGAAGATTTATAGGATGGAAACAAAGGTACATGAGGACAACGACTGGGATTCACGTTGTCGTATTCTGAGTGGTTGTTTATAGAACTGTTCATATAATGGTAGAATTATGCCTGTGGACTGGATTTCCCTTGTTGAAGGGTCCCTTTCATTTTATTTGCTTCCACTTTTTGTTCCTAGTGTCTCAAAGGTCTTCTAAAGGACAAGAGTCTGTTTTCTGCCACAAGATTATTAGGCATTAATTATAATTGACATTAGAGAAATGAGTTTCATAAGTGTAAGCTTCAAAGTTGAGGACTTAGCTCATCAGCATTTTTACTTTTAAAAGGCAAGGCTTATATATTCCAGAATTTATTTTCATAGGTCTCCCTGTTATAAATTAAATGGGGATAATTTATGTTTTCTAAAAGAATGGATTTTAATTTTAATAAGATTATAGGCAAGGCTTTTAGCCATGGCAGATTGAGAGATTCCATAAATTCAGAAAATTTTATTTTAATTAAATGATCTTTTTCATTTCACCTTTCCTGACAATTGAGAATGGTAGGACAGGTAAACCCCTTGTTGATGGGTGAGGTCCTGCAAAGCTCCCTGATGACAGTTTCAGTAAACTTGGTGCCCCCATTGCTTGAAAGAATAGCAGGAATTTCCTGGAGAATAGCAAGAATTTCCCAGGTTGAGCAGTTTAATAGTTTTTTTCGTTTGTTTGTTTTTTTAAGTTACTGTGAGGGCAGTAACCTTGTGAAATCTTATGAGGCAGTAGCCTTGTGAAAAGATCCAAAACAAGTCTTATTCTAAAACACTTGCCTTTTGCCCATCTCGCACAATCTCCAAGCCCAGTAAAAAAGTACTCAAAACTAAACTTGCACTTCCCTCATCTTCCTGCACCCAGCCCATCCTTCATACCTGCCTTAACTGGTTTGTTTATCCTAAGTAAGTGACTTAATTTATTTAGCTTTAAACAAGACATGTAAAGGTTGAGCTATCAAAGAAAAATTAGGAATCTAATTTCTACAATATCATGCAAAGTAAAAAAAGAAAATCTTTTTAATGATGATTTTGGTCTTGGGAGGAGGGAAAGTCAGAATGCCTTGGACTTGGCCAAAGTCTAAGAGGAGGCCTGGGTGCAGGGATAGGTGGAACAGAAGAATGCAGCTAAATGGGTTGGAATAGTATCCAAAAAAGGGTGGAATTTAAATTTTAATTCTTTGATGGAAAGGCCAGAAATATTTTGGAACTTACTTCCTTATCCTGGCTTGTTGAATCTGATTTTAAGAGTTTCAAATGAGGGAGGTGGCTTTTCTATGTACTAGAGCCCATATGCCCTCATTTTTAATTGTTTCGATTATCAGATCTATTTCACTTAAAGATATGACTTGGGCAATTGGAAAAGTCTCTGCCACGTCCCAGAGCAACCCTAGCAGTTACACTGGAAGGCACATTGCTTTCTTAGAGGGCAAGGAACATTAAGGAGCTTGTCGCTATTTTCAAGAAGTTTTAGGAAGTTTCCTTTACAATGTACAGATTATTAACAGTAATTATAAGGACCAGTATTTAAGAATCTTGGTGACTAGAGGGTTTACTGGGGTATATTTAGCTGCCATTTTAGCTTGGGAGGATATCAATTTCTCAGTTTTTTAAGGTGCAATTTAATTGGGATTTAAGACTATTTTTACTTTTAAACTATTAGAAGTTCATTTTCTTTAATTTCTGGGATTTAGGAGTTTAATTTATATATATATATATATATATACATTTATTTATCTTTAAGCAATTTGAATAGAGCTCTTTTAAGAATTTTTTATTTAATGTTGTATTACCATTTGCAGGTAAGAAAACATACATCAAATAGACAGATATAAATGAAAAGCTTATAGTTTCAATTAAAAATCTTTATCCATGACTCTGGGCAGGAATGTAAGGAGCTCCTGGAGTCAGCTTGTGCTACAAGGCAGTTAGTAATCACCCAGAGCTATCTAAAGCACGTATTTGAGGGCGCTAGGTGACAGAAGAGCAACCTGCAACATCCTTGAAAGTATGGAAGAAGGAGATTGCCCATCTGCAGAGAGGATTCATGAGTAGAGCCTTCCATGCCACAGAGGTGGGTGCCTGTGATGCAGGCCACCTCAGGAGCTATCCATGGCTGGAGTTAGAAGCTCCATTTCCCAAAAAAACGAGGGAAGAAGACACGGTGTGGCAACGACTTCAGGTATTGATTTGTAAATTCAGTGGGCTAAAGTATAATCCTAGGAACAGCTAAACTTTGAGCCTGTCCAGGTCAGAGGGAGGCCAGTAGCCACCATTTTGACTCTACTTCTGGCATGAGGGGAAGTGGGGCTGATTGAAAATCACAGTGCTGGTAGGGACTGGCTTCTTTCCACCCAGATTGGATTGCAGCTTTAGCCTAAACCCCAGCCCCATCTCTGGCAGGGAGGATGCTCAGGGGACCTGCACCAACTCTCTGGGAAACTGCAAGCCATGCCGTAGAGGCCAGTGACCATCCTACTATTAGCAGCACAAACTGCCTCAGGAGCTATTCCGTGGCTGGAGTTAGAAGATCCATTTCCCATAAAGGGTAGAGAAAGAGACAGTTGTCTACTGACTTCAGCTGCTGATTAGTGGACTCAGCTGGCTAAAGTATAATCCTAGAAACAGGTAGGGTTTGAGCCTTTCCAAGTTGGAAAGAGTCCGGTAGCCACCATTTTGGCTCTGCCCCCAGCATGAGGGGAAGCCTGGCTGACTGAAAATCTAGTGACTCTTTCTACCTAGATTGGACAGCAGCCCTAGCCTAGGCTCCAGCCCCACCTCCAGCAGGGAGGAAGCTGTCAAGTTCTTCAACAAGCTTTCTAGAAAAGGGCAGGTGCTCTCCGCAGGCACAGATGGAATAGTCAGACACCTGGGGCTATATCAACACACCCCAAAAGGATAGGAGACCAACTGGGAATCTTTGGCCTTTCCAGGCAATGGCAGGCTCTTTCAGCCCACACTAACTGGTTTGTTGAGTGCCTTCAAGATCATCTCCACCTCTGTCCACCCATAGGATAGAAGGGGGATGGTGTACCCTCAGCCTCTCAAGGCAACTGCAGGTGCTTTTGGCCCACACAGACTGGACTGATGGGTGCTTGTAGATCTACCCTCACCCTCAAATAGGAAAGGAGGGGTCTGGTGTTTCCACAGCCTTTTCAGGAAATGGCAGACACTTTTCATCTGCATGGAAAGGACTGTTAGATGCTTATGGATCCACTCCCCACCCTCAACAGGATAAGAAGGATCTGGTGACTCCACAGCCTCTCTGGACAATGGTGGGTACTTTCAGCCTACAGGGACTGAATTGTTGGGTGCCTGTGTATCCAACTCCATGCCCTAATAGAATGGGGGGGGGGCTGGTGTTTCCTCAACCTCTCCATGTAATGGCAGGTTTCTCAGCTTAAATAGACTGTTGAGTGCCTATAGAACCACCCCCACTACCCAATAAAATAGAGGGGGACTGGTGTTTTCTCAGCCTCTCTGGGCAATGGTAGGTATTTTCAGCCTACAGGCACTGAACTGTTGGACATTGGTGATTCTGTTCCTTCCCTCTAAAGGGCAGAAGGGACAGTATACCCTCAGCCTCTCAGGGCAACTGCAGGTATATTCAGCCCACACAGATTAGATTGGTGGGCACTCCAGAGGGTCCATTCCCACCCTTGGCAAGGAAGGGGTCTGGTGCTATGTCAGTTTACCCAGACAACTATGGTCATTTTGGATCCACACAGCATAAATTGCTGCCCACAACTGTAGCTCCATCTCTGCCCAAGGTAAGAGAGGTGGGGTGTGAAGCTTCTTCAGTCTCTCTGGGCAACTACCCAACTTGGATTATTATACACAGCTGCAGCTCTGTCCCTACATTTGACAGAGGAGAAAGGTGGGAGAAGCTTCATCAATTCCTGGGGCAACGTGGGCAGCTTCAGCCTCCATATCTTACAGCACCAACTACATCCTTGACTCCTAGTACATGATATTAACAAGGGAGAAAAGATAAGAAAATCCTAAACTAAAGGGAAAAACTACACCCAGAATAAATATATCTAGCAAGCCGGATGCGGAAATACCAACAAAAAACTACAAACCTTACCAAGAAACAGGAAAATATAACCCAGTTAAAGGAACAAGATTAGCCTGCAGATGACATAAAGGAGTTAAGACAACAAATTATATATGTTCAAACAAATCTTAATAAATCCAATGAGATGACTAAAGAGATTAAAGATACTAAGAAGACGCTGGGAGAGCACAAAGAAGAATTTGAAAGCATACATAGAAAAATAGCAGAACTTATGGGAATGAAAGTTGCAATAAATGAAATTAAAAATACACTGGAGGCATATAATAGCATATTTAAGGAAGCAGAAGAAAGGATTGGTGAGCCTGAAGATATGGCTTATGAAAGCAAATATACACAAGAACAGATGAAGAAAAGAATGGAAAAAATTGAAGGGGTCTCAGGGAACTAAATGACAGCAAGAGATGGGCACACATATGTGTCATGGATGTCCTGGAAAGATAAGAGAAGGGAAAAGGGGCAGAAGAAATATTTGAAGAAATAATGGTAGAAAATTTCCCAACCCTATTGAAGGAGATAGATATCCCTGTCCAAGAAGCACAATGTATTCTCATCTGAATAAATCCAAATAGACCAACCCTGATAAACACACTAATCAGAATGTCAAAAGCCAAAGACAAAGAGAGAATTCTGAGAGCAGCAAGAAAAAAGCAATGCATAACATATAAGGGATACCCAATAATACTAAGTGCCAATCTCTCATCAGAAATCTTGGAGCAAGAAGGCAGTGGTATGATATATTTAAGATACTGCCAGAGAAAAACTGCCAGCCAAGAATTTTATATCCTGCAAAATTGGCAAGTTTAGAATAGTCACAGATAAACAGAAACTGAGAGAGTTTATAACAAAAAGATTGGCTTTGCAGGAAATAATACAGGGAGTGTTACAGCCTGAAAAGAAAAGACAGGAGAGAGAGGCTAGGAAGAGTCTAGAAATGATGACTGTATCAGTAGCAGTAAGTAGAAGTGTCAAAAAAGTTGTGAAAATGAAATGACAGATAAAACCCAAAGGTCAAAATGGATGAAATAAAAACTGCTTTTACAGTGATAACATTGAATGTTAATGAATTAAACTTCCTAAACAAAAGACATTATCTGGTGAAATAAGAAAATATGAGCTAACTACATGTTCTCTGCAAGAGACTCACCTTGGGCCCAAGGATACCAATAGATTGAAAGTGAAAGGTTGGAAAAAGTTATTCTATGGATGTAGTAACCAAAAAAAAAAAAAAAAAAGCCAAAAAACTGGGGTAGCTATACTTATATCATATGATACAGACTTTAAAACCAAAACTGTTATTAGAAACAAGGAAGGATATTACATATTAATAAAAGGGAATATTCACCAGGAAGAAATAACAATCATAAATGTATATGCACTTAAACAGGATGCTTTAAGATACATAATGCAAACACTGCCAAAACAGAAGGGAGAAATAGAGATCAATACAATAATAGTTGAAGAGTTCAATACACCATTCTTAGCATTGGACAGAAGATCTGGGCAGAGGACCAATAAAGAAATAGCTTGAATAATATGATAAATGGGCTAAACTTATTAGACATATACAGAACTTTGCACCCCAAAACAGCAGGATACACATTCTTTTCAAGTGCTCATGGATCTTTCTCCAAGATAGACCATATGTTGGGTCACAAAGCAGAGCTCAAGAAAGTCAACAAAATTGAAATTATACAAAGCACTTTCTCTGGTCCTTATGGATAAAATTGGAAATCAACAAGTGGCAGAAAAAGGGAAAATTCACATGTATATGGATATTAAACAAAACACTCGTAAGTAATCAGTGGGTCAAAGAAGAAATTTTAAAAGAAATCAATAAATATCTCGAAACAAATGACAATGAGAACACAACATATAAGAACCTATGGGGGCTCTTTCTGCCTAGAGGAGCCATACCAAATCTTTTTGTGTATTTCCATCCTTTTCTCCCATTTCTCAGCAAGCTCTGTTATTTTCCCCATTTCCCAATAAATTCTTTTTAGTGGTCTAAGTAAATGGGCATCTTTTTAAATTCATTTATGCAACATAGCCAAGAACCTAGAAGAATCCAATGCTTCCCCTTGTTCATTTGGTGAGCCAGCCAGGAGGAAGATAAGTGAGTGGTGTTCCCCAACCCCCACCGGAAACTGGTGAGTTTTAAGGCCTATCTGTGCCCTCTTTTAGTTCTACCATTTCAAAGGGGATTAATGGCTAGGGGATTCTTGGATAAGCTCCCAAAGGACATAAACTTGGTTTCCCCAGACTTCCGGTTCCATCTCTGGAGGTGGTAGGGGCCAATTCCCATGCCATGTAGGTCCAAGGAAGTCCCAGATGGTGAGTAAAACTACCATTGAGACAGACTGAGCACATGGTCTAAGTAGAGCAGGAATCCACAGGGAGGTTACAATAGCCTTTTCTAAGTTCAAAATGGCTATCAACCACTGTATTTTTTCCTTAGATTACTAATAAACTCATTTTAATTAAAAGTGTCTTTGACCTTCAAAAAAAAAAAAAAACTAGGGATGCAGTGAAAGCAGTGTTGAGAGGAAAATTTATAGCCATCAATGATTACATTAAAAAAGAAGAAAGAGCTAAAAATCAATGACCTAACTACACAGCTGGAAGAATGAGAAGAAGAACAGCAAACTAATCCCAAAGCAAGTAGATGGAATGAAATAACAAAAATCAAAGTAGAAATAAATGTAATTTAGAAAAAAAAAAAAAAACAAGAGAGAATTAGCAAAACCAAAGTTTGGTTCTTTGAGAAGATTAACAAGATTGACAAACCCTTAGCTAGACCGACTAAGAAAAAAAGAGAGAAGATGCAAATAAAGGGAATTAAAAAATGAAAGCAGGAATATTACTATTGACCCCACAGAAATAAAAGAAATCATAAGAGGATACTACGAATGACTTTAGGCCAAAGAACTAAACAACGTAGACAAAATGGAAAAATTCCTAGGAACGTACAAACAACCTACACTGACCTAAGAAGAAATAGAAGACCTCAATAAACCAATCACAAGTAAAGAGATTGAAACAGTCATCAAACAGCTCCCCAAAATGAAAAGCCTAGGACATGATGGTTTCAGAGGTGAATTCTACCACACATTCAAAGATTTAATATCAATCTTACACAAGCTCTCACTTCAAAAAATTTGAACAAGGAGAAATGCTACCAAACTCATTCTATGAAGCCAATATCAACCTAATACCAAAGTCAAATAAAAATATTACAATAAAGAAAATTACAGACTCGTTTCGCTAATGAATACAGATGAAAAAATCCTCAATAATATATTTGCTAATAGAATCCAACAACACTTTAAAAGAATTATTCATCATGTTCAAGTGTGTTTTATACCAGGCATGTAAGTGTGGTTCAACAATCAATCCCCATAATACACCACATTAATAAATTAAAGAAAAAAAAATCACATGATCTTATCAATTGATGCAGAAAAGTCATTTGACAAAATACAGCATCCTTTCTTGATAAAAAAACTACAAAAGATAGGAATGGAAGGAAATTTTCACAACATGATAGACGACATATATGAAAAAATCACATACTTATGGATTGGAAGACTAAATATGATTAAGACGTCAATTCTACTCAAATTGATACACAGATTCAATGCAATCCCAATAAAAATTCTACCAGCATTTTAAAAGAAATGGAAAACACAATTAACAAATTTATCTGGAAGGGTAATAGGCCCTGAATAGCCAAAAACATCTTAAAAAGGAAAAGTAAAGTTTGAGGACTCTCACTTCCAGACTTTAAATCATATTACCTAGCTACAGTGGTAAAAAATATAAAACAGCATGCTATTGGCATAAAGATAGATATATAGACCAATGGAACCGAATTGATGGTTCAGAAACAGACCCTCACATCTATGGCCAAGTGATTTTTGACAAGTCTGTCAAACCCACCCAGCTGGGACATAACAGTCTATTCAATAAATGGTGCTGGGAGAACTGGATATCCATAGCCAAAAGAAAGAAAGAAGACCCCTATCTCACACCTTATACAAAAACTAACTCAAAATGGATCAAAGACCTACACATAAAAACAAGTACCATAAAGCTCCTAGAAGAAAATGTAGGGAGACATTTTCAATACCTGGTGGTAGGTGGCAGATTCTTAAATCTTACACCTAATGCATGAGAAATGAAAGAAACTTGGAGAAATGGGGCCTCCTTAAAGTTAAACACTTCTGTGATTCAAAGGACTTCATCACCCAATAGGACAATATATTTGGAAACCAAATAGCCAATAACGGTTTGATTTACATTCTATATAAAGAGTTCATACAAATAAACAACAAAAATACAAGCAATCCAATTAAAAAATAGGCAAAAATTTAAATAGACATTTCTCCAAAGTGGAAGTACAAATGGTCAAAAAGCACATGAAAAAATGTTCCATATCACTAATCTATCACTGCATAGAATGGCCATTATTAAAAAACAGACTGTAGTAAGTCCTGGAGAGGATGTGGAGAAATAGGTACACTCCACCACTGTTGGTGGGATTGTAAAATGGTGCAGCCTCTGTGGAAGACAGTTTGGCAGTTCCTCAGGAAGCTAAATATAGAACTTCCATATGATCCATCAATTCCTCTATTAAGAATATATCCAGAAGAACTAAAATCTAAGACACGAGCAGACATCTGCACACCAATGTTCATAGCAGTGTTATTCACAGTTGTCAAAAGATGGAAACATCATTCATGTATGAATGATATACTTCAATAAAAAATATATTTTAAAAAACTCTTTATCCATGAGTCTGGCATAAAAATACAGAAGCACAACACAAATCTCATAATTTAAACCATAATTTTGTAATTTTTCTGTAAATTCTTATTCTGATACAAAGACATACAGGATTGAACACATAGGATTTCATTCCATTTCTCTTCTCTTTTGAAATACAAATTTAATTGTAGCATAGGATTTACCCTAAAAGTATATTTCAGGCCAGTGTTTGCCAGGACTTGGGACCAGGACTTGTTATTTAAAAAATCATCTTTTTCCTTTTTATTAGGTCATAGATGAACATTGATCAATTTTGTAAAATACATCTTAAAGCACTGCAATAAGGTACACTACTAACATAGTTACAATTTCTTACAAAATATTCCAACTTAGGTAACTTCCATACTTTCCAATATGAGTAGCTCCATGGCTAAATTCTCTGATATTGTCCTAATTTTGGGATTCTAACTCAACAAAAGATATTCCATGCTCCTGGGAGGGGCCTGTAACCCCAAAAGACAGGACTTAATCAAAAGGATAACCCTTGGTCTTAAAGACAAGTATTGGACAAGAGAATAGGTATGCAGATGAGCTTACTCACCCAGAAGAGGTCCATTCCAATAACTATTTCTTTCCTCAAAGTTGAAAATAGCACCAAAGGTCCTGAAGTGCCTGAGCAGAGGGGAATCCTATTATCTAGGCTGCAGACAACCCTGTCCAGGCGGCCACTTAGGGTAGGTGGGGGGCACACATAACTTCTTCCCCCGCACACCAGGGCTCTAGTATCTTGGGCAGGCAGTATTGAGACCTCATGGTTCCATCTAGGTCACCAAATTGTTACCGAGTAATGGCTTTGTTGCCAAATGTACACAGAATCCAATACCATTAAACCAGGATTTGGGGAAAAGACATTTTTTTTTACTGTGAGGTCACTTGGCAAGGAGACAGGAAGCAAGCTTAAATCTATCTCCCCTATCCAAGAACTATGGGATGTTTATATGATCATGTCTTAGTTTGCCAAAGGGCTGCCAATGAAAAGTACCAGAAATGGTTTGGCTTTTGTAATGGGAATTTTATTTGGGGTAACAGATCACAATTCTGAGGCTCTTAAATTTCCAAATCAAGGCACCATCAGAGATTTTTTTCTCACCAAATTCAGTTACTGGTGATCCTGGTGTCCTGCCACATGCAAGGCAGGATGACAGTAGATCTCTGCCAAGGTCCCTGCCTTCCCTCCAGAATCTACCAATTTTCAGAGCCCAGCCAGGGTGCAACCAAGCATAGGACTTGTCTCTTTTTGGGCCTCCTCTCTCAGTCTCAGCTGTTCCATTTTCTTCCTGACTTCAGCTGTGGATTTTCAGGCATATGGCTCATCTCTTCAGCCTTGAGCTTCTCCGTGGGCCCAGCCTGTTGTGTGAATCATGTTTCAGCTTCAGCTACTAGAGATCTTCAAATCCTCTCTCTCACATGGCTGGGTCAAATTGCCAGTTCCTTTCTCTGTGTGTTTCTCTCTTTCTGTGTCTCCATTTATATCAAACACAGCAAGAGGGCAAAAACTCAACCTGCATCACGCCTTACTGATGTAGTCCAATCAAAAGTCTTCTAATCAGATGTTCTAATCAAGGTCTCTTCACATAATCTAATGCAATCAAAGGGTCTCACACCCACAGCAATGGATTAGTTAAATAACATAATCTTTTTGGGGGATTCACCAAATTCAAACTGTCACAGATGGAAACAAATAGACGTGAGGACAGTGCCAGGGATTTAGGATAGCATATTCTGATTGTTTATAGAACTATTCATATAGGGTAGAAATATGCCAAAAAACAAGTTTTCCTTTTTGAAGGACCCCAAATATTTATTTGCCTCTGATGTTTCCTCATCCTGGTAACCTTTTTCTGAGGAGCATGATTTATGTTCCTGGTGTCTCAAAGGTCCTTGAAAGGACAAGGGTGTGTTTTCTCTGCATGTTCAGGCTATATGGCCAGCACTTAAGCTCAGAAGAAAAGGTTATAGGAACAGGCACCCACAAAGCTGGTTTTGTCTTGTCCATGGTTTCATTATGAGAATATTTTAAATTAAACATGATTATGTTTATAACACATTACTCAAATTATTGACTTTGATCATTGATGAATATGATATAATTTGACATTAAAATAATGTTTATGCTTCAACAGTTTCTTCAGTGTGCATTCTGTATAGTTTAATTTTGTACATCGACTGACTTTATGTCTCCCAAAGAAACATTAGAAATAATCTTGATATCATTGTTCAGGAAGGGATTAAATAATCCAAATTTCCACCTAATTTGAAGTATGCATGTGTCTTATGGAGCTTGTGGATTAAATAGCAACTAAATATGTCTCAAAATAAAGAGTATAAAATGCATATTATTATTTTTTTGGTGACATTTGTATAATCTAAGTATCTTTAAAAAACAACAAAAAAATAAAATTTAAAAGTAAAGAAAAAAGAAAAAATATGAAAGAGTAAAAGGCAATCAATAAAATTAATTGTAATAAAATAATGCATATTATTGACCAAATTTTAGCTCAAACCTGTGAGTAAGAAAATGATGTGTGTAGGAAAATTGTTTCCATTGGACATGGAAACAAGACTCTGATATTTCACATACAAAAATGTAGCCTTTTAACACTCTTACATAAAATGTGATAAATATTGAAACAACTATCTTCATTATTACTGTATTCCAAGAACCTAAGTTTGAGCCTAACACATAATTAACTTCAAAACATAATAATCAAATGAATAAATTGTAGGGGTTATAATTATGATTATGATCATGTTTTCTGTTGACAGTGAGTGTAAAGATGTAAAAAATTTAAAGACGACTCTGACATCTATTTTGATGTAGTTTCATTTATACCCTGCCTCATATAGATCATCACAATGAAGTGTTCATATTTTCCCTGAGATTAAAAAATAATCCACTTGTTCACAGCAAGATTTGTTGCCACTTAGCAAATGCCAAACTCTCTTACTCCAATTTTATGTGTCTTTTTCTTATGAAGTTATAAAATATTGTGAAGAAGTACATTCTGCTCTGATTTCTCTAATACTAAATTTAAATTGTGTGCTAATTTGGAATATTGTTCAGCCCTTTGTGTTTTGAGAATACCAATCTCTACTGTGTCTTCTTTGACTATTCCATCAACTAATTCCCCTGAGCATGTAGAAGTAAGGCTAGCCTGAATAAAATTACTACTGCACAGAAAATCATATTATGTTGTTCCTCAAACTTGGAAAGGCATTATAATATCTTGCTATTTCAACCTATTTTATTTCATTTCAAGAATGATGATAATACTTAAGCAGAAATAGAATATCAAAGAACCAACTCTTCTTAGAGAAATTTGGTTGGATATGTGGAAATGGGTTGATATATCCCCTTCTTGTGAACATTGTAGAGGAGCTCATGGATATGTTCTTTATCTTCAATATACTGGATATTTACTTACAAATATAAGATGACAGGAGCAGAACAAGATACGTGGACTTTTGAAAAGTCCTCAAACATTTAAGTTTAAACAATTTAAAGAAGCCATTATAGATGAGCTTGGACTAAACCAGTCATCTTTACCATAAAAGTAAGTACATACTTTTGTTGATTTTTTTAGGAACATAGTTTTGATTTTAATAGTGTATATTATGATTTATAGAAGTACTCTCAATTGTGCACATATAAATCAATTTATACTGCACAATTATGAAATGAATAAATGAAAGGAAAAATAAACTAATACATTTCAATAGTTTAGATCAAGAGTCTTGCTCTTTATAAGATTAACATTTTGTGACAATTGAGTACATGATTTGTTTTGGTCTAGTCTAGATATCTCTTAATAAACATTTGTTATATTACTGGTATGAGGAAACCATGGAATCATTTTTGTATATACAAGATTCAAAACAATTTACTTAATGTATTTTAACACTGAGTAGATATAAATTATGTATTGAGTTTTGCACAGTTTATTTTACACATAGTGAAGGTTATAATGGGTCATTTAACGGCAAAAGACAAAGAACATAGCTTATGTCCACAAAGAGACTAAATCATGGGAAATGGCAATACCCTCTACCCAGGAATTTTGTAGGTTAAAAATTTCTGGATGATTTGGTTTGCATAACAAATTAACTATCAAATACTGAGAAAATATTCCAATTTGTAAACTATGCATCCTCTGAAGAACATAGGGACCAAATGAGACATTACAGACTCAGGAAAGCTATCTGGATGTTGTAAGTATTTTACATAATGAACTTAAATTACAGCACACCTAAGTCTTTTATGTGAAATAACTTTAAATTGAACAACCAAGTATGCAAATCCTTTATAACAGTAGAAATGTCAGGAGCAAAATAAATAAATAAATAAATAAATAAATAAATAAATAAATAAACAACAATTTTTTGCCTCATCAAAACATACCTTGACTATTTAGGAACCCCCAATCATCACTCTTCAAGAAAAGAATGGTCATTATTATGGAACAGTAGTAATCATTCTGGAAATAGAATTAATAAAAACACTTGAAGTTTACAAAAATAAAATTAGGTCTTAAATAAAATACCACTTCACATTTCAGAGAGAAGACTCTTTATACAGGTGATAAGTAAAATATGTTCATGAAGAGTACATTTACAAACTTACAAAAGACCATTAAAACAGAATATTATTTAAAATTAGAATGTCTTATTTACAGAGTAGAGACATCTTCTAGCCATTAAACATCTTTGTTTCCCATTATCTATGCAAGTCACTCTACCAGATGGACAAATGTGTTTTCTCAATCAATATTAAAGTTTAAATGGGAGGAAGGTAAATAAATGCTAATTCGAAACAGAAAAGTAAAAGAAAAAAAAAATACATGTAGAGGAAAGCAAATAAAACTTCAAAGAGCATTGCTTTCCGAGGTATATTGGGGACTAAATTCACAGAATTTTACGTTAAAAGATTTTCATCTCACAGATCTTAATCTCTTTTTGTCCCTCTTTTTTTTTTCAGGGAATATATAGAAACACTCAGAACACAGAGATTTATATTGAAATACTTGAGATATTATGAAGAAATACAGGAAAAATTAATTTGGGATGTAAAGTAACAAATAGGGTTTATAAAAAGCATTTTGTTTCTATGTACTAGAAAGTCACTTATGTTTAAAATAAAAGGCAAAATTTTTTTTAAAAAGTCTTTTAAACTGTTTATTCAAATGAGAACTTTCTTATTTCTTCACCTATTTTACAGAAAAAAAAAAAAAAAAAAACCAAGAAAATACCATAAGAAAGAAGAGAATAATGAGAAATAATGTATCAGTAACTGAGTTTATTCTTCTGGGATTAACAAATGATCCAAACTGGCAGGTTGTACTTTTTACATTTCTTCTTCTTACCTACATGTTAAGCTTGACTGGGAACCTGATCATCATCACCCTCACCTTCTCAGATCCTAACCTCCAGACCCCCATGTATTTCTTCCTTCAGAACTTCTCACCCTAGAAATATCATTCACTTCTGTCTGCCTTCCCAGATTCCTTGTCACCATTGTGACAGGGGACAGAACCATTTCTTACAATGGCTGTGTGACTCAGCTATTTTTTTTTTCATTTTCCTGGGTGTGACAGAGTTTTACCTTCTGTCTGCCATGTCCTATGACCGCTACGTGGCCATCTGTAAACCCCTGCATTACACGACCATCATGAGCAGCAGGGTCTGCACTCTGCTTGTCTTCAGCTCTTGGCTGGCAGGATTCTTGATCATCTTCCCACCAATAATCCTGCTGTTGCAGTTGGATTTCTGTGCCTCCAATATAATTGATCATTTTATCTGTGACTCTTCCCCAATTCTGCAGCTTTCTTGCACAAACACGAGATTTCTAGAACTCATGGCATTTTCTTTAGCTGTGGTGACGCTCATGGTCACCCTGATGCTAGTTGTTCTCTCCTATGCATATATCATCAAGACCATCCTGCAGATTCCATCCATCTGTCAGAGGAAAAAGCCTTTTCCACTTGTTCCTCCCACATGATAGTTGTCTCCCTCTCTTATGGCAGCTGCATCTTCATGTACATTAAACCTTCTGCAAGAGAAAGAGTCTCTTTAAGTAAAGGAGTAGCTGTGCTCCATACCTCAGTAGCCCCCCTTTTGAATCCCTTCATTTATACATTAAGGAATCAGCAAATAAAGCAAGTCTTCAAGAACATGGTGCAAAGGATGGCATTTTCATCAAAATAATGAATCTGCTATATAAAAAAAATGTATGCTTGAAGGCAAAACTGAGTGAAAAACTTTCTGCTCTTCTCTATATAAATCTTTTCTAAATATCTCATTTCACTCCTTCAGTCAGATCTATTTATATAAGAACACTTCAATTTTACAATTAGCCTAAAAACTAGATCTTAACTCTTTCAAGTACATATACAATATTTGATTTCTCACCTATATATCTAAATTTTAGGTATACCACTAATCTCTACTGTTTCTCAAATCAAGGAAAGCTAGATTATGAAATCAATCCATAAAACAGAGGTACTACAAATTAAGAAGGTAACTATAATCCACATACAAATATATTTTATGTGACATAAATAAAAATATGTATCTTAATATCTCTAAAATATCTTCTCTGGTGTCAATGGAAAAATCACTTTATAAAATTAAACCTAATATTAAACTTTTATTATTTATTAATAATTGAATTTATTGATATATACATTTAATTTTATAAAATTAAGCCTAATATAAAATATTATTATTTATTAATAAATTGAATTTAGTGATATATACATTTAAAATATTTGGAAATATTAACTAGAATTTTAAGATAAAATGTGTTGTCAAAATTGTTATCTGTGTTTTTCCACATGAGAATACATTGATTTTGTGTTAGTTTTTCTAGACAACAATAGTAAACTTTTAGTGCAATAGAAAAGATATTTACTTTACAATTTTCCTTTGACAATAGTTCCTAAAAAATGATTATTTAACTGATGATTTCCCTATTCCTGCCATTTCACATTTGACATGGAAAACCATGGTCTCTAATGGCTTGATAAAACTTAAATTTTGGATTCAGATCCTATCAATGGATAAAAATGGTATTTTCTATTGATATGAAGAAAATTACAGACTCAGAATAAGAATGGTATGAGGTGCTTTCTCGCTAGGGTATATCTTGGAAAAGATAGGTAAATTATGAATGTCTTACTTTTCCTTTATTACTAAATATATAATACTGTCTTTATCTTTTCATTATCTCTTTCACAGAAAGTTCCCCTCTCCTTCCTGCATATCCAAGAAAATGACAATTCAATAGTGATAAATGTGTTCAAGTCTATTTCTATAGTTAATGAGTTCCTCAACTCCAACGTATTATTAAGAAAATGGGTTGTCTTGGGACAGTAATTAAGACTAAATAGACATAAGTGGATTTGATTTTTGTTTTCTTGATTTTTCAGTCTGGTCTGACAATCTATGGTAATGTAAAGTACTCAAGGTATTTTCTAAGTTACTGACAGAAGTACTGTTTCTTATTGCTCATAGAAGAGATGTCCTAAAGTACTTACACATTTCTTACCATTGTGATTTCATACAATGTTCTACATTTTATTTCAACCACAATCAAACATAATATCAATACAAAATGAACATTAAATAACTATATTATTTGATTATGAGTTTCCTTATTTGGGAACACATTTAAAGACATGCAACAATAATACAAGTTTTTTGGAAGACTATGACAAGCAACCATAAGTGCAAAAATGAAAACCAGGATTGTAGAAAAACTCCATACAAATGTTAATTAAATGAATATATACTTGATGTATGACAGGATAGATAGATGAAAGATATAGTCAGAGAATAGGTAGAAAGAGAGGTAAAGTAGGTAGTTAGTGGAAAATAAAATGGTAAGAGAAAGTCAATCCTCTTAATCAACAGAAACTTACTGAAGTAGTAGAACCTAATAGTCAATAAGAGTAAAGGTATAAATTTCACTTTAAATCATTCTAAAATTAAAATTGTTAGGTGCTAAGGTGAAATATAATACTACTTTAAATTATTGTGAAACAATGAAGCTTTGACTGCAGCTTCATGTGGGACATCATATGTTTTACAGACTTTGCAATAAACAGTTTAAACTAATATTAATGTATACACAGTAATATTTCAAAATTAATTTTCTTTTCAAAATGAGAAAAATTACATTCATGTAATAAGCAGACAAAATATATCTATACCATTAATTTTTTCTTAATCACATCACAATTACTATGACATTGTTTCTTAGCAATTAGTAGAAAAAACAGTCATTTACTTTCATGGGTGAATAAGCATATTGAGAGTTGATTTTCACAAATATAAAGCTGTAGCATGACCAAGAATGAAAATTTCTTAACCTTTCTAAGAATTAGAACTTCATTCATACTAATACCCATGCAGCCTCATTCATGCTTTGGATATTACAAAATCTTCTCAAGAGAGTAATAATCATTCATGAATCACTGAATTCCTTAGGATCATAATAACAGATGATGATTGACTGAAGAAAAATTCCTAATCATTAAGAGCTTTTTCATTTCAAAAATCTAAATATGACTCACCCAGTCAGGTAATTTTGGAAGTGTATTACCTTTGGTCTTACATATTTCAAATACTCAGAATGAAAAATGAACCAAATGAATAAAGAATTTAAGTACAATAAAAAAATGCTATAGTTTTTATAGACTCAAGATATTTCTACCTTGATCATGAATTAGATGGCTTGCACTTAAAATAAATTCCTCTAAGTAAAAATAGAGATTGTCATAACATTTTCTTACACACTACTCATTTGTGTTTCTATAAAAAGCAAGCCACATTTGCCTTCTGTATAAAAAAGACTTTATACCTCTTGGGACAGTGGTATTATCCAATTATCTCTAAATACTTTTTATATTTTCCACTTGGTTTCATAAGATTCAGTTATTTTTCTTTCTCTCTAATTTAGAGAAAGCTAACTAAAACATTTAAATACCGTCCTTAAACAGCCTCTTCTATCTTCTTTCCCTCTTTATACTGAAATCATTAATGCAATTGAGCAAATGATAAAAGAAATGGAAATGGTGAAAGGGCAAAACCAGATTTATCTAAGAGCATAGAAAGGCTATTAATTTTTGTTGTGAATAAGGTTTTTGGGTGAACGCTCAATTGAAATTAATAATTATTTGAGATAGCATTTCAGAGCATATTAGACAAAGAATAGTCTGTACACCTCTTTTAAGTGGAAAAAAGTACTATAAGGCAAAGCTTTATAGGAAAAAGATAACTGTTTGGAACTATGCATTAGTAAATAGATATTATAGCATATTGAATTATTTAATTTTTCCTCCTGTTATTTTTACTAAGGAATAATAAAGAAACATTCAAGATATTATCTTAAGGAATTCATTTTTATGTGGTTGAGTGATTTATGTTTTATATGGAATTTCCAATGAGGGCTGAAAACTGAGATGAGAAGTATATGCAATCAGAATAGGATCAACTATATATCATTTGCCATATTTCTTGAATCTACAAATATAATGGCTTATTTTTTATTAAATGAATGAATATATGAATGAAAGCTTAGAAGGCCATTGACTCTGTTAATAGCACCCATAGACTGTTCAATTTTAGATCCATCTTCTTGTCTCCAGTTGCCATATTACACACATAACTGCTCTTCGCTTTGATAGTTTTCTTCTTTTAAAATATATAGAATAAAAAAAAAGGTGGAAAAATAAACAGATATTTATTTACACAAATTTTAGAAAGTACCAACATTCCAACACCCTACTAGTTAATAAATGAATAGAAAAGTAAAAAAAATTAAAATATTAGAAATAAATTCTCCAGTGGTTCCTATATATAGACATATATTAGTGCATATATGAAAATATATACATATACACACATATTATATATAAATTCAAATATGTTTCTATATGTGTGTAGAAACATATATATATTCTATATGCATATGTGTATATCTATTTATTTCTCTCTATATACACACAGAATCCTAAATAAATTAAAACTTGAACTGAATGCTTAGGTAAAATTTGGAGGCAGTATGATTACATGCATGTATTTTTTACAAAAGTGGAAGTTCTCAGTAGAACTTTACTTCTTAATAAGGAGGGAACTGCTCATTTGTATAATTAAGGGGTCAGACATTGGCTACATATAATAATCACACAAGTACTACACTTACCCAAACTATAACATTAAAATTTATTTTTCTCGAGGCAAAAAAATAATTCTTTGAACCACTTCAAAGCATGAACCTGGGCTTTTGTTCTACAGTAATATGTATTCCTAGAAGTGTTTTAAGAATAGCGAAAAATAACTCTGGTTGCAACACAGCAATAGACTGAAGGAAGATCAGGGAATTGCAGCAACCAAACAAAAAATGGTGTGATCTACAAATAAGACCTTTAGTATTGGTGGATGGAAAAATCAAAGGATAAGAAGACATTTTCAATAAATTTGAAATTTTCTTGGGGAGAGGGTGACTCAAATAAATGAAACCATGAAGAAAAAAGAGAAACCAATGACTCCGAGGAAAGTCACGTTTTTTTCATGTGAGACCTCAAAGAAAACAAAGAGTGGAAGTTGACTAGCAAATAGGTGGTATAGAGAGACAGTGAAAACAGGACGGTTTCTGGCCACAGTCAGTTTTAGGATTGGGCATTGACAAGCTATGAAGAACAGGAAGTCATTGAATAATGGCTATCATAGAAAATGGAGACAACCTGTCCTTCTAATAATATACCTTCTCTTTCCTCTCTTATACAGTGGTTGTCATTTGGAGGATGACATAAATTAAAGGAAATTGGTTAATGGTAAAATAGATTAAAGGGTTTTCTTAGGCATAAGTAAAATTGTTGAAACATGCTGACATTTGAATTGCAGTTAACACATCATATTTCTTGACTCCAGTAAGGCATTTAATATAAATTTGGAAGAAAAAAAAAAAGCCTGCTAATTCTGCAAGATATATGAGTGTTTGTCTTATTTTAATGTTCTGAGGAAACCAAACAGCCATAATTCTTTTAAAAGTGCTTCTTAGAATTGGTAATGCATAGTATTATGGTATGAAGAGTGTTTTTTTAATACTCTTTGAGTGACCTTTGCCTTTTATTAGTAAAATGGTGTAAAATATAAAGGTAGAAAGCACATATGCTAAAGCCAGACCTCTACCCTACACTCTTTCATTGAGTAGCTGTGGAATCTTGAAAAAGTTCATTACCAGATGATCTTGGGACATTTGTTAAAAGAGAAAGCAAGAAAATATAAAAGATCAAAAGAGCAACACAAATTAAATTATGATATGTTAAAAATTCATCTTAAAATATTATATTACATCTCTAAAACATGCTCTAAAATGAAGTAATATTTTTAGCTAATAAGACAGCAAGTGATACATAAAGGAGTCATAAAAAATACTCAAAAAATAAAAAGCAAAAAAATCTGTTTATTTCACAATGATAAAGGAATAACTACATCAAGAGGAAGTAAGAACCCTGAATATTTATGTATATAGTAGTAGAATATAAAAATATTTGAAAAAAAGATAGAAATGCAAGGAGAAATAATCAAATCCACAATTATAGTTAGAGGCTTCAACATCCTCTCTCAATAATTTATAGAAATAGTTTTAGAAACCAGTAAGGATATAGAAGACTTGAAAAGCTCTACCAACCAGATGACCTAATTGACAATTTTAGAAGATTCCTCCTAGTATTTGCAGAATATACATTATTTCAAGGTGTATACAAATTATTGTCAAGATAGACTATATTCTGGACCACACATACACGCAAAAAAATTAAAACTCAATAAATTTAAAGGAACCAAGTCATATATAGTATATTGTCTGAACACAACACAATCTAATTAGAAATCAAAGATATCTAGAAAAGTTCTGTTATATGGATACTTAACACATCTCTATATAACCTGTGGGTCAAAGAATATATGAGAGATATTAAAATGAAATTTGATCTAAATGAAAGTAAAATTTTAAAATATAAAAATTTCAGTACTGCTATTAAAGCAATACTGAGTAAGAAATTTAAAGGCCTAAAATCATGCTAGAAAAGAAGATCTTAAGTCAGTAACTTCAGTTTCATTCTCAGTAAATTGACAATTAGAAGAGCAAATTCAACTCAGAATAATTAGATGGAAGGAAATAAAAATTGTGTAAATAAAATAGATTGTAGAAAAGTAAATCAGAAAATATTAGTGAAATTAAAATCTGGTTCTATGAGAAGAATATTATATTTGATAAGATTCTAGCCAGTTTCTAGAAGGAAAAATAGATAGAAGATACAAATTACCAATATCAGAAATGAGAATGGAGTCATCACTGATATTCATCAAATAGAAAAGGGATACCAAGACGTTTTTTAAAGAACCTTAAGTCAATTAATTCAGTAGCATAGGGATATGGAAAAATTCTTTGAAATATACAAACTACAAAAGTTCACTCAAGAATAAATGGTTATAAAATATTCCTATATCAACTGTAAAAATTAAAATGATACACAAGTTTTCTAAAGGAAAGCTCGAAGTCTACTGATGAATTCCACCAAATATTTAAGAAAACAATAATACCAATTGTACACGAACCCTTCTAGAAAATTTTGTAGCAGGGAACACTACTCAAATAATCCTATGAGGACAGTATTATCTGAAACCAAAACCAGAAAATAACATTGTTAGGGGGAAAGAAAAGTTACCTTTGTAAAACGCAAGTAGAGCCAATAATATATTAAAATCTAATGAATCCTAGTCAAGTAGAGTTTATCTCAATAGATTCAACAAGTGATTGAACAAGTCCAACATGCATACCTGAAAAAATACTCTGAGCAAAATAGATTTGATAAATGGTAATTACCAAAAAGTATAAACAATGGTAAAGAAAAGTAAAAGAAACTACAGTTAAAATTTTACTTTATGGTAAAATATTTGATATTTTCACCTTTAAAAAATATAAGACCAGGAGGTCTTCTCTTGCTACTGCTATTTAACATTTCACTTTAGGTTCTAACCTGTATGCTCAGGAAAGAAAAAGAAATAAACTACATTGAATTGGAAAAGAAGAAGTAAAACTGATTTTATTCACAGAAAATGTAAATGCCTACAGAGAAAACCCTCTGAATTTCTGGTTTCGGTTCCAACATGAAAAAAGATTGAAAATCAACATTCTTGCCTCACAAAAAGAAAAAGGTAAAATCAATGACTTTGTGGATCCATCAGAGAAGTGAAGTCACAGGGCAAAACAGCTCCCTGAAATCTGTAGAAGAAGGACAATCTAGAAAGGCACAGTAGAAATCTGCTTACCTGGAGCAGAAGCCACTGGACGTAAATATTGTAGGAACAATTTAAAGACAATTTGTTGAATTGGTGGATGCTTAGTATGGACTGTTATGAGAGTGAAAAACTCCTGTGGGTTACAATCAAAGTTGGACCCAAATTCATGGGTTGAACCTGCAGGAAACCACCAGATTCTCAGGATGAAAACCAGAGAAGGGCCTCCTCCTTGTTCTGGCATGAGAGGGGTAGAACAACTATTTTGAAATAGCCCAAGGTACTTTTCATAGCAAAAGCCTACACACTCAAGGAAAATATTTTATCAGAGTCTTATAAAATAATGGGAGAAGGGCATTACTTACATGATAGTTCCTTTCAAATTCCTGTCTCACCTAAGGGCAGAGGGGGAAATTTAAACACTTAAAAATGCTCAGGAACACCACCACTCATCTGCCCCATCTCCCAACATGCAACCACACTCTATCCCTTTACCATAGATTATGTCCATATGGGTGATAGCTCAAAGCCTGTTCTTCTCTTACTCTCCTTTGTTAACCTATCTTTCAGACAATGGTTCTCAAAGACTGCTCACTTTCCTCAGTTCAGATCAGTGAGGTCATATACTGTTCATCCTTCAGTGCCTGGCTTGCTTCACTCAACATAAGGTGGTGTTCCTGGGTTTGGTGGTGCAGCACTGGGGGGTGGGTGGATTAGGAAGGGCTGGTTCAAATCCCCAGGGCATGTAACTGTGAATCTTGACATTCCATGGGTTGGGAGAGGGGGGTATCACGGGCCCTGGGGGGCTGGGGAGAAGGGAACAGTCAAGATCTAATGGGTTGTTTGGTGGTCATGGGGAAGGTTTTTCATTACCTTACAGTAATGGACACAGGACATGGTAAATATCATCAAAATTATTAAACTGTATCATCTAAAAAAAAAATGCTCAGGAACATAATCCATAGAAAGATCGAGATTTAATCATGAGATTACAGATTGTTATCTCTCTAACACATTTGTCATCTCACCAAAAGGCTACAGAGGGTCACAGATGAACGTGTTACAAGGAAAAGACTCTCTCTGAGGAGGAACTATTTGGACACCCAAAGTGACAAGGTGAGACAAAAGCAAAAGACATTAGAGGAATTTGAAGCTTCTGGCACATACATTACATAACAGGAAACATTAAACCCAGCCCAACTCAGGTTATCTTATGCTCACACTAATGGAGTATTTGCAACATTTACTCTTACCCAATAAATCAAGTGTGTTTTTCAATAGAAAACTATAATGCATACAAAAAGGCAAAGAATTTTTTTTGCCAGACACTGCCCCTGCACTCAGGGACAGTTGCTGCTCCCTTGGAGAATGTGACAGAGCTCTTCAGATTGGGAATTCAGAAGAATGTGACTGAAGTCATTATCTTTATATGGATAGGCATCACAGATAAAATTTAGCTGGAGGTCTTCCTGTTCTTATTATTTCTAGCAGCCTATCTTTTTACTCTGATTGGAAATTTGGGACTGGTTTTATTAGTTATTGAGAATGTCCGGCTCCACAACCCCATGTACTATTTTCTAAGTGTGTTATCATTCCTGGGTGTCTGCTATTCTTCAGTTGTCACCCCCAAAATGTTGGTCATTTTCCTGGCAGAGAATAAAAGTACTTCATTTCTTGCATGTACAACACACATACACACACACACACACAAAGGCAAGGAAAACATGGCATGAAAAGCCAAGACAACCACATAAACCAGATACAGAAAAGACAACATGATGGAAATATAAGACAAGGAATGTAAAATGCTATGATTTATAAATTAAGGACTCTAAAGGAAAAAGCAGACAACATTCAAGAACCTATGGGTAATGCAAGCAGAGAAATGGAAACTCTACGCAAGAATCAAAAGTAAATGTCAGAGAGAGCAGGGGGCAAGATAGTAGCAGAGTAACGAGCTCCAGGTGTCAGTTTTTCCTACAAGGGAGTTAGTAATTACCCAGAGCTACCTTAAATACCTGTTTTGGTAGTGCCGGAAGGCAAAAGGCAAGAAGAGCATCTTGCAACATTCTTGAAGGAATGGAAGGAGGAGACTGTCCATCTGCAGTGAATATTTGTGAATAGATATCTCCACATCGCAGAGGCTGGTGATCACCCTCCACTGGCAGCTCAAGACACCTTGGGAGATATTCCGTGGCTGGATTTGGAAGGTCCATTTCCCAAAAACAGGGAAGGAAGAGATGGTCAGGCATCAACTTCAGCTACTGATTAGTAATTTCAGCTGGATAAAATATAATCCTAAGAACAACTAAAGCCTGAAACTGTCCAAGTTGGAAAGAGGCCTGTAGCTACCATTTAAACTCTGCCACTTGGCATGAAGAAAGCAGGGCTGATTGAAAATCACAGTGATGGTAGGATTGGCTTCTTTCCACCCAGATCAGATTACAGCTCTAACTTAAGCTCCAGCCCCACCTTTGGCAGGGAGGAAGAATGGGGTGGGGAAGACATGCCCTGGCCACTCTGGGCAACTGCAGGTACTTTTGACAAGCACAGACGGATTTGTTGAGCACCTTCTGTTCATTCCTACCCCCTCCCCAATAGGATAGAGGGGGGATGGTGTTTCTTCAGCCTCCCTGGGTACAAGCACTTTTAGCATGCACAGACTGTATAATTGGACCTCTGTATCTCCATCCCTGACCACCAATAGGATAGGAAGAGAGTTGTGTTCCCTCAGTCTCTCTACACAACTACAGGCCCTTTTGGCCTGCATGAACTGAATTGTTGGGTACTTGTGTTTCCACCGCCAACCACGATAGTACAAGATGAAGGCAGTGCCTCGCAAACCTATCTGGGCAACTGCAGATGATTTCAACATACACAGACGGGTCTGTTGGATGCCTGTGGTTCCATCTCCAGCCCTAAAAGGGCAGATGGGACAGTATTTCTTCAGCCATTCAGAGCAACTGCAGGTGCTTTCAGCACTTGGATTAGATTGTTGGGCATTCCAGAGGGTAAGGGTCCCAAATAACCAGAAACATCTTGAAAAGGAAAAACGAAGTTGGAGGACTCTCACTTTCAGACTTTAAATCATATTATGTAGCTATAGTGGTAAAAATAGCATAGTACTGGCATAAACATTGACACATAGACCAATGGAACCGAATTGATGGTTCAGAAACATAACCTCACATTTATGGTCAAGTGATTTTTGACAAAGCTGTCAAATCAACCCAGATGGGGCAGAAGAGTGTATTCAATAATTGCTGCTGGGAGAACTTGATGTCCATATCAAAAGAAAGAAAGAGGATCCCTATCTCACACCTCATACAAAAATTAACTCAAAATGGATAAAAGACCTAACTATAAAACTACAACCATAAATCTAGAAAAAATGTAGTGAAAAAAATTTCAAGACCTGGTTGTAGGTGGTGGATTCTTAAACTTTACACTAAAAGCATGAGCAATGAAAGAAAATATGGACAAATAGGACCTCCTCAAACTGAAGCAGTTTTGTGAATCAAAGTAGTTCAAGAAAGAAAAAGGCAGCTCATTCAGTGGGAGAAAATATTTGGAAGCCACATATCTGATAAGGGTTTGGTTTACATTCTATGTAAAGAAATCATACAACTCAATAATAAAAGAGCAAGAAATCCAATTAAAAAATGGCAAGAGACTTAAACAGATATTTCTCCAAAAATGAAATACAAATGGCCAAAAGCACGTAAGAAAATGTTCAATATTGCTAGCTGTAGAGAAGTGCAAACCGAAAGTACAATGAGATCTCATCTCACACTACATATAATAGCCATTATTAAAAATCAAACAAACAACAAAAAAGCAGAAAACAATAAGTGCTGGAAAGGATGTGGAGAAATAGGAACACTCCTTCACTGTTGGTAGGAATGCAAAATGGTGCAGTCTCTTTGGAAGACAGTTTGGCAGGTCCTCAGGAAGCTAAATATAGAACTGCCATATGATCCAGCAATTCTTCTAATAGGAATATATCCAAAAGAACTGAAAACTGTGACATGAACAGATATTTGCACACTGATGTTCATAGCAGCATTATTTACAATTGCCAAAAGATGGAAACAATCCAAGTGCCCATTAATCAATGAATGGATAAACAAAATGAGGTATACACATACAATGGAATACTATGCTACTGTAAGAGAAATGAAATTGGGACACATATTATAACATTGATGAACCTTGAAGACACTATGCTAAATGAAATAAGCCATTCACAAAAGGACAAGTATTGCTTGGATTCACTGGTATGAACTAAATACAAAGAATAAACTCATGGAGTTAAAACCTAGAGTAAAGGTTATTAAGAGATAAGAGGAGGACTGAGAAGTTGTACTAATGCTTAGTGAATGTAGAAGTTTTAATTAACTTGACTATAAAAGTGTGGAAATGGATAAAGTTGTTTACACATTATAGTGATAGAACTAACTCAGCTGGTTTATGAATAGGATTGTAGCCGAACAGGGGGTAGTCTAGTAATGTAAATGTCAATTGAAAGAAATCTAGAGAATAATCTAGAGACTGGATACATAGTGAATCCAAAGGTGGATGAGAATTGTGGTTAATAGTACAAATATAAGAATGTCCTTCTATGAACTTAAACAAATGTACATCACTATTGCAAGGTGGTAAGAATGTGGAGAAGCCTGGGAAAAATACATTTAATGTAACCTATGGACTACAGTTAACAGCAATACTATAATATTCTTGCATCAATGCCAAAGATGTACTATGTTAATAGGGGGGCATGGAAAAATATACCAAATATACACTATAGACCATTGTTAGTTGAAATAGTCTGATGATACTATCTCATAATTTATGACAAATGTTCCACAAAAATTTAATGTTTTGGTGGAGGAGTGTTATATGGGAATTCCACACATGTGCATGATTGTTTTGCAAGTTTACAACCTCTCTAATAAAAATGTTTTTTTTTTTAATTAAACGTCGGAAATTGATAACAATATATTGAAATGAAGAATCTGTTTGACAGACTCATTACTAAACTGGATATGGCCAAGAAAAATATAGTGAGTTTGATAATATGGCAATAAAAACTCCACAAGGAGAAGTGTGATGAGAAAGAAGAATGCTAAACAAGAGGAACAGGATATCTAAGAACTGAGGGACAATTACAAATAGTACACTGTATGTGTTATGGAAATATCAGGAGAAGAAGGAGACAAAAGATCAGAAGAAACAGTGAATTAATAATGGGCCAGAGCTTTCCTACATTAAAGACAGCAAAACATGGAGATAGGAAGCTCAGTAAACACCATACAAGATAAACACTGAAATATGTGAATTTTGCACAGCATATTCAAACTGCAGAAAATCAAAGCAAAGAGAAATTCTTGAAAGAAATAACGAATAAAAATGCCTTACAAATAGAAGAACAATGATAAGATTAAATAGGATTTTCCATTAAAAAATCATGCACTTAAGAAGAATGCAGAGTGAAACAAAGTGTTAAAAGGAAGAAAATACTAATCTGGTTTCTATGAAAACATTCTTCTAGCATGAAGGAAAGTAAAGACTTTCTCAGACAAACAAAAACTATGGCAATTTGTTGCCGGTAGACCGCCTGGTAAGAAATGTTAAAAGAAAATCTCCATAAGTAAGAAAATGGTATAGGTCAGACACTAAGATCTGCATTAATAAAGGAAGGAATTTAGGGAAGGAATAAATTAAGGTAAAATTTAAATCTTTAAATGTTCTTATTTTTAATTTGCCCAATGGATAACTGCTCAGTCATGATGGCAATGATGCCCTTGGTGATTGGAGCACTCAGATGAATCACAGCAATGTGATGAGGGAGTGGGTTGAGGAATCGGGGATAGTCTATGATAAACTGCTTGCTCTAAATATGAAGTGGTAACATGTTATTTGAAAGTGACTTTAGATTAGTTGTAATTGTATGCACTAAACTCTAGGGCAACTTTTAATTTTAAAAGTATAATTGATATATGAAGAAAAGAGTGTTTATGGAATCAAATAAAATGCTCAAATTATCACAGAAATGGCAGGGAATGGAAGACAAATAACAAATGCAATAAATAGAAAAGTTATCAACATGATAGGTATTAATTTACTGTCATTAATCATGTTAAAAATGATTGTCTGAATTTACCAATTAAAAGAGGCTACAAAGCTAGAATAGTGATATTGATTTCAGACAAAGCAGATTTCAGAATAAAGATTTCCAGTGGAAAAGTGGAGCATTACATAATGAGAAAGGAGTGCATTCTGCAAGAAGACAAAACAATCCTAAATGTTTGTGTACCTAACAACAGTCTGTCAAAATACATGAGGCAAAACTAATGAAATGGCAAGGATAACTCTTGATAGCTTAACAGAGGAGATATAAAAAATGCAAATTACCAAAATCAGAAATAAAAGAGTGCTCATTAGCAATTACCCAAGAGCTTAAAAAATATATACTATGAACATCTTTGAGGCCACAAATTTGATAAAAGAGATTAAATGGACCAATTCCTTGAAAGCACATACTACCAAAACTTATACAAGGATATAGGTAATCTGACTAAGCCTATATTTATTTTTAGAAATTTAATCAATAACTAATAACTTTTCAAGAAAGAAAGCCCAAGGACCAGATGGTTTCACTGGTGGATTCTACCAAACATTGAAGAAAGAAATAACACCAATTCTTCACAATGTCTTCCAGAAAATAGAAGCAGAGAGAATAGTAACACATTCTATAAGATCATGATTACCATAATACCAAAATCAGATGAAGACATTAAAAGAAAGGAAAATGACAGACCAATACTTCTCATGAACATAGATGCAAAATCCTCAACCAGATATTAGGAAATCAAATCCATGACAATCAAGTGGGATTTATTCCATGTATGCAAATGTGTTGTGATATGTGAAAATCAATTAATGAAAACAATAAAACAGGCTAAAGAAGAAAAATTACATATCATATTAATAGATGCAGAAAATGCAAACTAGGAATTGGGGGAACATTTTCAAGTACGTCTACAAAAACCCTTAGCGATAAGATCATATTTAATTTTGAGAAACTTGGTACATTTTCACTAACATTAGGAAAAAGGCAAGTATATCTAGTCACAATTCCCATTTTATATCATTCAAGAATCCTAGCTAGGACAGTAAAACAAAGAAAGTTAAAAAAAAAAAAAAAAAGATATACACAGTGTAAGATAAACCATTTAGATACAGACCAAAGCATCTGCCTCTTGATTTCCAGGTGGACAGGTTGTTTCTGTGATATATAATATTTTTAAATTAATTAAAACTATGATTAACAACATTATACTGTTATTTAGTATTATGCCAAAACATTTTTAAATCCTTAGGAGTTTAAAACAATCTTTAAGTATTTATATGAATATTTGACACATACAACTTTGACAGAAGGTTAGACAACCTCTTTTAATTGTCATACACTTTCTAAACATTTTCCATTTAGCTGATAACATGTTAAATGAACTTAACTCTTTTTAGTACTTCACTTTTTTTAAGGTGAAAGAACAAATCTTTTGCAATAGTTTGAAATAGATATTTTTCAAGATTTGGCTTTGAGAAAGCAAAATATTAAAAGTTGCTAGATCTGAACATTATGTTATTAAAGACTAAGAAGAGTTGTTTTCTTAAACAACCAAGGACAAAATAAGGTTACAGTACAAGAATATATTTTGATAAAACAGACCTGCTTTGTATAATAGTTATTTAAGAGAAAACTTTTTATAAACTTTTACTAAAACAGACTAATGATTTATGGAACATTGTTACTTTATCAGAGAGAGAATTGAACTTTAGTTTTGCACCAGTATACCTTTTAGTACTAAGGCTTTTAAAACTTTGGAGATAGACCCATTAAATCTTATCTAACTTTGACTACAAAAATTCCTTTTTCGTGCACATTCTGTACTTTCTGCATTCGTTCAAGTTTTGTTCCACATAGTCAATTGATCTTTGTCAAAGAAGCACATGCATTTCAATTCAGAAAGAATGTTCCTTTCAGACAATGGACCATTGGACATCCACTTTCAAAAAGATTTAAAAAAATGGATCCAGACCTCACACATTTCAAAAAATTATCTCAAAAGGTATCATAAACCTAAATGTAAAATGCAAAGACTATGGAACCTCTATAAGAAAACATAAGAGAAAACCTACAGAAACTTGAAGTTGGTGAATGAGATTTTAATACAATACCAGAAGCATTAATCATGAAAGAAACCTACTGATCAGTTGGAATTTATTAAAATTAATAATGTCTTCTCTGTAAAAATCACTGCTAAGATAATGAAAGGAGAAGCCATATGAAGGGAGAAAATATTTGCAAAACTTTATCAGTTAAATGACTTGTATCTAAAATATGGAAAGAACACTTGAAATTAAAAAATTAGAAAATAAATAACCTTATTATAAAGTGAACAAAACTTTGAACAGACACCTCAGAAAAGAAGATATGAGATTTCAAACAACATGTGAAAAGAACATTTCATGTGTTTTTGGGTAATTTCAAATTAAAACAGCAAGGAGTTAGACACCACTACATATTTATTAGGATGGCTTAAATAAAACAAAAGAAAAGAAAACAAAACAAAACATGACCATACCAAATGCTTGTGAGAATAGAGAGCTAAAGAAACTCACTCATTACTAGTAGGAATGCAAGTGGTACAACAAATTAGAAGAGAGTTAAGAGGTTCTTAAATTTTGAATATTGTTTTACCATATAATCCAACAATGGAAAGCTTAGATATTCACCCACCAGATTTGAAATCAAGTCCACACAAATACCTGCACATGAATATGTATAGCAGCTTTCAACCTATTGCCCAAACCTGCAAGCAATGAATACAGTTTCAGTAGGTGAAGTATTAACAAACTGCACTATACCCCTAGAACCATGTAATAGAATATTACTTGAGGATAAAATGATATGAGCACATAAACTCTGAAAAACCATGGATGTATCTTAAATATATATGACTAAGCGACAGAAGCCAGTATGAAAGTCTACATACTATGTGATTCCAGTTACATGATATACTGGAAAATGCAAAATTATAATTGTGACAGTCAAAATTCAATGGCTGCCAGGGGGTTCCGAGGGAGTGAGGGAAGCGGGGGCAGTTGAATGGGTGAAACACAGGGGTATCTTAGGGTGATGAAACTATTCTGTATGATAATGTTATGGGATACATGACAAAATACATTTGTCAACACCCACAGAGCATAAGTATGTAATTGAAAGGGAAACAAAAAAACAAAACATTTAGGAGACAGAGAGATGCAAGGATTGAATGTAAGAATGTAAATCCCCTGGGGCTATACATATATGAGGGATTTCACACCCACTTCCAGGCTTTTCCACAAGGAACTCCATCAGGAGCTCATAGGGAAATTAGGGAAGAAACCTGAGAAATTAAGCTTCTTATGGAGTATTGGCGGAGAGAACAAAAGAGCAGCTACTTTCCCAGTTCATACTGTAACTCCTTTATGAAACAAAATGATTATTTTCACAGGAAAATGTGTAGCCTTAGGACACCGGTGGAAATAAATTTAAGCTGTGGGAGGAGAGAGCAACTGGAATATATTCTCTGCCTAGCACTAGATCTGAGAGGAAAAGATCCACTCTGGAAGGCCACATCTCCAAGACCAAAGTTCTAAATTGAGGTTTAAAACATCTGAGAATTTCCCCTTCCTACCTTCTACCACCCTTCTTAGAAGTAGTAAGGAAAAATAACAGACAGGAGAGATGGAAGAGACAGAGTTTCTTTATAGAGCAAAATATTAAAAAAATAAAATTAGCCAACACCTTAATAAAAGGTATTACTAGTGTAATTTGATGTTTATGAAGAACTGATGGCAACCATAACAACAGGAAATTTCAAAACCCTTTTAACTGCTAACTAGTTTAGCAAAACACCCACACTAATGATCAATTGGAAAGAAAGTTCCACTCATCTCCAAGCATAAATATATTTATCTTTGCAGGCACTGTCTTGAAAACAGGCCTGGAATTCATCAAAAAATTACAAGTCAAGAAAAATAGGAAGAAAAACACACTCTGAAGAGAAAAATAGATATCAGAATAAGATTCAGGTAAGACACAGACTTGGAATTAGAGAAGGAATTTAAAGTTATGCTTAATATATTAAAGGTTGTAACAGAAAAGGTAGAGTACGTACCAGATCAGGTGTGTAATTTCAGCAAAGTGATGGAAGCTATAAGCAATAATCAAATGCAAATGTCAGGGGCTTTCAGTTGCAGAATGACAGTGAAAGATGCTCCATGGAACTGCTCCTCAGGAAAACTATCATAACCAATGAAATTACTCTTTTAAAAAGCTATGTAAATTCCCTGAAACTTGCCCTAAAATATATAGCAAAGGAAAAACATTATTAAAAAAAAATGTACTAAACCTCTAGAAGAGAGTGAGAGCCTGTTGCACTCGATCCTTGCTTTTTTTTCATAATTTCCTCTTCCCATATCATCATGATAGAAGCTCCACTCCAGATATTACAAAGAAGAAGGGGCTTCCTCCTTTCCCAGCCCCCAGTTAATAGCTGTGATATATCCCAAGGAAATGCAGGCCACCAGCATGTCCCATAATTCCTCAGCTCTTTGTTGCAAATGCTGAATTCCACATGAGCTCAGTAGGTCAGTGCCTGGCTTCCTCCACCAAATCTTCACGTGCAGGGCACAGGGGTGACCCCAGGGTTGGCAGGCTTAGCAGAATACGAAGTTCATTATTCACCTTTGCTTTCGCTCACTTTTAGAGTTTCCAGGCTAGAAAGGAAAGCTTAGAGAAAAAGGGGTTCCTATCCCAGCCCAATATCCTATTATAAAGCACTGGCATCACTCCAATAGAAGTAGACCACTCTCCCTACCTCATTTCCAGAACAGTGGTTCAGAGATTTTGCCCAGTGTGGGAAAGCAGGTCCTAAGAGCAGAGAGGTCTGAACTTTCCCTCAAAGGAATTTATCTCATTTGGAACAGAATATAGGAAAGTTCAAACCTAAGGAAGAGCTTGAAAACAATGGAGACTATCGTGAAAAACAATAAAGAGGAGGCTGGTACCTCCACAAAAGCAACAAGCTAGAATGTTGTTCATGTGCTAGTTTATCAGAGAATGAGAGAGGCAGTTACGATCACTCCTGAGGGCACAAAATACTACAAAGATCAGCCACAAAATTACACCTGCAAAGGGGCCTGAATTAAATTGGATTAGATTGTGAAGCAATTTATGTCTGCATGGCATTCTGGAAAACAAGAGAGAAATCAGTCAGGAATTAGTGGAACCTAAGAGCTGGAGTGCAACTAGCAGAGGCAGACAGTTTAACAGAGAGCTCAGGATATGGATAGCCCAAGAGAATCCTGCTAAAACCACCTGATGTTTCCAAAGTGACTGCACGTATGCCCACAGCTGCATCCATAAAATATAGGGGGAATTGACTTAATTTAGTCCAGACAATTCATTAGAAAATGAACACAAGAAAATAATATCAGGGATCTGAGTGGTTAGTATCCAGAGTTGCTACATTATAGAAAATGTTTATTTTTCAACCAAACATTATGAGACATTCAAATAGACAAGAAAGTGCAACACATACGCAAGATAAAGAGGTAACTGAAATTCTGTGAAAAGTCCAATATATTGGAATTACCAAAGATTTCATAGCAGTCATTTTATATATAAATATATAATTATGTTTTTTGTTTGTTTGTTTTTTGTTTTTTGAGGTACCAGGGCTGGGTATTGAACCCAGGACCTTTCATGTGGGAAGCCGGCACTCAGCCACTTAGCCGCGTCAGCTCCCCTGAGTTGGTTTCTTCATTTGTTTGCTTGTTGTTTGTTCGTTGTTTTTAGGAGGCACTGGGACCGAACCCGGAACCTCCCATTTGGGAAGCAGATGCTCAACTGCTTGAGCCACATCCACTCCCCATTATATACATGTTTAAAGAAATAAAAGATATTCTGCTTAAAGAACTTAAGAAATGTGTGATGACAAAGTCTAATAAAAAAGAATATCAATAAAGAGGTAGAGATTATTAAAAAAAAAAAAAAAAAGGAAATCCTGGAATTGAAATATACAATAACTGAAATGTGAGTCCCCTGATTAAAAGGGCCCAAGAGAATATTTGAAATGGAAAGCCCTCCTTTCAAGAAATACGAAAGGAGGGTCTCCAGGTTCCAGACAATTATGTGAATCTACATGAAAATACAAATAAAATATTCTACCAAATATTTAAATAATAATTACCAGTCATTTTTAAATCTATTTGGAAATGTTCATAAAATTTTAAAAAGAATTTGTATTCTCATCTTGAATATTTATGGATAATACTGCTTTATTTTTATGTTTTGCAATTTTACCAAGGGTCCTGGAGCAATCAACAAATAGTGGTGAGGGTAGGTGGCATTATTTTGCTATCATTACTATGAATGATACTACTGTTTAACTTTGAGTAATATCTTAATTTTCATTTATACACATTTCCTTTAGGGCTTTGGCAGTGTTACTTTCATATCATTGTGAAAAAGAGTTATTCTGTTTTTTCTTGAACATTCATTTCCAAATATGAAGATATTTTAAGATCCTCATGATTAGCTTTCTCATCTTATCTATTTAAAGGATAACATGATACATTAACTTAAAAAATGTCCTTATATTCAATATCTTTTTGTTCCTCATTTTGTACAATTATGTTTTTCTTTATTAGTTTGATTCATTGTAGTGGATTTTATAGAGGATCAATGCATATATGTGATGGATAGTTTATAAATTAGTAACTATAATATTTTCCATTACTTTGTGGTCTTCAAATATTTACATTATTTTATACTGAAACGAATTTTATATATTTAAGGCTTGCCATAGGACATTCATTAAATCATGGGAATATTTTGGAGGCACCACTTTTAGAACTTTGTATTTTTAATTCATTCCATAATTAAAATATATATTAATATTTTTGTTGCTTCAGAAACATTTGCTGTTTCATACTTTTCCCTATGAATTTTCATATGTGCTAATATATAATATTAGCACATATGAAATATGTGCTAATATTAGAACATAGTATCATTACTACTTTACTAAAGATAATTACATAATTTTATCATAATTAGGAATATTTTAACCTTATAATTCTTATGTTTAGTCTCACAATTTCACAGTATTAGAATTGCAGGAGTTTTTTCAGTAATTAGTTCCTGTATAAATCTTACAATTCATTTTTAATTTCCATATATATTTATTTTCTTTTATTTTCAAACATCTAATTTTTAATTTTCAGTGTTCTCTATTTCACATTTAGTTCCAATATTTTCATTTTTACTGATTATGAGCATGAGCTATTTAGTGTGGTTATTTGCATACATCAAAGGGGTGTGATTTGTCCTTGAACATTCCTTATTTATTTGGGGGCTGATTAAATCATGGTCTTTCATTCCTATATCCATATTAATGGATACGTATAAACCCTGCATTAATTCAATATGAGTTCAACTGAACGTTTATCTTCTCATACTATGGTCTTCAGTAACAAAATTTTATGATACATCATTCATTCCTATTCACCCTGTTTATAGCATTTTCTTGGAGTAGATCATTCTTCCCTACACCTACTCCCCTCCCAATTCCTATTTATCAAGGGGTGCATAATATGAAAGGATTTAGATAAATATTTTGGATGGACCTGTGTTGATGGAACAGTAACCTAGAGAGCTTAAAATGTCCTATATTCACCTCAAATCACTGTTTCTCTCATTTTTCCCCCCCAAAAGATCCTAAACATCTGATTCAAAAGAACTGGGAATAAGAATAAAGTGGAAATAAAGTCCTTTCCAAAAAAAATAATTAAAATTATAATGAACTGTTTCTAGGTCTCAACATTATTATACATTCCATTCTTTAACTGTGGATTTCTGAGAATATTTCTTTAGGTTAATTTATTTTCAGTTAGGATTTGAATAGAACAAGGCTTTTCTTTCTTTTTACAATCACACCTCACAATCTTCCTATGCTTGTTATATGCAAAATAGGTGGACAAAGAGACCTGGGAAAATTAGAGAAAAGAACAAATATTATACAAGAAAATAAATTTGAATGTAGAAAAATGCAATGAAAAGGAATTTAAAAATAACTGAAATCTATGACCAGCCTATTTAATTTGAAGCTGTCTTCCTTCCTTTTCCTTATTGTATTTCCATTTATTCAGAGCTCTCACTATTAGATGTTTTGCTTATTAAGCACCGTTGCTCCTTAAAATTAACTTACCACCACAAGAACCTTTGCTTTGTTCCTTAGTTATATTTACCACGTAGAACAATGGTTTGTGTTTATTTGTGATTTATTTGTGATTTTCATGTAGACTTAATAATAATCAGTGGTTCTTTGATAATAACTATTTTTGGATCAAATCCTTAAGGGCTTGTTTCACCTGCTGGTTCCTTAAAGTGTAAATGAAGGGATTCAGCATGGGAGCAATGGAAGTATTGAGTACTGCTACACCTTTGCTAAAAGCCACCCCTCCCTTTGCTGAAGTTTTGACATACATGAAAATGCAACTCCGATAAGAAATGGAAACCACATTCAAATGGGAGGAACAAGAGGAATAGGCCTTTTTCCTTTGCTGGGCAGAGGGAAACTTCAGAATTGTTCTAAGGTGGAGTGCATAGGAGATAACCACCAAAGTCAAAGTTACCAAGAGTGTGAATACCGCTAAAAAAATCCCATGAACTCTAAGAATGCCGTGTCTGTGCAAGCAATCAGCAGCATAGGAGAAGAGTCACAGTAAAATAGTCAATAATGTTGGCATCACAGAAATCCAGTTGGAGATCCATAATAACAGGAAGAAAGATAATGAGGAAACCAGCTAACCAGGAGCTGATGACAAGCCTCTTGCAGACTTTGTTGCTCATTATACTTGTGTAATGCAGAAGTTTGCAGATAGCCACATAGCCATCCAAGGACATAACAGCCAGAATGAAAAACTCTGTTGTTCCCAGACAGATTAAAAAAAAAATACTTGGGTCATGCAAGCATTATAAGAAATGATTGTGTCTCCTGTAGCAATGCTGATCAGAAATTTAAGAATACAGACTGTTGTGTATGAATTTCTAAGAGAGAGAAATTCCTAAGGAAGAAATACATGGGAGTCTTCAAAGAAATATTTGACAGTGTTAACGTGATGATGGTCAAGTTTCCACTGACACTCAATAAGTATGTGAACAACATCAAGAAGAGTATCACAATTTGCAACTCTGGGTCATCTGTAAGTCCCAGAAGAATGAACTCTGTAACTGACGTTTTATTTGGCATGCCAAATTCTGAATTCTGGTATGTCTGTAGGTAAATAAGAGTAGATGTAAATTCATTATATAATTTCAAATAACTTCATAGTGCTTAAATTCTGCACAAAGAACCATAAAACATGCATTTAACAACAAATGGCAAAATTGCTATCCCTCACAATTGTAAGCCCATTCAGGTCTTTGAGGTAGTGAAAAAACTAATCGGTTTTTTTCAATTTAAAAATATAGATTTTTCATCTCAGCTTTGTTACTCCCCTTATATATATTTTGATTGCTTAACTCATATAAAGTTGCTTTTTACATTAAAATGGGCAGTAATTGTAAATATTTAACTTTCTTCATTGTGCTTTAAGATTAGATAAGTTATTGAAATAAATAACATCTTATTAAACTTAATGGTCATAAACTACTTTTAATTTTGTCATTGGAAAACTTATTTTTGTGTCACAATGCAATATTCCCCCTAATGATACTTGGTTTCTACTCATAGTAAAAGAAAAGAAAACACTCTTTTTATGGAAATTCATTGAAACCCACCCCTTCTTGCCTTTATGTAAAATAAGCCTGTTATTTATCCTTCAGCCTAAATTTGGCAAAACACAATGCAAATCATCATTAATAAACATAGCCATAGTGATAAAGTTCAAATAGGACTTCTCAAAAATGAGGAAGTCAGAAAAATTCTATTAATAGTAAATGTATTGTTTCAGAATGTTGTATGTCAGCTTTTTTCCAGCTTGCCTTTTCAAAATAGTGATTTGATAAAGTAATTGTTTTGTACAATGTATTTTGAAAGGATGTGACAGGTAAAATATATTTGTTAGAATGATGATAATAATAACTATAATAATATCACCATATAATTTAAATTATTATTACTTTAGCAAGATATCTATATATCCCATTTCCCATGCCCAAGAAACCTTTGGTTATAACCTATTAAAAGACTTATTCTGAAGATGAGAAAATTGAGGTACAGTGGGCTCATGTGTCTTGCCCAGGTTAACACAGTAGTTTATGGCAGATGGTGTAGCATCTGTATCTGTTTTCTACTGTGCATTTACAGTGCCTAACATCGACTTATGCTCAATTTTACATGATGAGAGAAAGACTGAATGAATGGCTGAATAAATTTTGTCCAGGCCAGAATAAGATTTCCCTTGAGATTCAGGAGTTTGTTTGAGATGTATGAGATTAGCTTCTGTACTTATTCACCAGTAATTCTGAATTAGTCAATCCTGACAGACAGATAGATACCAATAGTAGGGTCTCTCAATAAAATGAAAAGTCCAAGTAACACAGATCTTAGAATCATATTGAGACAGATGTTTAATATCCTGAAAGATATTTACCTGGGAAGCTCAGTAAGCTCTATTGCTCCCAGTTCCAGGAAGAGAGAAACAGGCTTGGTGATCCTTCAGTGAACCCTGAGGATAGTCTGTTTAATTAACAGAGTCAAAGTGTAAGGTGTCAGGCCATGTACAAATGGGAATGGAATGGGCTCTGCATCCTGTGTCTGGAGGAAGAACTGTGCTCTCACACCAGATGAACACTGGCTAAAAAAAAAAATACCTAAAGCAGGTGTAATCAATTTCTGATCTCAGCTCTCACAAGTTTTGGAAGATATAGGCAGAGAAAATAATGCAAGAATTCATTAAATGACCCCAGGTTTCTTGGCAAAGAAAGACAAAAAAAAAAAAAAAAAAGATAGGCTAGAGTTTTATGATCCTACTGATAAATTATCACTGTATGTAAAGTGACTGGACTCCCTACACCATCGACTCTTCATCTGCAAAGGCAGTCAGGTCTAAGAGTGATGCCCGGAGGAATTGCTGTGCCTTATCAGGAGGTCACTAGGTGCCAGCAGAGAAGCACAACAGGCAGATTGGTTACCCCTAACCATGCCATAGGAATCACTGGTCTCTTCTGCCACCTAGAGGCCACCTTGGAAAGAAGAATAGGGAGGAAAACCTCAAGAGGAGGAAAAGATTTTAGGAGCGTTTAATTGAATGATTGTTTACTCAAAGAAGAATGAATTAACACAAACTAGACTGCTGTGAAATATGAATTTATTTTAGTGGGCAAGTTACATTTTTCTCAGGAAGCAATAGGATTGGAGAATCCAGAGCAAGATGAAATTGCTCTGGATTGGACGACAAAGAAACACCATTTTTTGCAGAACCAATTTGTAGCATGGCAATTGTGACCCCCTTAACAGTATTGTTACACATAATTTACAAATAAGGAATCTGATACTAAGAAATATTCAATAATAAAGATCATTAAAAAAAACATGTATTTCAAGATGCCACCTTCTAGGAAACAGGTTCTACCTAGTAAACTGAGAGAAAGTGGCAGTTCTGCCACTTGAGAGCTAAGTCCCAATAAGGTTGAACACAAAGCAAACACACTGCAGGTTGGAATTGGGATAAAACAGTTACCTTGCCCCAAGGAAACTAATATTTTCCAGGATTGGATAATTTCAGTTATTGTATTCCATTATTCTTGCATGTTCAAACATGGCACTTAAAAAAAGAGAGAGAGAGAGTGAAAAAAATTCAGAACATTGCAGAATATCCTTTGCCTTATTTTGTGGTTTAATGTAGTTTGCAATTGATTATTTCTGTTCAGAACCCATCCATTTCTCAATCCAAAGCCTGGAACCATAGGACGGGAAAATCCTATCAGTATACTTCCAAAAATATTTTTTCTGAAATTGAAATAACATGTATTTCATGATTTTCCTAATATTGCTGAGAGATGTAAGGTTTCTAAAAATCTTTTCTTCAAAAGAAACAGACACCTTTTGTTTTTGATTATTGCAGAGGAGGGGATTTATTTTGAAAGAAATATTAGAAATCCTTCTGGAGACATAAAAACTAATGAATATCCAATGCAATTAATTTTATCAAAACTTTTAAATTGGATTCCCTTGGTAGCCATTAGAAGAAAGTTGAAGAAACAAAATTCTACCTAAAATGCTAAACTTTTCATGAAGCAAAGGGAAGGACTGATGAAATAATGATCTCCTGCTTGTAAATTTTCCTTCTCAGTATGATATAAATTTGAGAGATATTTACTTTTCTTTCTATTCTATTTCAAGGAGAAAACATGAACTAAATAGTCAGAATTTGATCGAGATCTAAAAAAGTAAACAAACCCCAACTTAGGTGATTTTATAGTGCCACAGGATGAATAAGTAGTTTCCTAAGTAGTGTTGAGGTTTTCCTTTGGAAAGAACATGAATTTTTAGTGGTGTGATATACCAAAGCATTACTGTTTTTTTATGTAAATAGTCAGCATCCTTGGACTTAGAGAAAATATATAAAATGTGGGATCCATTATTGGATATTTTTAGCGTGAAATCTACATTGAGTCAATAGAATACTTGATTCTTGATATAAAGTATATTTAGGTACTTTATAAAGTATATAAATTTATATATAAAATATAACTATATTTTATATACTGTAAAATACATTATAGATGGCCAGGAATGCCTGGCCCTGTGTTCCACACTCTTCCATGCTAATAAAAGCCGGTAGTTACTTTTCATAATAAAGGGCACTTGTGGGAGTGGAATAGATGATTATGGTAAATAGTGCTCTCAGATTAGTCAAACAGTGGTGAAGACTAGATGAAATCTCATAGATTGTTGGGAACTTCAGAGAGTCCATTCTAACCCTTGGCAAGGAGGGTGTCTGGTGCTATGCCAGTTTACCTGGGCAACTGTGGTCATTTTGTAACCATACAGCATAAATTGCTGCCCACAATTATAGCTCCATCCACACCTAAGGTAAGGGAGGAGGGGTGTGAAGCACCATCAGTCTCTCTGGGCATCTACAGACAGTCATGTCCTGCCCAACTTGGATTATTATACATGGCTGGAGCTCTGTCCCTACCCTTGACAGAGAAAAAAGTTGGGAGAAGCTTCATCAATTCCTCGGGCAATGTGAGCAGCTTCAGCCACCATAGCTTACAGCACCAACTACATCCTCGACTCCTATTACACGATGAGCAAGGGAGAAAAGACAAGAAAACCCTAAACTAAAGGGAAAAACTTCACCCAGAATAAATACATCTAGCAAGCCATATATGAAAACAGCAACAAAAAATTACAAACCACACCAAGAAAGGGGAAAATATGACCCAGTTAAAGGAATAAGATTAGCCTGCAGATGACATGAAGGAGTTGAGACAATTAATCATAGATGTTCAAGCAAATCTTCTTAATAAATTCAATGAGATGGCAAAATAGATTAAGGATATTAAGAAGACACTGGTGGAGCACAAAGAAGAATTTGGAAGCATACATAGAAAAATAGAAGAACTTATGGGAATGAAAGGTGCCAAAATGAAATTAAAAATATACTGAGGCAAATAATAGCAGATTTGAAGAAGCAGAAGTAAGGATCAGTGAGCTTGAAGACGTGGCCTCTGAAAGTGAACATATAAAAGAACAGATGGAGAAAAGAATGGAAAAAAATTGAACAGGGTCTCAGAGACCTAAATGACAGCAAGAGACATGCACACATACATGATGCATGTCATGAATGTCCCAGAAGGAGAAAAGAAAGGAAAAGGGGCAGAAGGAATATTTTAAGAAATAATGGTAGAAAATTTCCCAACTCTAATGAAGGATAAAGCTATCCATGTCCAAGAAGCACAATGTATTCCCATATGAATAAATCTGAATAGATCAACTCTAAGACACATATTAACCAGAATGTTAAATGCCAATGACAAAGAGAATTCTGAGAGCAGCAAGAGAAAGGCAATGTATAACACATAAGGGATACCCAATAAGATTAAGTGCTGATTTATCATCAGAAACCATGGAAGCAAGAAGGCAATGGTATGATATATTTAAGATACCGCAAGAGAAAAACTGCCAACCAGGAATTTTATCTCCCACAAGATTATCTTTTAAAAATGAGGGCAAGTTTAGAATATTCACAGATAAACAGAAACTGAGAGAGCTTATAACAAAAAGACTGGCTTTGAAGGAAATAATAAAGGGAGTGTTACATCCTGAAAAGAAAAGACAGGAGAGAGAGGTTAGGAAGAGAGTCTAGACATGATGACTGTAACAGTAACAGTAACTAAAACTGTCAAAAGAGTGGTGAAAATAAAATGACAGATAAAACCTAACGATCAAAATGGTTGAAATAAAAACTACCTCTACAGTAATAACATCGAATGTTAATGGATTAAACTCCCCAATCAAAAGACACAGACTGACAAAATGTTTAAGAAAATATGAGCCATCCGTATGCTTTCTGGAAGAGACTCATATTAGACCCAACGATACCAATGATTTATAGTGAAAATTGGGAAAAGATATTCTACGTCTGCAGTAAGCAAAAAACAAAAACAAAAAACAAACAAACAAACAAACAAACAACTGGGGTAGCTATACTTATATTAGATGATACAGACTTTAAAAACAAAATGTTTATTAGAGACAAGTAAGAACATTACATATTAATAAAAGGGATCATTCACCAGGAAGAAATAACAAACATAAATGTTTATGCACCTAACCAGGATGCCCCAAGATACATGAAGCAAACACTGGCAAAACAGAAGGGAGAAATAGACATCTTTACAATAATAGTTGGAGACTTTAATACACCACACTCAACATTGGATAGAATATCTGGGCAGAGGACAAATAAAAACACAGAGCTTGAATAAATATAAATGAACTAAACCCAATAGACATATATAGACCATAGCACCCCAAAACTGCAGGATATATATTCTTTTCAAGTGCTCATGGATCTTTCTCCAGGATAGACCATATGTTGGGCCACAAAGTAGATCCCAATAAATTCTATAAAATTGAAATTATACAAAGCACTGTCTCTGATCCTAAAGGATAAAGTTGGAAATCAACAAGTGGCAGAAAAAGGGAAAATTCACATATATGTGGAGATTAAACAGAACACTCTTTAATAATCAGTGGGTCAGAGAAGAAATTTCAAGAGAAATCAATAAATATCTCTAGATGAATGACAATGAGAGCGCAACATATAAGAACCTATGGGGGCTCTCTCTGCCTAGGGGAGCCCATACCAAATCTTTTTGTGTATTTCCCTCTTTTCTCCCATTTCTCAGCAAGCTCTGTTCTTTCTCCCATTTTCCAATAAATTCTTTTTACTGGCCTAACTAAATAGGCATGTTCTTAAATTCCTTATGCAATGTAGCCAAGCACCAATGCTTCCCCATGTTCATTTGGTGAGCCAGCCAGGAGAAAGATAAGAGAGTGGTGCTCCCCAACCCCCAGTGGAAAGTGGTGAGTTTTAAGGCCTATCTGTGTCCTCTTTTAGTTCTGCCATTTTAAAGGGGATTAATGGTACAGGGTTCCTGGATAAACCCCAAAAGGACCTAAACTTGGTCTCCCCAGACTGCTGACTCCTTTTCCAGAGTAGTAGAAGCCAATCCCCATGTCATGGAGGTCCAAGGAAGTTCTGGGTGGCAGGTGAAACCACCCTGGAGACCTGACTGGGCACATGGCCTAAGTAGAGCAGGAGTGCACAGGGAGCTTGCCAGACCCTCTTCTAAACTCAAAATGGCTATCACCCATTGTAATTTCCTTAGATGACTAGTTAATTTCTTTTAATTAAAAGTGTCTCTGATCTTTAAAAAAAAAAAAAAAAAAAAGCAACCTAAGGGATGCAGCGAAGATAATGTTGAGAGGAAAATTTATAGCACCCCTAACTACACTGCTAGAGGAACTAGAAAAACAAAAGCAAGACAATCCCAAAGCAAGTAAAGGAATAAAATAACAAAAATAAGAGCAGAAATAAATGTAACTGATGAAAAAAAAAACAATAGAGAGAATTAGCAAAACTGAAAGTTGGGTCTTTGAGAAGATTAACAAAATCAACAAACCCTTAGCTAGACTGAATAAGAAAAAAAGAGATAAGATGCAAATAAAGGAAATAAAAAAATGAAAACAGGAATATTACTACTGACCCCACAGAAATAAGAGAAATCATAAAAGGATACTATGTAAAACTTTATGCCAAAAAACTAGACAATGTAGATGAAATGGAAAAATTCCTAGAAATGTACAAACAACCTACACTGACTCTAGAAGAAATAGACCTCAAAAAACCAGTCACAAGTAAAGAAATTGAAACAGCCATCAAACAGCTCCCCAAAATGAAAAGCCTAGGACCAGACAGTTTCACAAGTGAGTTCTATGAAGATTGCAAAGATTTAATACCAATCTTACTCAAGTTTTTCAAAAAAATTGAACAAAAAGGAATGCTACAAAACTCATTTTATGAAGCCAATATCAACCTAATACCAAAGCCAGATAAAGATATTACAAAAAAAAAAAAAGAAGAAAATGACAGACTCATTTCTCTAATGAATATAGATGCAAAAATCCTCAATAAAATACTTGCTAATTGACTCCAACAAATTAAAAGAATTATTCATCATGTTCAAGTGGGTTTTATAGCTGGCATGCAGGGGTGGTTCAACACAAGAAAATCAATCAACATAATATACCACATTAATAAATCAAAGAAGGAAAACCATATGATCTTATCAATTGAAGCAGAAAAGGCATTTAACAAAATACAGCATCCTTTCTTGATAAAAATACTACAAAATATAGGAAGTGAGAAAATTTTCTCAACATGATAAAGGCCATATATGAAAAACCCATAGCTAACATTGTACTCAATGGTGAAAGACTGAAAGCTTTCCTGTTGAGGTCAGAGATGAGACAAGGATGCCCATTGTCAACACTGTTATTCAATATATTGCTAGATGTTCTAGCTAGAGAAATCAGGCAAGAAAAAGAAATAAAAGGCATCCAAATTGGGAAGGAAGAAGTAAAACTTTCACTATTCTCAGATGATATGATCCTATATCTAGAAAGTCCTAAAAAATCTACAACAAAGCTGTTAGAGCTAATTCAGGATGAAGGATTAATAAGCAAACAATATTGGTATATCTATAATCTAGTAATGTGCAATCTGGGAAGGAAGTCAGGAAAAAAATTCTGTTTACTAAAGCAACTAAAATAATCAAATATTTAGGAATAAACTTAACCAAGGATGTAAAGCCCGTGTATTCAGAAAACATAATGCATTGCTAAAAGAAATGAAGAAAGACCTAAATAATTGGAAGAACATTCCATGCTCATGGATTGGAAGACTAAATATCATTAAGATGTCAATTCTACTCAAATTGATATATAGATTCAATGCAATCCCAATAAAAATTCCACCAGCATTTTTTAAATTAATGGAAAACACAATAATCAAATTTATTGGGAAGGGTAAGAGGCCCTGAATAGTCAGAAACATCTTGAAAAGAAAAAGGAAGTTGGAGGACTCTCACTTCCAGACTTTAAATCATTTCACCTTGCTACAGTGGTAAAAAACAGCATGCTATTGGTATAAAGATAGACACATAGACCAATGGAACCAAATTGATGGTTCAGAAACTGACCCTCACATCTATGGTCAAGTGATTTTTGACAAGCCTGTCAAACACATCTAGCTGGGACAAAACAGTCTATTCAACAAATGGTACTGGGAGAACTGGATATCCATAGACAAAAGAAAGAAAGAAGACCCCTGTCTCACACCTTATATAAAAATTTTTATTTATTTTTTTAAATATACAGATTGAGTACAGATGTTAAAAAGCAGCAATAAGAAACCACACCTCAATTACAACCTTCATCCTACTGGGACTGACAGATGATCCTCAATGGGAAATTCGTCTATTTGTCTTTTTATTTCTCACTTACATGTTGAATGTAACAGGGAACCTCACTATTATCATACTCACATTGGTGGACTACCACCTTAAAACTCCTATGTACAATTTCCTCAGAAACTTCTTCTTGGAAGTCTCATTCACTACAGTCTGTATTCCTAGATTCTTGTACACTTTATCAACTGGGGACTATAGCATCACCTATAATGCTTGTGCAAATCAAATATTTTTTGTTATTCTCTTTGGAGCAACAGAGTTTTTTTTTTCCTGGCAGCCATGTCCTATGACCGCTATGTGGCCATCTGCAAATCCCTTCATTACATGACCAACATGAGCAACAGGATCTGTATTTTATTAGTCATCTGCTGTTGGGTGGTTGGATTGATGATCATTATTCTATCCCTCAGCCTGGGCCTTCAGCTGGAATTTTGTGACTCCAATGCCATTGATCATTTCAGCTGTGATGTAGGTCAACTCCTGAAGATGTCATGAACAGACACATGGTTAATAGAACAGATGGTTATACTCATGGCTGTCTTTGCACTCATCATCACCCTGGTGTGTGTGGTTCTGTCCTACACATACATCATAAGGACAATTCTAAGATTCCCCTCTGTGCAGCAACGAAAAAAAGCCTTTCCTCCCTGCTCATCTCACATGATTGTAGTCTCCATCACCTATGGAAGCTGCATCTTCATCTACGTCAAGCCTTCAGCAAAGGAAGAGGTGGCCATAAATAAAGGAGTTTCAATGCTCACTACTTCTGTTGCTCCCATGCTGAACCCCTTCATTTACAAACTGAGAAACAAGCAAGTCAAACTTTTGATTACTCCATAAAGAGGACTGCATTTCTCTCAGAGAAGTAGAAAATTTGTTGACTCAAAGTAAAATGAAAGAAGAAAGTCTCATTTCTTTCGCTATGTCCTCTGACTCATTTCATTGTTTACTGTCTAGAATTTAGTCTGATTAAATTTCTCAAAGATTTCTTTTTAATTTACATTTGTTTATTGTTGTAACATCTTGATTTGAACATCAAACATTTCGCCAAATTGAGTCATTTATCTCAAGACAATTGTCTTTATGATAAATAACTAAGAGTACTGTACTGATACTTACATTTATTTCCTGACAATTTAAACTCATTAGTGGCATTACTGTCTTATAATCAAATACTTCACTGTAGACTGAATTTAATTATTAAATTGAAAGAGCAAAGTTTCCCCTCTTTTCCTTACCCTCGAAATAAACCAAAACAAGATTTCACATGGAAAGAGCACTTACTTGAAATAAAAACTCACTTTTTAACCAGTTTCAATAAACCTGTGATGGGCTAAACCATGGGAAAACAGGACTTCCTAGAGAAAGGTGAGGCTTCTCGAAGATTTTTATTATTGCATCCTCATGTTACTTTAATAAAATCACTCATTTTATACTAAATGAACATATAGTGCTTTCCTTTATTGTGAAATAATGAAATATATTTCTAAGAAATTAAAGCAAATGCTTACTTCTTATCTAGTCTTTACTTCAATGCTCTGTGGAAGGAAGGGAAGTAATAACATTTAAAAGCGTACAAATTATATACAAGATAAATTGTATAGTAATAGTTCCAGTTTCTTCCTCTGATATAGTTATGAAAATTAATATTATAAATCCAACAATCAAAATTAAAAATACAAAACAACAACTACAAATATATATTTTAAAAAGTTAAACCAAAAATGACATTCATTCCAGGACAATTTAATAATGATAACATCAAAAGGCTAAAGGAGATATCAACAGGAGTTTGTGAATAATCAGAATTGAAGAAATGGAAACATCTTCTAATCACTGATAAGATGCTTAACTATTTTTTATATTCCATAAGAGAAGAACTTTACTTAAAATGCAAATATTTCATTTCAAACAGGGAGGGATAAAGGAAAACCCTGTAATTGGATTATATACACTGACAAGGCAGTAGATCCATCTCTGCCTGCAATAATACACTCTTAGTTTATCAACGTGTTACCTTATATCTTGCTTTTTATAATTGCCTTATTGACATTGTCAAAGAAAAATAAAGTCTACGAAAGATTTTAATTCATGTTTCTGATGCTGTGTACCATAATCAATTCTGTTCTCTCATATTTAAGATTTTATGTTTTGTTAATGAGGATGAGATAAAATTGTATTGACCCTCACCCTGCCAATTTTGAAGCCAGCTCTACAAGAATCACTAAAGGGAGATCTGTGGCCTGAAAGCAAAAGACAGAAAAAAGAGGCTTGGAGGAGTGCATAGAAATGAAGATTATTAGAAAGGGTACCCAAAAGGGTAAAAGACAGACAAAAATAAGATATGATATATGAAAAACAAAGGATAAAATGGTCAAAGAAAGCAATGCGTTTACATTAATAGAATTGAATGTTAATGGATTAAACTCCCCAATCAGCACAGACAAGCTGACAGAGTGGATAAAAAACTATAAGCCATCCATATGCTGTCTGCAAGAGATTCACCTTAGACCTGAGAGTACAGAGAGGCTGAAAGTGAAAGAATGGAAAAAGATATTTCATGCAAACCATAACCAAAAAAGAGCAAGAGTAGCTATACTAATATCAGACAAAACAAACTTTAAATGCAAAAATGTTATGAGGGAGACAGATGGCCATTATCTATTACTAAAAGGGCCAATATACCAGGAATAAATAACAATTATAAATATCTATGCACCTAACCAGGGTACCCCAACATAAATGAGGCAAATTCTAGCAAAGGTGAAAGGAAAAATGGACGTTGGAGACTTCAATACAGCACTCACATCAACAGATAGAAAGGCTAGATGGAGGGTCAACAAGGAAAACAGAAAACTTTAACAATTTGATAAAGGAGCTAGATGTAACAGCCATACACAGAACATTACACCCCAAATCAGCAGGTTATACAGCCTTCTTAAGTACTCATGTATCTTTCTCCAGGAGAGAGACACATGTTAGGTCACAAAGCAGGTCTCAATAAATAGAACAAGACTGAAATTATACAAAGCACCTTTTCTGATCATAATGGAATGAAGCTGGAAATCAATCACACATGGGAAAGGGGAAAATTCACAAATATTTGGAAGCTAAACAAAACAGTCTAAAACAATCAGTGTGTCAAAGAAAAAATTACAAGAGAAATTAGTAAATATCTCAAGGCAAATGAAAACAGGAGCACAACTTAAGACTTATGCAGCAAAGGCAGGGAAGATGGAAATTTATAGCCTTAAAGGCCTATACTAAAAAGAAAGAAAGCTTAATTAAGATCTAACTGAACACCTGGAGGAACTAGGAAAAGAAAACAAAAAACCAAACCAAAATTAAACAAAGAAAGAAATAACAAAGCTTGAAGCAGAAATAAATGAAATTGAGAACAAAAAATCAATAGAGAGAATCAACAAAACCAAAATATGAGTCCTTGAAAAGATCAATATAATTGATTCACTCTTAGCTAGACTAACAAAGGAAAAAGAGAGAAATGGCAAATAAATAAAATCAGGAATAAAAGAGAGGGCATTACTACTAACACCACAGAAATATAAAGGATCATAAGGGGATATTATTAAAAGTTATATGCCAATAAATTAGACAATGTAGATGAAGTGGACAAATTCCTAGAAACACACAGAAACCTGTATTAACTCTAGAAAAAAATACAAGATGACAACAAACCAATCACAAGTAAACAGATTGAATCAGTCATCAAAACTCTCCCTAAAATGAAAAGTCCAGGGACAGATGGCTTCACAGGTGAATTCTACCAAGCATTTCTAGAAGAATTAATAACAATCCTCCTAATACTTTTCCAAAAATTTGAAAAGAAAGGAAAATGACTCAACTCATTTTATGAAACCAAAAGCACCCTATACCAAAACCAGATAAAGATACTTCAAGAATTGAAAACTATAAACCAATCTCTCCACTGAATAGCAATACCAAAATTCTCAACAAAAATATGTGCAAATCGAATCCAACAACATGTTAAAAGAATTACACACCACAATCAAATGAGTTTTATTCTTGGTATATGAAGGTGGTTCAACACAAGAAAATCAAATAATGTAATCATCACATTAACAAATCCAAGCAAAAAGTAACAGATGTTCACCTTCATTGACACAGGCCATTATATATTTTTGTTATAACCTACAAAATTCTGCAAGACAGAGGGTAAACTAAAATGTAAACTATACTCCATGTTTGGTGGCAATGCTTCAATATGTACCACAGTAATGAAGGATATTGTTAATGTGGAAAGGTATGGGAGGGGGAGAGGGTGGGGCATATGGGAATCCCCTATATTATTTATGTAACATTTAGGTAATCTAAAGGTTTTTTTAAAAAAATTAATTTTAAAAAGACATACCATATACTGGGCCATAAAACAAGCCTCAATAAATTTCAAAAGATTCAAGTAAAAAAAAAAAAGATTGGAAGAGAATGAAAACAACTTAACATTATACAGGGCATATATAAAACACCAACAGCCAACATTGTACATACGGAAAAGCTGAAAGCACTCCCTCTAAGATTGGGAACAAGATAAGGATGCCCACTGTCACCACTGTTTTTCAACATTGTGCTAGAAGTTCTAGCAAGAGCAATTAGGGAAGAAAAAGAAATTAAAGGCATCCAAATTGGAGAAGAATAAGCAAAACTTTCACTATTCCCAGATGACGTGATCCTATATTTAGAAAATCCTGAAATATCTAAGACAAAGTGACTAGAGATAATGAAATGTGTTCTGCAAAGTGGCAGGATACAAGACAACCATGCAAAAATCAGTAGTGTTTTATACACTAGTAATGAAAAATCCGAGGAGAAAATCAAGAAAAAATTCGATTTACAATAGCAAAAAAAAAAAAGAAAAGAAAAGAAAAGAAAGAAAGAAAGAAAGAAAAGAAAAAGAATCAGATATCTAGTAACTAATTTAACCAAGGATGTAAAGGACCTGTACGCAGTAAACTACAAAACAATACTAAAAGAAATTTTAAAAAGAGCTAAACAATTAAAGGGCATTTTATGTTCTTGGAATAGAAGGCTAAATATCATTAAAATATCAATTCTACCCAAATTGGTATTTTGATTCAATGTAATACCAATCAAAATTACAATAGCCTACTTTACATAGATAGAAAATTTAATTATCAATTTTATTTGGAAGGGAAAGGGGCCCCGAATAACCAAACAATGTCTATAAAAGAAGAGTGAAGTTGGACTCACACTTCCTGACCATAAAGCATATTATAAAGAAACAGTGATCAAAACAGCATGGTATTGGCATAAAGATAGACACATTAATTAATGGAATCAAAGTGAGAGTTCACAAATAGACCTTCACCTTTATGGTAAACTGATTTTTTTTCAATTTGAGAAGTTGTGAGTTTACATACACAGGATTCCTATACATTGCCTCCCCACCAACACCTCACATTGTTGTGACACATTTGTTACAATTTAAACTGAACATCATAATATCACTGCTATCTATAGTCCATAGCTTATATTTGGTATATTATTTCCCAAAAACATCCTATTATTAATACCATGTATTAGTATTGTACACTGTTAACCATAGTCCATCATTCACTATGTGGTTCACTGTTTTACACAGTCCCTTGCCTGGTACAATCCACCGAAAGTGTACCCTCAGTGGTTATCAATTTCATCAAAGACATGTGTTGTCATCAGCTCAGTCCATCTCAGGAGGTTTTCATTACTCCAAAAGGAAAAGTCCCAAACTCCCTTCCATATCTCCATTATTGTTCCCTAACATTGATATGGAACCTTCTTTGTCATTGCTGTTGAATTATTACAATATTACTGCTATATTGACTTAGTTTGCGAGGGATACCATAACAAATATTACAGACAGATTGACTTGAACAACAGGACTTTATTAGGTCATAATTTGGAAGATAGAAGTCCAAAATCAAAGTATTCACAGGCCATGCTGTACCTGAAGTCTGTAGCATTCCGGTAGGAGCATTTTGCAATTAATTTGCCCCCATGACACAGTGATCTGTCTGTTGCTGTTGCCACCTGTGGGTTCTATACTGTGTCCAAATTTTTTTGCCTTCAAGAACACCGGTTTTATAGTTTTAAGGCCAACCTTGATTCAATTTGGCCTCGTTATAATAGGTTCTTCAAAAGTCCTATTTACAAAATGGTTTCACAACCACTTGGTCCAGAGGTTAGGACTTGAATATGTCTTTGTGAGGAACATGATTCAATATCCAATTGTAAATATATATAATGTAAATATATATAATATATATGTAATGTAAACGTAAATGTATATACATATACTATGTTCATACTCTTAACTCCAATTCCAATTCAACACTCTACAAGGTAATGAATAGACTTTCTCCTTTTCATATTTGTAATTTCTTTCTCCTACAGGGAGAAACTAGGATGCCATATTCTTCAACATCTCATTTGCATAAGTCTAGAATATGTACAAAACAGTTATGAGTTGATAACACATATCACTGCTTAAAGTGATGCTAATAAGCAGAATTCAATTACTGTTTACAATTTTACATAGAATTTACACCTGAAGAAATGCACAATTATTATGAATCCAATGTGGCTGGTTTTGACAAATGAATATATTGATGAAATCTGCATCCCTATTTACTGTCAAGAGTCACACATCAATTACAAACTTCTTCTTTGAGTTGTGAGTTAGTTTTGATATTTATAGAAAAACTTTTGTAAGCATCTTTATCTAAGGAGACCTCCACACCTCCATGATAAAACAGTCATATAAGGAATTCCTATGGACAAGATAATGAGAAATGGCATGTGGTAACTGTTACCTGTTATTCCAATTAATATAGCTGCTTTGAAATTTACCTATTTTTTTTTTTTTTGGCCTAAGGCAACCATTAGCTGGACTCACAGATTCTGTTGTAAGGAATTTATACAGAAAGTATAGCAGATCTTTTCTGCTCCATGATGTGTGAAGCTTCACATGAAGTCTTGAAACTAGAGGCTGGGTACCACTGAAGATAGCACTGCTCACTTGTCTGGAAGTTAAATCTGTCACTTTATAACCTTATTTCTCTATTTATGTGGACATCCATGAAGTCTCTTCATGGGACCACTTTAGACTTTTTCACGGCAAGGTTGTTGGGTTCCAAGGTCAAATATCACAAAATAGAGAGCTAGAGAGGAAACTTGAGATCACATAGCAGCTTTTCTGCTTTACTTTACTGGTTGGAGCAATTACTACCTGTTGCTCAAATTCAAGCTATCAAAAGTCTTATTGGTTTTTATTTGCATTTCTTTTTTTAAATTTGTTTTTTATTTTTAAAGAAGCTTTAGATTACATAAATGTTACATCAAAAGTATAAGGGATTCCCATATACCACACCCCCTCCTGCTTCCCCATTTTCACCCATTATTAAGATTTTTCATTTCATTAGTGTGGCACATTTGTTAAAATTAATGAACACATATTAAAGCATTGCTACTAACCATGGTCTACAGCTTACATTACAGTTTACACTTTGCACTGCACAATTTTATAGGTTTTGACAAAATATAGAATGGCCTGTATCCATCATTGCAATGTCATGCAGGACAATTCCAATGTCCCTAAAATGCCCCATGCTACACCTATTCTTCCCTCTCCCTCTGTTCAGACCCTCTAGTGGACATGGCCTTTATATCAATGTTACAAGTTCTTCCATTGCTAGAATAATAATAAGTCTACTTTAGTCCATAGTTGCGTTCCACCCGTATGTTTGTTCATTCTTTAATATTGAGGATTTTGGAATGGTGATGCCCACTCTCTTTCTGGTTGAGAGGGAGTTTAGATCCAATGGGGCCAATGGATACAAGTGTCTGGCTTGCAGTTGTGGATACTTTCTGCTTTTTGGAATGGGCTTTGCCCGTTATCATCCTTTTGTTAGTTGTTCTGGGTGAATGCAATGAACTTGAGAGTGGGTGTTGCAGCTCTGCTGTGACTCAGGGCTCAACCAGCATTTGAACAGACCGAAGATTTGTGTCTCTGGAACATATACTTAATGAGTATAATGCTAATTATAGGTTCAAATAAAAGGGTTAGAAAAGCCATGTATAGGGAAATTATAAATGAGTCTAATTCTGTTACACTGGGGAGCATATATTCCAAAGTAAGGCCGACTGACAGGGAGCTGTATTCCTGCATTGGTTAGTAAGTACTGCAGCATTCTCTAATAGAGTGGCAAGAATCTCCTGAGTTCATGGGCAATGCTTAACAAAGAAGGACAGACCATTATGTCAGAACCTTGATATTGATACTTGTAATTATGAACCTTGTTTTTGTGAAGTTGAAACTTACCCTAGTATTATATATTGCCTAAAAGTTATCTCCTGAGAGCCACCTTGTTGCTCAGTTGTGGCCTCTTTCTAAGCCAAATACATCATATGAACACATTACCTTCCCCCCTGTGTGGGAGATGACTCCCAGGGACCTGGCACCAAGGGATTATTACCAAGTGCCATCTAGTAATGTATTTGGAAAAAGACCTTGACCAAAAAGGGAAAATATTAAACACAAATTAATTTTTATGTAAGAGATATCAAAGTATGTCAGGAGGTAATTCCAGAAGTTATGCTCATGCACGACTTAGCAGTATCTCATTGACTGCCACAGTAAGCAGTGTCTCAAACAGTGGGGCTTCTGAGGGCTCTAGAGACATCTAGACAATATAGGGAGGGCACACAATCTCAGGAATACAGCACCTTTTCAGTGGATTTAATTTTGTAATATATGCTCTCCAATGTAACATAGTTAGGCTCATTTACAATTTCTCTACACATGATTCTTCTGTCCTATGTATTTGAATGTATAATTAATACTATACTCATTAAGTATATGTCCCGGAGACTTAAATATTCCATATTACAACTATTTTCCCCTCTCCAATCCCTCAGAGCCTCTGGTGGTGCCTCCACATCATCAATGATAAAAGTTCTTCCATTGCTAGAATCACAATAAATCTATAGTAGAATAACAGCAAGTCTACTTTAGTCCATCATTCACTCCCCAATCCCGAGGATTCAGGGATGGTAATGCCCACTCTGCCTCTAATTGAGAGGGGGCTTAGATCCCATGGGGCAGATGGATGGGACTATCTTGCTTGCCGTTGTAGACTCTCTCTCTTCCTTGAGATGGTCATTATCCCTCATCATCTCCTTGTTAGTTGTCCTGGGTGAGTCCAATAAACTGCAGAGTAGATGTTGCAACTCTGTTGAGATTCAGGGACCAACTGGCTCATGGAAAGCCCAAATATTTAAGTCTCTTGGATATACACCTATCAACTCTAGTACTAACTATAGGCTAAAATAGAAGGAGCAGAAGAGCCATGGGTAGGGAAACCACAACTGAGTCCAACTCTGTTACACAGCCAAAGTAGGGCCCTCAAACAGGGTACCAAATTCCCAAGATGTCAGCCCTGCCTATAGTGTCTGGATGTCTCCAGAGCCCTCAGGGGCCCAGCTATTTAAGGCAACATTTACTGTGGCAGTAAAATTAGATCTTGCTGAGACATGCATTAACTTTGAAGTCTCTTAGCCATATGAACTCATTTGTCTTTACCCTTTCCATTTTGGTCAAGATCTTTTTTGATATGCATTGCTAGTTGGTGCTTGGTAGTAATCCCTCAGGGCCAGTGAGGCTCTGTTAAATAAATAAACAAACAAAAATTGGAATTATGTCTTTTATCACTGTAAGATCTCTTGTTTTCTATGTACAGGGACATTTTCTTCAATTTATCCCCCCATTGTCTTATTTCTTTCATTTTGTCTTCAAAGAAGCTTTAGGTAACAAAAATGTCAGGTATAGAATATAAGGGATATATACCCAACATCTTCCCCCTTTTCCCCTTTCCACTACTAATAACTTTTTTCATGTGGATGGTACATTTGTTACAATTGGTGTGCAAATATTGAAGCATTGCTGCTAACCATGGCCAAAGATGTACATTATGGTTTACATTTTGGACCATACACTTTTGTAGCCATTGGCCAAATTGATATAATTATGAATTGCAAAAATATAATTGGATCATGCTTGCAAACTGATCTGTTAATCTGGGCATGATTAGGTTATGATTAGGGTGTTGACTGGGCCACATCAGTAGGGCATTGAGCCCCACCCCTTGGTGGGTGGGGAATCAAATATAAAAGGCATGGCAAGAACAGAGTTGAAGCAGTTTTGAGTAGCAGTTTTTGAGAAGCAGACAAACAAAAGTTGCTCGTCTACAAGTTGTACATTTTACAATGTGGAAATTGCTTTTTCATGAAAAAGTAAATAAATATAGAAAAAGAAAAATTGCATAGGAAAATACAGCTTTAATAGGAAGAGTGGAGTTGATTATGGTACCTTAGATAAAGTGAGCCAATTATCATCAATATATTGAAAAGTCTTTTCAGTGCCATATAGGGTTTAACACCATGGATCAATGTATAAAACATTGATTGAAGATAGATGAGAAGTGGACTTTTCCTTTGTACTGTGAGAAAAGGACAATTATGAAGGGGTTGTTAAGAAAGGAAAACAAGTTATGATGCTTGAACCATCAGTGAGTCCTTATTTAGATTTATTTTAAGAAAGAGATTATAGGTAGGATAGATTAGCTTTTGTCCTTGAACATATACACATAATTTGTTATAGTCAGTTTCAAATCTGTAGACATTTTTGGGTTGTTTCTGAATTTCCATTATTCCTTTATTCCTTTCATATCTCTGAACATTCACTAGAGATTGCATTTGGAAAATCATGTACAGAAAGGACTTGAGGCATGCCATGATTTCGTCTCCTCCTGTGACAGATTTTCATTTTTTCAGTCAAAGGCCAGATCATGGGAAGCCTTTTTTCTGCCTGCAATCCTTTCTCCACTTGATGTCCATGATACCACACTCACCTGGAGTTCCTCCCTCCTACCTCACTGTGAGCTCTTTCTACTGCTTTTTTACTGGTGGCTCCTCATTTCTTTGTCTTCTACATGCAGAATTGGCCCAAGGAGCATCCTTTGGATCTGCTATCTTTTCTTTCTATCCTTATTCCCAAGATGCTTTCATGCAGCCTCATGTTTAAAATCACATGGATGTGATGATAATTCCCCAATTTTTATCTCTATTTCATATCTCTCCTGTCAACTCCAGACCTGTACATATGACAGTATAGTAGACTAAATCGAATCCAACACTTCCAATTATTGCCCGCCAATTTCCTGTCAACTCTTTTCTTGCAAATATCAGGGCTAAACATCACAAATTCATCCTTATCTTCTCACTTTTTTTTTACACTCAACATGTATTCCATTACCAATATTGTGGAGTCTTCAAAGTATATTCAGAGTTGGACCACATCTCACCATCCCCACTTCCAATCCTCTGGCTAAAAGCAACTTAAATCGTTGGATATTTTACTAATTTTTAAGTAGGTAGAAATGTTGAAATTGAGCTCACATCCTAGGAAAAGCTAGTGTATTCCTTCAGTTTGCAATATGATTTATTTATTAGATTATTTTCGAGTTTGCCAACAATCACACATAAAATACAGTATTCCTGTATACCACCCCACCACCAACACCTTGATTGGTTTCTAAATTTTGTCAGTATTGATGGTAGCATTTAAAAATAATTGTACTATTTTTTTTAACATTTTTTACCTTTGTTACAATTGATGAAATATTATTAAATTATTTCTATCTAGCATAATCTCCAAATTTACATTTGAGATATAGTTTTCCCATATACTTCACAATATGATTTTTGCTTTATTTTCAACTTTTGTTAACACAGTGATAAAAAAAAATAAGAGTTTTATGTGACAGGTAGAGATATTTTACATTATATGCATTATAATTCTATATACTTTAAGTTATATACTTAATATCAAAGACTGGAATCAAATATACTAGTGACTTAAGATTTCACCCTAAATATATCCAATACATGATCACTCATTTTAACTATATTCTCTAAAGTCAATGATACTGCTTTTATTTTAAGAGATGTATAATTCTTTTTTATATCACTTCATAAAAATTCATGATCTTTGCAATAGAGAACCTCAACACTACTCATGCTACTACTGATACAGCCTGTGGCACTATAGAATCACCTAGGTTGGATTTTCTTCTAGGTCTCTTAGTTCATGTTTTCTCATTGAAATAGAATAGACGACAAGGTTAGTCTCTCTCAATTTAAAATCATAATGAGAAGGATAATATGCAAACAGGGGATCATTATTTCATCAGTCTTTCCTTTGATTTCTGGACAGTCAAGAATTATAGCTAGAATCTATATTCCTCCAACTAACGGCTTCTAAGGGAATCCAATTAAAAAGTGTTGCCATAATTAATTACATTGTAGATTCATTAGCTTTTATGTCTCCAGAGGGATAACTCTATGTTTCCTACAGAAAACATCACCTCCTGTAACATATTAAAAAACATATGGGCTTCTTTCTTTTGGAGAAAATATATTTTAAAAACCTGTGTCACTCAGCAATATTAGAAAAGTTATGAAATACATATTATTTAAATTCCAGCAAAAAATATTTGTGGAAGAATGCAGATTGGATTTTCTCATTCTATAGATCCAGGCTTTGGAATGAGAAATGGATGGGTTTTGATAAAGAGTAATCAAATGGGAACTATACTAAGCCACAAAATATGGCAAAAGAAATACTACAACATTCTGGCTTATCCTTCTTTCTTTCTTTTTTTTTTAATTGCCATGTGTGCAAATATGAGAATAATGGACTACACTGTCTAATATTCCAAATCCTGGAAAATATATATATTAGTTTCCTTAGGGCTGGGTAAGTGTATTCTCTATATTCTTAACCTAAAGTCTCTTTGGTTGGTGTTCATCCAGATTGAGACTTAGCCCAAAAGTGGCAGAACTGCCACTTTCTCTAAGTGTTCTTTGTAGAAGAAAAAACACTGTCTGTGTTTGGGGACATTTAAGTACATGCTTTTAAAAGATAATTATTATTTTGAATATTTCTTAGTATCACATATCTTATTCGTAAATTATGTAAAACAATACTGGTAAAAGGGTAAAAATTTTGGTGCTACTTATTGGTTGTGTGAAAAACATAGATTCTTTGTTTTCCAAATACAATTTCATCTTGTTCTGTATCCTCTAATCCTATTGCTGGAATTCAAAAAAAGTGGAACTTTCTTACTAAAAATAAATTCATATTTCCAGATTAAAACAGTCTGTTTTGGGTTAATTCATTCCCCTTTGGGTAAGTATTCAATCAATTCAAACTCTCCTAAGGATCTGTCCCTCATATCTAGAGATTTCCTCCCTACTCTTCTTTCCAAGGTAGCCTTTATGTGGCAGGGGACACTTGAGATTCTTATGGCAATGTTTAGGAGTAGCCACACTGCACGTTGTATTCCTCTGCTGGTACCTACTGACCTCTTTCTGAGGTTCTGCAGATGCCTCAGGGCATTGCTCTTTTCCTCACAACTTTTGAAGATTAAGTGTCCATGACATAGTGTGGCCCAGTTCCTTTATTTACATTGATAATTTAATTTCAGATCACAGAATTCTAGCAATTCTTTTTCTGCTATGCAACCTGAGGACATTTCATCAGTTCTTGCATTACTTTCTCTGCCTGTGTCTTTCAAAATTTGTGAGAGCTGAGGTCGGAAATTGATCACACTTGCCCCAGGGGGAAGTCAGGTCCACTTTCCTCAGTCAGACTTCATCAGAGTTGAGAGTACAGTTATTCCAGAGACAAGATACATAGTCCATTCCGTTGTCATCTGCATACTGCCTGACACTTTACACTTTGAGTTTGTAAATTAAACAGATTAAGAACATGGTATATGAAGTATCAACAAGCCCATTTCTCCCTTCCTAGAAACGATAGTAGTAGACCATTCTGAACTTCCCAGGTAAATATCTTTCAGGATTTTAAGCATCTGCCTCACTACAATTCTAAGATTAGTATTACCTAGACTCTATTTGTATATACATCAGTCAGGATCAACTAATTCAGAATAATTGATGGATAAAGAAGCGAATCTCATACTTGGGAACAAAAAAAAAAAAAAAAAAAACCTGAATCTTGAGGGCAGTCTTACTCTGGGCTGAGCATAATTTATTTAGTTATTCATTCAGTATTCCACTCATTAGGTAAAATTGAGCTTGAGTCTATATTAAGAGGTGGAAATGTCACAGTAGAAGACAGACACGGATGCTACAATATCTGCCATATGCCACCCATCTGAACTTGGGCAGGACACATGAGCACTCTGTACCTTAATTTCCTCATTTGTAGAATGAGTCTTTTAATAGGTCATACCCAGAGGATTGTTGGATATGGGATCAGGGATATATGGATATTCTTTTATAGTAATAATAATAAATTATATATTATTGTCTTATTTCTAACATATGTACTTTTCCTGTTACATCCTTGGAAACTACAATGCATGAAACATAACTTTATCAGATTATTATTTTTGATAGCAGAGCTTACAAAAAGCTGTCTACAACTTTCTGAAATAATATATTTACTCTTAATGGGATTCATCTGCAATCATCATTCTTAAGAAACCCAACTGAAACTTTATCTCCATGGCTTTTGTTGTTCTTGTTGTTGTTTTTTAAATTACCAGGCCTGGGGATTGAACCTAGGACCTTGTGTGTGCTCAACCTCTTGAGCTGCACCGGCTCCCTCCATGGCTTTGTTTTTCACAATGATTGGCATTGTTGTGTGCCAATATTAGTCAGAGGAGGAGCTAATAGTTACAATTTTGCATAAAGGCAAAAAGGGAGTATTTTATTAAATTTGTTAAAATTAGTTTTGTTTTTTGTTTTTTTGTTTGTTTGTTTGTTTACTACTATGAATAGAAACCAAGTATTATTTGGGTAACAATTGCCTTGTGACTCAAAAATATATTTTCCAATGACAAAATTACCATCTAGTAGTATATGGCCATTAAAGTTAACAAAATACTATGGATTTAAATAACTTGCTTAATCTTCCCAAAAGCACAATGAAGTAAGTTAAATATTTATCTTGTTACTCATTTTTATAACTGTAAAATTATAGACAACTTTCTGTGAGTTAAATAAAATAAAAAATACATATATACTAGGTGATTAACAAAGCTGAGATTAAAAATCTGTATTTTTGAAATAATAAAAACAATCTTTTACTACTAAACAGGTTCTGAAAAGTGATTATAATTGTGAGGGATAGCGATTTTGCCATTTTTTGTTAAATGCACGTTTTTGGTTCTTGGTGCATAGTATAAGCACTTCAAAGGTATTTGAAATCATATGATGAATTGACATCTACTCTTATTTCTACCTGCAGATCTACCAGAATTTAGAGCTTAGCATGCCAAATAAGATGTCAATTACAGAATTCATTCTTCTGGGACTTACAGATGACCCAGACTTACAGACCATGATATCCTTCTTTAAGTCCCTCATGTACTTATTGAGTGTAAATGGAAACACAACCATCATCATGTTAACACTGACAAATGCTTCTTTGAAGACTCCCATGTATTTCTTCCTCAGGAATTTCTCACTACTAGAAATTTCATTCACAACAGCCTGTATTCTTAGATTTCTGATCAGCATTGTTATAGGAGACACAACCACTTCTTTTAATGCTTGCCTGACCCAAGTATTTTTTTAATCCTTTTGGGAGCAACAGAGTTTTTCCTTCTGGCTGTTATGTCCTATGATGGTTATGTGGCTATCTGCAAACCTCTGTGTTACACAAGTATAATGAGCAACAAAGTCTGCAACAGGCTTGTCATCAGCTCCTGATTAGCTGGTTTCTTCATTAGCTTTCCTCCAGTGATTATGGGTCTCCAGCTGGATTTCTGTGACTCCAACATTAATGACATTTCGGTTGTGACTCTTCTCCTTTGTGGCTGATTTCTTGCAGACACAGCATTCTTAGAGCTCATGGCATTTTTCCTAGCAATATTCACACTCATGGTAGTTTTGACCTTGGTGATTATCTCCTACACACTCGTCCTTAGAACAATTCTGAAGTTTCCTTCTTCCCAGCAAAGGAAAAAAGGCCTTTTCCACTTGTTCCTCCCATATGATTCTGGTTTCCATTTCATATGGGAGTTGCATTTTCATGTGTGTCAAAACTTCAGCAAAGGAAGGGGTGGCTTTTAGCAAAGGTGTAGCAATACTCAATACCTCTGTTGCTCCCATGCTGAATCCTTTCATTTATACCTTAAGGAACCAGCAGGTAAAACAAGCCCTTAAAGACTTGATTTAAAAAAATGATATTATCAAGGAAACATTGATTAATGTTTAATCTATACCCAAACCACAAATAAACTACAAATAAACACAAACTATTGTTCTGGGTTTTAGGTATATCCAAGGGAACAAAATTTCCTGCCAAGATAGAGTTACCTTTGAAGATCAAGCATCATTACTATGTAAATAACCTAATACTCAGTTAAAGCTAAGAAAATAAGGAAAAACTATAAGTAAAAAGGAGAGGGGGGCATCAAATTAAATAGACTGTTCATAGATTTCAGTCATTATAAGGTTCTTTTTATTGTATTTTTTCTATATTCAAAGTTATTTCCTTGTGTAATCTTTTTTCCATTTCTCTAATTTACCAGGTCGTATGTTCATCTATTTTGCACATACCAAGCATAAGAAGATTGTGAGGTGTGACTATAAAAATGGAAGAAACAAAAGTCTTCCTCTTTGTTTTAAGATAATATGGAGCAACCATTAGAGAGAATCAAATTCTACTTGAAAATAAATTACCTAAAGAAAAATAGATAGCAACCCACAGTTAAAGAGTGGAATTGACGCTAATTTTGAGACTTATAAAATGGTTCATCATGATTTTTATTTATTGGATAGGGCTCTGATTTCACTTTACATTTATTGTGTATTCTTTTGAACAAGATATTCAGAATCTTTATGGGAAAAGTAACGAAGAAACAATGATCTTCCACTATGAAAAGAGGATATTTTAAACTCTTTATGTTACTGTTCCATCAAATTTAGAGATGAAAAATAAAAAGAACCAAATATAGGGTCAAAGGCATGTGAGACATAGTCAAACTTGCTAACATACATGGAATTGAAGTTGTAAAAATAAGAAAGAATATTGCAAAAGCAATATTTGAATAGATAATCACCAAAGACTTCCATAGTATATTAAAGCTATCAATTCACTTTTTCATAAACATCATTAAACCCCTCAAAGACTCAAGGAAAACCATAACTGTGTATATCATAGGCAAAGTGTTAGAAGACAAACATAATTAGAAAACATTGAAAACATTTATTATCATCAGTAATAAGGAAAACAACCTACTCTAAGTAGAAATTGGAAGACAAATACAATGGAGTAGCACCTTCAAATCACTGATGTTAAAAAAAAAAAAAAAAAAAACAGCCAAAACATCAAAAAAGCTATCAAAATAAAGGCAAAGAAACACTAAAGAAAGTTTTTCTAGGTCATGAAAAATGATCCTATTCTAAGCCCCCTCTCAATTGGAAGCAGAATGGGCATCACCATCCCAAATTCCTCAAGATTAAGGAATGAACAAACATAAGGGGAAATGTAACTATGTACTAAAGTAGACAATATTCTAGTAATGTAATAATATGATATAAAGGTAGTGGCCACAAGAGATTCTGATGGGAGGAAGAGGGAAGAATAGATGTAACATGGGGCACTTGGGGACATTGGAATTTTTCTGCATAACATTCCAATGATAGATACAGGCCATTAAACATTTTGTCAAAACCTATAAAATTGTGCGAGGCAAATTGTAAAACATAATGTAAACTAAAGACCATGGTTAATAGCAATACTTCAATATGTGTTCATCAATTTTAACGAATGTACCACACTAATAAAAGATGTTGTTAATGGGGAAAAGTGTGTGAGGGAGAGGGGGAGGGAATCCCATGTATTTTTGATGCAATATTTATGTAATCTAAAGCATCTTTAAAAATAATAAAATAAAATAAAGTGAATTAAAAAAGTAGAAAAGAAAAGCAAAATGACCCCAAATGAAAGCATGCAAATGATACAGGCATGTGAGTGAAGCTACAGTAAAACTCACGTCTTGTGGATTTTTAAATATGCATAAAAGTAAAATATTTGACAAAAGCATCAAAGTCAGGAATTGGCTACATGTATAAAATTCTTGTAAGTTTCTTATGATATTTTTTTCAGAATGTGCTAAAAATATTAAGGTAGACAGTAAAAGGAAAATAATGAATGTTATAAAAACTATAAAACCCAAAAGGTAATAAATTATATAAAAAAGAATAATGGAAAAGGTACTTAATTCAAATCATTCCAGGAATTGAGAAATAAAGGAATGAAGAACAGATGAGGTAAATAGAAAACAACTAGCAAGATATTAGACTTAAAACTAACTGAAACATAATTATTGTAATAATTATTGTATTTTGCTGATAAATATAGAAATATTTATAGATATTTAGAGAAAATGAAAAGACAAACTATCAGAATCAGTTTGAGAAAAAATTTAAATATAACAACCTGAATATCTATAACATTGTGATGTAAGGAATTTTTACAAAGAGTAGAGCAGATCCTATCCCTGGGCCAATATGTTTAGGGCCTTACATGGAAAACATGAAGATGGGTTTCGAACCTTCTGATGGCATCTTTGATCAAGTAAATGGCAGTTGAATCTGGCTGTCAGTATGTTTTTTTTTTTTTTTTCACAGTGAGTTGGCTGTGTTTCAAGGTCAAATATGGCAAAATAGAAAAGTCCATAAAGGAAACTTGGAATCACGTAAAAGCTTTTCTCCCATACTTTGTTAGATGAGGCAGTTATTAGCTTCTGCCCAAATTCAAGAGAATGAAACTTTGACCTCTTTTATTCTTGAAAGGAGTATCAACGTCATATTGTAAGATTATGTTGGATGGGAGAGATTGCTTTATTGCAGCCATTTAGGAAAATGCTATCTTCCACAGAGGTGATGTTGGATGATGGAGCACGTTGTTTATTTCTTATTCAACAGATAAAGAAAACATACTGGAAGTTTATCTAGCACACTAAGTTATATATTTAGCTGCTCAAGTTATTCTAGGCAGACTGGCAGCAACACCATTTTTCTGATATTTTTAGAAATATATTGGCTTTTTAACTTTGCATTTACTTTCCTGAAACTCCTTCATTGGTAATATAGCTTGAAGATCAAAGAGTCCACCAATAATCTGGTAACATATTTTCATTGAACTATTCATGTTTATTATCCCATTGATCATAAGATTCATAGGCAAATATTTTCAAGAACATTGATTTGAGAAATACATGGTATCTATAGGCCTAGCCAAAACCTAATACCAGAATAACGAATGGAAGATATCCTTGTGCTGGTAGATTAATCAGCACCACTCTACTAAATGAACTGTTACAATGATATATTCAACAAAAAATTATAAAATTATGGAATCTATGTAATCTAAGAAATGACAGTTGAGAGTAAAAACCACAATAGGTTATTTAATATCCTAACTTTGAAGAAAATGAAATATAATTTTTATTTTTAAATTAGTGTATTATTTCAATTTTAATACATTCATATTCAATATAATTTACTATTTAAAACTTATACATAGTGAAAAACTAATAATAATAAGACAGATCATAAAGTCCATCATATATTCCCATTTATTCAATAAATTCATTGGCCTATCCAAGAAATTAAACTTACTTTACATGTTTTTGAAAAAATTTTGTTTATAAATTCAATTACTGGTGTATTAAATCATAGTTTATTTTCTACTGCATATTTGAAAATGTGACAAATATAAATACTAAAATAAAATTAAACAAATTAAATAAATTTATGCTCAAAGAAAATTAAGCTTTCCTATGTTGACAATTGACATTAGAAATACTCACTCTACAAGATGAATCTGTACATTATTCTTTTAAAGAGTAAGTTTTCTGGAACATTTTGTCATAATGATGACAAAATTCAATTCATCTGACACTTTTCAAGAACATGGCTCTAGATAAAATTACATACACTTATTTAAATTATTGATTTAAAATTTCTATGCTCCCCAAAGATTTATATTCTATAATACAATCAAAACCCTTTATTAATTTTATCCTAAAATAGCTTCCTTAGAGATACTTTTGCAATTTTTAATTTCTACAAGAGGACGTCTTTCATATGGAATAACAGGAAGTTAAACTGAGAATTTATTCAATGGAAATAATTTCTTAATGGAGACAGACTGAAGTGACCTAGGAAATTATTAGATATGAGTACTTAAACTAAAAGAGTCAAATTAATTGTTATTCAATATTCCTTTTATGCCTTCATGGTAATTATTTCAATAAATAGTCTTATTTTTCTGAAGGAGAAAATATCTTTTTGAACACAATTTGCAGGGCTTTTTGAACTTGCTGGTTCCTCAGAGTATAAATGAATGGATTCAACAAAGGTGCAACTGAGGTGTTGAGCACAGCTACTCCTTTACTTAAAGTAACTCTCTCATTTGCTGATGGCTTTATGTAAATGAAGACACAACTTCCATAAGTGATGGAGACAACAATCATGTGAGACGAGCATGTGGAAAATGCTTTCTTCTTTTGTTGAGCTGAAGGGAATTTTAGAATTGTCTTGATGATATAGAAGTAAGATAGGATTACTAATGACAATGTGACAATAAGGGTCATCACAGCTAATAAAAAAGCAATTAATTCTAGTAGATGTGTGTCTGAGCAAGAAAGTTGTAGGATAGGAGAAACATCACAAATGAAATGATCAATGGTATTTGAAGCACAGAAATCCAGGTTAAGACCCAAAATTAGTGGAGGGAAAATGACCAGGAAGCCGGTTACCCAGGAGCTGAGTACAAGCTGGTGACAAACTCTTCTGCTCATGATGGATGCATAATGCAAAGGTTTGCAGATGGCAACATAGCGGTCATAGGACATAGCAGCCAGAAGGAAAAATTCTGTACCCCCCAGGAAGATGTAAAAAAATAGCTGAGATACACAACCATTATAGGAAATGGTCTTTTCCCTGGTCACTATGGTAACTAAGAATCTGGGGATGCAGGCAGTTGTGAATGAGATTTCTAGGAAAGAAAAATTACGAAGGAAGAAATACATTGGTGTCTTTAGATGGGAATCCAACAGAGTGAGGGCAATGATGGTTAAGTTCCCTGTCATACTCAACAGGTAATTTAGAAAAAGAAATAAGAAAATTACCATCTGTAATTGAGAGTTATCTGTCAGTCCCAGCAGGATAAACTCTATCTGCTTGGTATGGTTCTTCATTTCACTTTTGTGATTTCAATTAAATTCTAGAAATAAAAGTTTACAGAAATCAGAAAATACACGAGTGGCTTTACCTCCAATGAAGGACAAATAAAATGAACTTTATTCAGGAACATACACACTTTAAATATAATATTCTTTGGAATTTGATGTTATTGTTAAGAACTGAGCAACAGAAGCCTAAACTAAGAATTTAAATGTACTATGGAGGTCAAATCAACTTCAGAATTTGATGTGTAAAACCCATGATAGTTGATTTTCTCCTTTGTCTATATAATTCCAGTTAATTTGTAACTAATTCCAGATTTTTTCCCGTTTAATTAATTAGATAAATGAGCTTGGTTCAGAATTCAAACAAAATCCACTAGTTTTAAAATGTTAAGTTCTTCAAATTACAATATTGCCAGTTTGGTACATTAAAATATACAATTAATTTCTAAAACCTTAGATTACATATTAATGAATATTTTTATACCCCCATAGTAATCTTTTCTAACTTCTCAATGAAATACTCTTAAAGAAATAAAATTTCTAAAAGAAAGCAAAAGGAGGAAGAAGAGGGGGTAAGAGGGTAATACCAAATAAAATAAATACTTGTTAAGTTTGACTATGTGGGAAAAAATGAAACTGATTATTAAGCCAAAATGGCTACACTTACCAAACAAAGTCAAAATGTAATCAGTCCTTGGACACTATGCCATGTTTAACCAAGACCATAAGAATAGATGGGAAAGCATAAAAAATGCACTGCTTCTTTTAACAATCTCCACCCTCAGGTACCTAGATCTAAACCTACTCTCCAGATGCAGGACCACTAAGGTGAAAACGCACTGTTTCTTGCCACATTGCCTGGCTCTTCACATGTTCAGCAGTCACACGTACAACTAATCAGTGACTATTCACACAAGGAAGTATTGGTATAGGATGTATGTGATGACTTGGATGGGGCAACTGTATTCTGATAATATTTTATGCTTTTAAGTGTGGGTTTTCATGTATTAGAATCTGATTCCCAGTGACAAAAACAGAGTGAATATGAGGAAGTTACTGTCTGAATAAAGCAGAAATATAGAAGAAGGTGGACCCTATTAAACATTAAAAACTGGTCTTAAATCTGTGCTAATCCACTTTTTTCCAGCTGTGGCTCTGAGATGGATGAACGTATTTATGGATACTGAGACAAAGAGAAATCCACTATTCAGATCAAGATTTTGGCAGGCCTTTTATTGGTTAACAACGAAAAATTTTAACTGACCAACACAAAAAATATAACAGAACTTTAGAAAGAGAGTAATAAGGCTAAATTAAGAGAGATGTTTTTAGAAATTGTACCGAATCATTTATCCTAATCAAATGGTCTTTGAAAAATTACTAAACTTATGTTTAGTTGTTTCATCTACAAAAGAGTGGTGTAATTGTTTTGACCTCAGTTCTAAGTATTATATGAGATGTGTTCAGCATGCATCAATGTCTAGATAGTAACACACCACTTAATAAACAGCAAAGAGAACAATATACATAAAAACTGTATGAGGTACTCAGAGATTTAAATGTTTCATAGAGATTTTAAAAGGTAAGACTACAGAAAGAGCAGATTGGCCTGAAATCTGCTCAAGCCAGTAGAGGCCTCTGTACACTGCAAAGGATATTCCTGGTTTTAATATAGAAATAATGTAATTTATAAAAAACCTATTTTTGTAGTTCAACTTAGTTATTTCTAATTTGCATTATCTAGTGTATATAAAATTTGAACCACTTTCCTAATTCTGAAAATGCAAATGTCAAATAAAAGTTCATTTTGAAATTGCAATGAAAGGTAACAAATGACAAGAGTAGGTAATGTGTTTACAGTATGTTTGCTCCAAAGATATTATTAATAAATTGATGTTACAAAACACAAGGCTAAATTTAATTTTCCAACAATGTAATAACTCAATGTACAACTTTTTAAACAAATTTGATGGTTTATGCTGATTTCGTGCTCATCTAATTGATTTCATGGTCCATATTCAGAGGTATTGTCAAAAGTTTAAATGGTATTGTTTATTTTATTACAATTTACAGGCCTGTTTCTAATTCCAATGAAAATCACACAAATTCATTAGATTGTAAACATTGCTGACTCAGTTGTTTTAAAACCAGCTAGTATATCTTTAGAATAATGCACTAAAAACCCTTTATATGCAGTAATAATAAAATCCCCCATATTGTTAAAGCATGCATTATTTGACAAAAAAGATAAATAAAAGATAAAAATATCTAATAAATCAAAAACATAAGAACACTTTTAGAGGAAAAGACATGCACTGGAAAAGAGAAAGGTGATAAAGACACGATGTTAAAAGTTAATTAAATTTATAAAGATATCCTCTGGCCACAATAATGGTATGATTTGGAAATTAAGAAGTAAAAAATTAGCAAATTATACAATATAGGCAGAAAATTACTACAATTAAAATAAAAGAATTCTCAAATATCTATATTCCAACTTTGATAAATTCAAAATAGCTAAGTGTCTTCTTAAGCAAGTTGTACATCTTTAAAGAATAAACATCTTTGATTTGAATCAAGTTTATTCATTCAAATTACATATTTTGGAGTGCAGACTGATAAATATGTATTCTCATGAAAAATCCTCTAAATATATTTTAGACACAAAATTCAAAAATTGATCCTATTTTTATAAATATGTAAATACGATGCACATAAGTAAGATTTCTGCAAATGTATACAAAAGTCATAATGATGAAATATATTCCTTCAGTGATATATTAAATAATAATTCATTTATATATTTAATAAGAATGAAGTCATCCTTAATATTCTATTGAAGAGAAATGAAAAACACAACATAATATTTTCAAACTTGCATCTGATTATTTTTCATAATAACCAAACCTATTAGTGAGTTGAGAAAACAAGTTGGTGATATATTTTATAGAGTCATGTTTTTTTTTTCCTTTTTTAATATGGGAAACGGGCATTCAACCACTGAGCCACATTGTCTCCCCAGTGTGGCTCTCTCATCTGTTTGCTTGCTGTTTCATTTTTTGTTGTTGTTTTTAGGAGTCACCAAGTATGGAACCCAGGACCTTGAGTGTGGGGAGCAGGCACATCAACTTGAGCCACATCTGCTCCCCTGCAATCATGTTTTTAATTTAAAATTTTAGTGCTGCACTTGATTGGCTTTTTATATTGTCAACAGATCATTTTCCTAATAATTTGAACAAACCTTGCATTTTGCAAATTAAACAATTTTCCAGCAAAGAAGATAAGCACTAACAGAAAAAACATATCCTTTCACAAATAATATTTTCTTTCTTTTAAATTCACGTATTTAAAGTACATTCCTTTTCAGTGATTAAATATTGCCATTTATTTTCCTCATCTGATGTTTTCCTATTCTTGTAAAAAACATTGATTGCCTAATATTTTTTCTTTCTATGTGATTGATCGCTTTCCCTAAGATATGAAATCAGGAATCTTTTATTCTTTCGATGAAAACATTGCATTCTTTTAGTAAATAACAGTTTGCTCATTTCAATATGTATTAGTATATTTATTTTCCTCTTCATTAATTCTTTAATGACTAATCTCCTGGTGTTTGGTGGAAAGGATGTACCTTAGAATCGAAAATAAATCAGGTCTTTTCTTCCTCAATCACATCTTAATTTGGTATTATTTCTTTTGTTAATATGTCCTTGTTCTTACCTCTACTTTATTCTCAAAAATTCTTTGAAATTGTCTGTACTTTTATTGGGAGTATCAGAGCAATTTCTAAATCTAGAAGCAGAATTAGTTCTGCAGCCAGTACAAATTTAGCAATCAGTTCTAAATGACACGGTCATTGTTCACACATGTTTATCAGAATTAGCACTTCCAAGGAGTTCTTTTTTATATTTTTAAACATATATTAAAAAAACAAAGCCAATTCTCCAAGAAAAATATCTTCTTACCTTGTTATGTTTGAATTCTAGATTTGCACAGGTACTTTTTTTTTTTTTTTTTTTTTATTGTGGGTAAAAATCAAAATTCTCACAATACATACAAACATTTGCAAAAAAGGTACTTTTTATCAACAAAGCAGTAGATAATAATTCCTTCCACATTTATATGGTGCTATGTTTGGTGTAAACCACCAAAGTATTAGAAACAAAGATGCAAATGCATAAATGAAGCATTATGCTCTTACTTTTTTGGATTCATAAAATAGAAAATGAGGAGTGATTAATGTTTATTTAGAGAAATTATAAAATGTCATCTTTAATTCACTGTTGTTTGCCTTCAAACTTGCAATTATTCTTAAAATTTCAAAATAAAAGTAACAATACTATGTAATTACCTTTAGCAGCACTTGGTGGTATATTTTTTCCTCTAGAGTGCATGAGCAAGAAACGACCATAACAATGAACATAATCATTGAAACACAATATTTAATTTTGAATTTAGGCTAATTAACTTAAAGGGAAATCTCAGGTTAATTCAAAGTAGAGCACTAAAGTGTGAATGCTTTAGTAATATGTTTTTCTTCACTGCCACATATATCTGAACACATGGTAGTATCTATGCTTTGGGTAATAAATATTTCTAATAAACTCATTTAATTACCAAATAATTTATGAGATAATATATGTGTATAACTAATCCCACTTCACACATTTTCGCAAAAATTATAGCTATGATTATTAGCTTGAAACTTGGGAAATATTTACTAGTTGCCAATTATTTTTAAAAGAATGAGTGCTTCTCTAAGGGATATCTAAGGGGGATAGTGTCCCTAAGGAAAAATAGAGAAGATGAAAAATATTCTAAAGAGCCTACAAAACACCACCTGGCCTTTTTTTTTTTTTTTTTTTTGATTTTATTATATTTTATGAGAGAAGTTGTAAGATTACAAAAAATTTATGCAGAAAATTCAGAGTTCCCATAAACCCACCACTCCCATTACTAACACCTTGCTTAGTGTGGTACATTCATTAAAATTGATGGGGAGTGGATATGGCTCAAAGAGTTGAGCTCTCCCTTCCCACTGGGCGGTCCCACGTTCAATTCCCGGTTCCACCTGAAAGAGCAAAAACAAATTATATCAAGTTTATGAAAACTTTTCCTACTACAAGATATTGTATATGCTTCCCCACACTTTGGTGGTTCCTCAGGAAGCTAAATATAGAACTGCCATATGATCCAGCAAAGCCACTGCTGGGTATATACCCAGAAGGTTTGAAAGCAGGGACATGAACAGATGTATGCACACCAATGTTCATTTAAAAAGGTGGAAGCAACCCAAATATCCATCAACAGATGGATGAGTGGATAAGCAAAGTGTGGTATATACATACAATGGAATATTACTCAGCTGTAAGAAGGAATGCAGTATTAACACATGTGATAATATGAATGGATTTTGAAGACCTTATGTTGAGTGAAGTAAGCCAGGCACTGAAGGACAAATATTACATGACCTCAATGATATGAATTAAGCAAATGGAGCAGACTCACAGAGCTAGAGTGTGGAAGACACAGGAGACAGAAAGGGAGTAGAGGGTGGTGAGCTGATGCTCAATATGGGCAAAATCTGTGATAAGGTGGAAGCGGTTGGTTGGGCAGTGGATGCATGTGACAGCAGTGAAGTGATATGATTGGGGTCAATGGCATTGTCTCCGTGGGTGGAAATCCACACAATAACCAAAAGAATATTGTATTTTCCTGGGGATACTGCTACATTCTTTAATAGGATATGAAGAATCCCTCGAAATCAAGGGCAGTGCCTAGTGAAGGAAAGCAGACCATTATGCCAGGTCCTTGATATTGTTAGTTGTACTTATGAAACTTTTTTTGTGAAATTGAAAACTTAGCCTAGTATTATACACTGCCTGAGAGTTATCTCCTGAAAGCCTCCTTGAAATGTGGCCTTTCTCTAAGCAAAACTTGGCATGAGACATAAACCCCACAGAAGAGCCTCCCTGGCACGAAGGGATTGTTACCAAGTGCCTACTAGCAATGAATATTGAAAAAGACCTTGACCAAAAGGAAACAGTAAATACAAATGAGCTTTTATGGTTAAAGACTTCAAACTGAGTCAGGAGATCATTCCAGAAGTTACAGTTATGTAAGTCTGTGCAGAATCTCCTTGATCATCACAGCAAACAGTGTCTCCAATAGTGAGGCTCCTGAGGGTGTTAGAGGCAACCAGAAACTATACACAGGGCAGACAGCTCAGGATTTGGCACCCTGTCAATGGGCCTTACTTTGGAATTTATACTCCCTAATGTAGCAGAGACTTAAATCTTTGATCCATCCACGTGCCAGCTGAGCCCTGAATTTCAGCAGAGTTGCAACACCTACTCTCCAGTTCATTGGCCTCATCAAGGATAACTAACAAGATGATGGTGGGAAATGCCCATCCCAAGGAACAGAGAGTATCTGCAACTGCAAGCAAGATAGTTCCATCCATCTTCTCCATGGGATCTAAGTTCCCTATCAATTAGAAGCAGAGTGGGCATCACCATCCCCAAATCCTCAAGACTGGGGAATGAACAATGGACTAAAGTAAACTTATTATTCTGCTATAGACTTATAATTATTCTAGCAATTGAAGAACTCTTATCATTGATGTAAAGGCAGTGGCCATCAGAGGTTCTGAGGGATGGGAGAAGGAAGAATAGGTGTAATATGGGGGCATTTTTTGGGACAGTGGAGTTGTCCTGCATGACATTTCAGTGAAAGAAACAGGCCATTGTATGTTTTGTCATAACCTACAAAATAGTGCAGGATAGAGTGTAACTGTAATGTAAACTGTAATCCATAGTTAGTATCAATGCTTCAATAGGTGTTCATCAATTATAACAAATGTACCACACTAATGAGGAATGTTGTTGATGTGGGAAACTGTGGAAGGGGAGGATGTAGGGCATATGGGAATCCCGTATATTTTTTTATATAACATTTATGTAATCTAAAAATTTCTCTAAAAATAAAAAAATAAAAAAAGAAGAAGAAAAGAAAGAAAGAAATGATTGTGGCAAACAAACAAAAACCACGATAAAACCAAATCAGAGAAACCAATGTGGCTCAGTGATTTAGGGCCTTGGGCCTTAATCCCAGGTCCCTGGTACTTCAAAAAACAGGAAAAAAAAAAAAAAGAAAGAAAAACAACTGATGAAAGCATATTATTATAATTATAGAATTGGTCTATAAACTATTGTCAATCGATTATATTGGAGTTCCCTGTTTGTATTGTACAACCGTTGTTTTATTTGAAATTTTTATTCTAATGACATATATACAACCAAAAATTTCTTCTTTTAACTATGATTAAATATACAATTCAATAATGCTAATTATGTTCATAAAATTGTGCTACCATACCCACCATCCATTATCAAAACATTTCCATCACTTCAAATAGAAACTGTATACAATCTAAGAATTAGCTCCCCTTTCCCCACCCCCATACCAAACTGTAGTAACTTATAATCTAGTTTCTAACTCTATGAATTTTCTTATTCTAATTATTTTATATCAGCGAATATATAGAATATTTTTTGTGACTGACTTATTTCCTCAAAGATATCTTCAAGTTTCATCATGTTTTCACATATATAAGAATTCAATTCCTTTCTATGAATAATAATCCATTTTATGTATCTGCCACATTTTGTTTATCCATTCATTGGTTAATGGACACTTGGGTTGCTTCCATCTTTTTGCAAATGTGAATTATGAACATTGGGTCTCAAATATCCATTCGAGTCCCTGCTTTAAGTTCTTTAGGGTATGTACAAAGAAGTGGGATTGTTGGGTTAAATGGTAATTCTATACTTACAATTCTGAAAAACCAGTAAACTATTTTCCACTTCACCTGTGCCATTTTACATTACCACCAAAATTGAATGAGTGCTCCTATTTCTCCACATCGTCAACAATACTTGCAATTTTCCTTTTTTATTTAGCTATAGCCATTCTAGTGGATATGAAACAGTATCACTTTGTGGTTTTGATTTGCATTTCTCTAATGGCTAATGACGTTGAATATCTATATATGTGCTTTTTGGCCAACTGTATATCTTTTTTGGAGAAATGTCCATTCTATATTTTTGCCCATATTTATTTGGGTTCTTTGCCTTTTTGGTTGTTACGACATATTAATAGAATTAGGGGGAAAAAAGACACATGATCATCTCAACTGATGAAAGAAAGACTGCAAAATCCAGCAGACCTTCATGATAGACCATTGTTCCGAGTATAACAGTGAGCCCTGTAAAATGACAGCTTCCCACCCAACTGAGAAGGATATATCAGACCAAAGAAAGTCTTGGGCAAGTCCAACTTGGAGAGCAAAAGGGCGTTTAACAGGAGGCTAATGTGGGCCCCCACAAACGGTGGTCTGGAGCAGAGATCCTCTCTCTTGGAGAGTCTGAGCCTTGTAATGGCCTATATCCTTATCTATGGTGGCAGGTGGAGAGTGTGTCATTTCCAAGGCTCGAGGTGCACTTGCCACAAATCAAAAGGAATCTTTTATACTACATATTTATGTGCGGATGGGGAAGACACATGATGGGGGAGCATGATTAAAAAGTGCAGTGCTCAAGACAGATAATTAAGAAATGGTCATTTCCAATGTGTCCCAGCAGGGCAAAAGTTACACTTTTACAGAACTATGTAAAATGAGGATTTAAAATAGGGCTGAAGTTTGTCAATAGGGCTGAAGTTACATCTTTATAATAATTACATAAGAGATCCATTGATTGAAGGTGGTCAACAGATCACAGATCAGATTATTCCTGGAGTTTCCTGGGAGAGTAGTTTAAGCATAATTTGCCAATCATGAGCTCAGAAACAGTTATTTTCCAAGGTTTGCTGTGTAACTTTTAAGAAATGAAACTCTGACTAGAAGGGGAAAGAACTGGAATGGTTGTGGGGAAAACACAAAATCATATATAAGCATGTAGAAAAATTTAAATAGAAGGAAAGTTCCTCAACTTGATAAAGGCCATCTGTGAAAACAAGTTCTCAATGTCCTTTTCTATTGTGAAGGACTCCCTCTAAAATCAGGAACAAGACAAGAATGCCCACAATTACAGTTATTGAACTTTGAACTGGAAGCTCTAAACAGAGCAGTTAGGCATGAAAAAGAAATAAGAAGCAGCAAAATGGGAAAAGAATAAGTAAATTTTTCCCTATTTTCAGATGACCTAATCCAATATACAGAAAATCCTGAAATATCCACTACAAAGACCCTGAAACTAATAAAAAAAATTCAGCAAGGGATGGAGTACAAGGTCAACATGAAAAAATCAGTATTTTTCTATACACTAGTAATGTACAATATGTATATGAAATCTACACAAAATCTATTTACAATAGCATCTAAAAATAAATAAAAATATATCTTGGAATATATCTTCTGTTGGTGTCATTATTGCTGTTTTCTGCAACGTAGACAGATCAGCGTTCTTCAAGTTGAAAATGAAGAAAGCAATCTGAGTTCTTGAATTACTGAACATGTATTACATGCAATACTTACTTGGACCCTTTATTTTGGAAATAGAAACCTATGTTAATCTCAAAAGAATTTATGCAATATCTTAATATTATCCAAAGATGTTTTATTTTAAAGGCAAAATAGGCACTTAAAATTTGCATGATTATTTCATTCATAGAAATATACTTTTTATACAATTACAATGTTATACTCAGTGTGTTGGGTGCAATAATGTTATTGTGGTTCAGTAGATACTGAGCTTACTCCTACGTGAACATGCTAAAGTGTTTAAAGTCATGATGTCTGCAACTTATTCATAAAGTCCAGCAAAAATAATATATAATCTATTTAAAGGGTGTTCTGTAAGAACATTTGGTAAATCTTAGAAAAAAGGTTGTTTTTTTACTATTCTTTCAACTTTTCCGAGGGAATGAAATTTTCCAACATTAACCCAAATGAAATTAAAGCAGGGACCTGGAACAGATAAATGCACACCACTGTTCATATTGGCAATATTCACAATTATCAAAAGATTCAAGAAACCCAGATGTCCATCAATGGATAAATGGATTAGCAAAATGTGGCATATATATACTATGAAATATTGTTCAGCTGTAAGAAGGAATGAAGTTTTAACATATGCAACAACATGGATAAACCTCAAAGACCTTATGTTGAGTGAAATAAGCCAGGTACAAAAGGACAAAGATTACATGTTCTCACTGATGTGAACTGAAGACAGTGAGCAGACTAATAGAGGTAGATCTGGAAGATAGGTTACTAGGAGATATAAGGGGAGTAGATATTGGTGAATTGATTTTTAATATGTGCAGAATTTATAATTTGGTTGATCGTAATGGTTTAGAAATAGATAGAGGTTGTGGCGGCACAGCATTATGAGTATACTTAAGAGCATTGAATTGTAAGTGTGAACAAGGTTGAAAGGGGAAGTTTAGACCCATCCTTGAAGCTAGACAGAAAACTAGAGGATAAAATGGACAACTGTATAACTGAGTTAAATCCAGAGTGGCCAAAGATTGTAGTAAAGAATGTAAATATGCAAATGTTCTATTAGGATCAAAACAAAGCTATATCACTAGTACAGGGCATTGATAGTGGGGTGATATATGGGGAAAAGTGCACCTAAAACATACTTCTATGGGATATGAATGTGTTCACGTTTTCATAGATATGTTTTCTCAATCGAAAGAGGCTCTCAAGCAGCTGACACAATATTAAACTTCCACCCTGGGGAAGCCATGATGCATTCTCAAATAATATGACAAAAATCTCTGGAATATATAAACATGCCTATAAGAAAAGAAAACACACCTATATGCCAAGTCCTCTATCTTAATGCTTGTACATTAGAGCCTTATTTCTACAGAAAAGAAACAACCTTATTACAAAGAATGCCTAAGCATTACCTCCTGATAATACCCTTGTTACTCAAATGTGGACTTTCTGTAAGCCAAACTCAGCAAATAAATGCACTGCTTCTTCTTGCCCCCGATGTATGACATGACTCCAAGAGATAAACTCCCTGGCATCGGCAGATTATTAGCAAGTGCTTATAAGTGATGCAATTGGAAAAAGACCTTGACACTAAGGTAGAAACATTAAATACAAAAGTAGTTTTTAAGACTAAGAGATTTCAAAGTGAGTTGAGAGGTCATTCCAGAGGCATTGCTTATAGAGATCTCAGGAAGATTTCATTAACTGCCACAGTAAGCAAAGCTTCATACAAGGTTGTTCTCAAGAGGTCTAGCGATGTCTGAACACCAGCAGCAAGACACACAACCTCATGAAATCATCACCATTTTGGCGGGCCCATTTGGGAATATATAATAACCTTTTTTCCCCAGAGTAACAGAGTAGGACTCATTTATAATTCCCCTGTCATGATTCTTCTACTCTTTTTATTTGAGCCTAAATTTTCAATGTACCTGTTAAGTATATTTCTCAGAGACTTAAATCTTCGGATTGTTCATATGCCAGTTGAGCCCAGAAACCCAGCAGAGTAGAGACCAACTCCTAATCTCCAATTATTAGGCCTTGCCCTAGACAACTAACAAAACAGTGATGATGGGCGAGTCTCGTCCAAAAAAACAAGGAGTGTCTACAACTGCAAGCAAAATAATTCCTTCCAATTGCCCCACAATATCTAAATCCCCAATCTGCCTGAAGCAGAGGGGATAGAATCCCAAATCCCTCAAGATTTAGTCATGAACAATGCTAAGGGGAGAGTGTAACACAGACCAAAATAGATTTATTGTTATCATAGCTATTATCTTATGTTAACAGAAGAACTTGAGACATTGATATAAAGATGGTGGTTGCTAGGGCTTCAGAAGGGAGGGGAAAGGATGAATGGATGGAACACAGGGCATATTTGGGGCAGTGAGACTCTTCTGTATGAAAAGGCAATGACAGAGACACATGACATTGTGCATTTATCAAGACCCAATGGAACTGTACAGTACAAAGTGTAAACCATAATGTAAACTACAGACTTTGGTTAATAGCAATGATTCAATATTGGTTCATCAGCTATTATGAACGTGCCACACTAATCTAAGATTTCAATAATAGGGAAAACTATGTGTGTGGATGTGGGAAGGTTATTTGAGAATTCTGTATACTTTCAGTGTAATTTTTCTGTAAATATAAATCTAAAACATTTCTAAAAATAAAGTTTAATATTACTTTAGAAGAACATAATGCAATCTCCTGAAGAAACATAAACAACTATTGAGGTTTTATTTCCATGGCATAAAATTCATAAAATTAAACACACAATTTTCTGGTAAGTATATAGAGTTACGCAACCCTTACCATAAATCCAATTTTACAACATTTCCATCATTCCCAAATTTTCACCTTCTTTCTTACTCCATCAGCTGCATTTGACACAGTCCTTCTCACTTCCTTGAAATGCATCCATCACTTAGATTCTATTTCACTATATTTTCCTGCCTGTTTGTTATTTATCTGACTTCACTGCCCTTTTATCTCTGTGTCTTTGCTCCAAAGCCTCACAGCGTAAGTGTTTCTTCAGGGCTCAGTCCTTAGTCTACTTTCCTCTTCAGAATCATGTTCCCTCGTTGGAGCATCTTGGCTTAAACTCCATCTATACTGGCATGACTTCTGTATGTATTTATCCATGACAATCTTTTCCAAGCAGTCCTGTTACACACAGAGCTGCTTCATAATGTCTCCATGTGGATTAAACATGCCAACACAGATCTCTCGGCTACTCCTAGGAACCTGCTCCTCCTCTGGCTCCACTTTCTATGCCCAGGGACTCCACCTGTCAGGGGTTCCAGTGGCAACTTTGCTGCCTTTCTTGACTTCTCTTTCCCTCCACCCCACATCCATTCCATCTGCATATCTTATGTCCCATCATCAGAACAAGTCAACATCTGTCCCCTTCTCTTTGCCACCACCTTTTTTGTGGTCAGCATCGCCTTTAACAGGACGACTGTGGTTTCCTCCTTCTCTTCTCCCTCTTGCCCCTACATTTGCTTAAGTACATGGGAAAAATTGCATTTTGTTGTTTCCACTGTTCTGTATATTGTGCATTAAGTAAAATGTAGTATTCGCGATGATCAAATATTCAGTATCTTTTCTTATATTTCTCTGCTTATTTTATCCATTGCTGAGAGTTGTAAAAAATTCCCAATTCTTTGAAATATTGTACTTCTGTCACTTTTCAAAAGCCATGCTCTTACTTGTGTACACATATTAAATATTTTCCTGGGAATTCAAATGTTTTTATCATCATGAGAGGGCACTCTCTAGCATTTTCCTAATCTCTTTTATTTGATATTGACAAAATGAAATAAAATTTTCTATTTTTAAAGAGTTAAAAAATCATGAAATAAATAAAAGCAAAATAATCCTTTCAAAATTCATCATTTATGGAGAAATGGATGATATTAGGGTTATGTGGAAGAGGTCTCATTCTAACTAGACTGACTTTTCCTTGATTTGGATAAAGGAGAGATGGAACATACCAAGAAATATGGAGAAGTAATAGCCGTACAGCATGAAAACTTATAGAAACACTAACATGTATTCAAGAGATTGTACTGAGCAGAGAGAGCACCTGTAGACTTACTCAATTACCATGTGTACTATTAAGTCAAGTGCCAGTTATGGCTTGAGGGTGCTTTTTATATTTAAGTTCCATGTTGGGTTACAGCAGAGACATGATTCAAAAGTGATTGTTGGAAGAGATAACCATGAAAAGTTAAAGCCATTTACTAAATACACATTTATTCTTCACTTTTGAACTCACATTTATTTATTTGTTTGATTATTTATTTATTTATTTTTCATGCCCCACATTTTTTATACTTCTTAATTTTGAAATAATTTCAAACTTAAAAGACAGTTGCACTAGCAGGTAAAGACTCCTGCACCTTAGCAGGAAGATGGATCTTATTTCCGCTGCTGGATCTTAACCGCACTTCCTCACTGGCTGCTTCATCCTGCTGCTTCTGGCTTTTTACAAGAACCTTTGCTGTTTCCTCCATGTCTGGTATTTCTGTTTCACTTGATATACTCAGAAATTCCTCAGAGTCTGTGTTTGCTTTGCTTTTAGACCTTGTAGACCTACCATCTTGAGTTTGAGTTTTGTGCTTTACCAGCCTTCTCTCTTTCTCACCCTGCTCTGTGGGTGTTTTTTCAGAGATAACAGACAGAGAATCAAAATGCTGCAGAAACCTAGTTTGGTATCTGGTCCTCAATGACGTTGCCTCTGGTTTTACTGCTCTTTCTCTGGGCTTTCCTAGGGTTTTTCTCCCAGCCTTGTCAACTTCCTCCAAGTCTGTCACCTCAGCTGTACTAAGGGATGACTGGGGGTCTGTATATTTTTGCCCAGATCCAGATCTTGAGGATCTAACCCTCTCCTCTTTTGGGTTTTGTTCTGGTTTCCCCTCATCCTTGCTCACAGTCATTCTATTTATTGTACCAGATAACAGATTAGTAGGAAAGACCTTACGTGAGCCTCTAAGCCTTAGCGATGGGCCAGGAGTTACAACTGCTGTGTCCTTGACATTCTCCTGGGTTTTCCTGATAGGCTCTTCTTCAATTTCCTCTGTAGGTGGCATCTTGGGAGTGCTGGGTAGACTAGGAAATACCTCTGACTTTACATTTCTTTTACTTCTGCTTCTAGAAGATCTTGCAGTTACAATGCTCTGAGTTCCCCCTGTACTGTTTAAGATTTTAATTGCAGAACTGTCAATAATTTTATCTTCTACCTCTTCATCAGCTACCTTTGTTTCATCAGACAAATGATTAGAACCTTCAAACTTTACACCTTTTTTACTCTGGCTTCTAGAAGAGAAGAGTGCTTTTTCTTGATTTATTTCCAAGTCTTCCAAGTTCTTCCCCTGTACATTATTCATAAACATTACAGTTTTTGGGTGAATTTCCTCTTCAAATGTAGTTTTGATTCTTTTTCTAGCTCTTAAAGGCATCTTCTCTTCATTTGTAGATTTAACTTTTTCTTGCAAACTCTTCATTGGTTTGTCATTATTCTCCACATGCAAAACCTCTGTTAAACTAGCCAAATGATCAGATTCCTGCAGCCTGCAACCGGGTTTACTTTTGCCCCTAGATCTTAGGGTCACTGTCTTCTCTTGGGAGAAATACAAAGCGGCAGGACGCCAATCCTGTAGATTAAGAAAAACAAACACCGACACACCTCCTTCAGAAATAATACAGATGGGGGACCCCGAAGACAATCCAATGAAGAAAATCCAGGCAAGAAAGCCAGAAGACCCAGAGATGGTAGTGAATAGGCTGTGCCTGAGATCTAGAAAAGTGAAAATCCTTGCCACAGAGATGATAAACAAAGGAATCACTTTAAAAAATGCTATGGTCTCAAAAGTTGAAACTTCACCTAAAGGACCAAGGCACAACCAGAGAGCCACACGCAGTGCTAAGCGATGTGTTGCCGAGGAGGCAGTCACCGGAAACTCAAAACAGGAAAAGAACATTCAAACCAAAAAGATGAAAACTAGAGAAGACATTGAAGATGTTTAGCTGAGAAGTGTAAGAGGGGAAAAAAATGATAATTTTAGTTTAGTGATAAGTATTAGTGTCCCCATAGAATAATTTTTGCAATAAAATTGAAAGTAAATTCTGTAAGAAATGTTATGTGGTATGGTATAATCCTTTTTACATCCCATATAAATCTTCATTCAATAAATGTGTCTTCAGCAAATGTCAAAAAAAAAAAAAAAAAAAAAAAAAGACAGTTGCAAAAACAGTACAAAACTCATACAGAGAACTGTAACATCCCTCCCCCAACTCTGATACCCAGATCCAATTTTAAAATTTTGCTACATTCACTGTATCTATCTATCTATCTATCTATCTATCTATCTATCTATCTACTTATCTGTCAGTTTTCTAAACATTTGAGAGTAAGTTGTACACATTACGCTCCTTGAACATAAAATAATTTCATGCACATTACATGAGAACTAGAATATTAACTTATGTAATAACCTTAAATACAGTTATCAAGTTCAAAAATTTTTATATTGATACAAAGCTTTATCTCATGTCCCAATTATGTCCTTTTGGGCCTTTTCTCTTCCATTGTTTGAGCTCATCCAAGACCATGTATTACATTAATTGTCATTGCCTCTTTAGTAGCTCTTTTTTAATCTAATTTTATTTTTTTTGAAAGAAGATTTAGATTACATAAATGTTACATTGAAAATATAGGGGGATTCCCATATACCTACGTTCCCTTTCTCATACACTTCCACCTTAACAACATATTTCTTTAGTATGGTACAGTTATTACAATTGATAAACACATAGTGAAGCATTGCTACTAACCAAGGTGTAGAGTTTACATTATAGTTTATACTTTGTACCCCACACTTTTATAGATTTTGACAAAATGTATAAAGGCTTGTATCTGTCACTGCAGAATAATTCCAATGTAACAAATGCCCCATGTTTCCCCTATTCTTCCCTTTTCCTCCCCTCAGAACCTCTGGTGACCACTGCCTTTATATCGAAAATACAAGTTCTTCCATTGCTAGAATAATAAAAGTCTAATTTATTCCATAATTGCATTCCACACTTATGTTTGTTCATACTTCAATCTTGAAGATTTGGGGATGGTGATGCCCACTCAGTTTCTGATTAATATTGGGCTTAGAACCCATGGGGCAGATGGGTGGAACTGTCTTACTTGTAGGTATAGAGACTCTGTCTTTTGGGATCGGCGTTGTCCATCATCATCCTTTTGTGGGTCCGTGAGCTTGAATGGAAAAAAAAAATCAACTTATTATCTTTGTCTCTGACCTCTAACTGAAATCTAGTATTTCATTCACTATGAATGTATGCAATAAATTACAAAAGTATTCATTTCATATCACATTACGGTTGTTGTATATCTCGACAAAACAGTTAACACTCATCCATAGTTAGAAATTATGGTAGTTATAAGAGCTGACACTAGTTGAGGTTTCATAAAACTATCTGCGGCTACATTCTGAGAAGGGTTTTGTGGTTTTCACCTGACTGGTAAAGGGCCCATGAAACAAAAAAGGTTAAGAACCCTTGCTCTTGAGGCCTCAGAATCCCTCCTGCTTGAGGCACTGTTTACTGTGGCAGTCACTGAGATCTACTGAGATGTGCATCAGCATAACCTCTGGAATAACCTTCTCACTCACTTTGAAATCTCTTCGCCACAAAAACTCATTTGTATTTAATAATTCCTCCTCTTGGTCAAGGTCTTTTTCTAAATGCATCACCAGTTGGTGTTTATTAATAATCCCTCTGCACCAAGAAGGCTCATCCCTGGAGGGCATATCCCATGCCTGGGGGAAGGTAGTGAGTTTACATGTTGAGTTTGGCTTAGAGAGAGGCCACATTTGAGCAACAAGGACTTTCAGGATGTAATCCTTAGGCAATATTTAATACTAGGCTAAGTTTCAATTTCACAAGAAGATTTATAAGTACAACCATCAATATCAAGGGCCTGGCTTAATGGTCTGTCCTCCTTCACTAGGCACTGCCCATGTACTTTAGGGATTCTTGCTGCTCTATTAGAGAATATAGCAGAACTTCCCAGAATGAGAATTCAATATTCTTTCGATTATTGTGTGGTTATCCACACACCAAGACTATACCCCATGACCACTAAAACATATTCATATTCCATAGAGGCATGCTCCAGGTGCACCCCTCCCTACACATTAACCCATTACCAGCACCCCACACCAGTGATCCTCCCCAGCCACAGCTATGACCCTTCAACAGTCCAAAACCTCACCCAAAGCAAAGCCAAAAGATAAAATAATAATAAAAAATAAAGTAAAAATAAGCAATAACAAATAACATATAAAAATAAAAAAATTCATTGTGTCTTTCTTCACCATTAAGATCTGTTATATTTTATGTACAGTGACAACTTCTTCTCTATGTTCCCCCACTGTCTTCTTTTTTGCCCCCTCTATTTTCAAGAAACCTTAGATTACAGAAAAGTCACATTAAAAAAGAAGGGATGCTCATATAACCCAACATCTCTGCCTGTCACACTCTGCCTGATAAATAATATTTTACATGTGTACGGTAAATTTGATACAATTGATGCACAAATATTTATGCCTTGGTCAATTCACATTATGGTTTACCTTTTGCACCATGCACTTTTATAGGTTTGACAAAATTTATAATTGCCTGCATCATCATTGCAAGATCATGCAGTATAATTCCAATGCCCTATAAATGCCCTGTGTTCCATCTATTCTACACTTCCTTCCCCCTCCCCTTGGACCTATGGCAATGACTAGGTTTCAATTTTTGAAGAATAAGGTTCATAGTTACATACATTATTATTGAGGGTTTGACATATTGGTCTATTTTCTTTTCTTAGGCACGGCCTATGTTCTCAAGAGATTCTTGCCCCTCAATTGTGAACAAAGCAGGACTCCTCAGGCTGGAATTTAATATTTCCTTGTTTTTGTGTAGTCTCCACCCATTAAGATAACACAATATCAAATGATGAACACTTTCATGTTCCATAGGAGCATGCCACAGGTGTGCCCTATCCCACCTATACCCCACCCTCGACGCCCTGCACCAGTAACCCTCACCTGCCATATTTGCCAAAAGAACATTCCAACCATTGTAGTTTTAACCACAGACCTACAAATACCCAGAGATCATCTGTTCCTTCCTCTGCCCTTCCCCCAAGTTCTATTGTTAGTCCAAATCAACTCCCCACCCTACACCCCTCACATTCCAGCACCATTGTCCCCAATCATATCACATCACTGCTTTCATATCCATCCACTTCCCAACCACCCCCTTCCACCTTATCATAGGTTTTGCTCATATTGAGCTCCGACTCACCACCATCTACACCCTTTCTGTCTTCTGATAACCTATTTTCCAGACTTTAGCTCTGTGACTTGGCTCCATTTGCTTAAGTCATATCAGCGAGGTCATGTAATAGTCATCCTTCATTGACTGGCTTACTTCACTCAACACAAGTTCTTCAATATTCATCCATGTGGTCCCGTGTGCTAAAACTGCATTCCTTCTTATAGCTGAGTAATATTCCCTTGTATGTATATACCACAATTTGCCTCTTCATTCATCTATTGATAGACACTTGGGTTGCTTCCAACTTTTGGCAATAGTAAATAATGCTACTATGAACATTGGTATGCATATATCTGTTCGTGTCTCTGCTTTCAGTTCTCCTGAGTATATACCCAGCAGTGGGATTGGTGGATCATTTGGCAGTTCTAGAGTTAGCTTCCTGAGGAACCACCAAACTATCCTTCACAATGGATGCACCATTCTACATTCCCACCAGCAGTTGGACATCAAGATTTTCTGTAATGATACAGGATTGTGGGTAGATAGTAAACAGGTGTTTTGATTTCTCCTATTGCTTTGACAGATCAATAGATTTGGATTCCTAATAAATACTCATACTGATTCTTTCATATTTTTAGAAACTCCAAATCATTGACCCATCAAATCTCTGTTTCTGTTAGTTCTGTTTTCTTAGTGTAATCCCTTCTTAGCCAACAGAGAGCATATATTACAATTATTAAGTCATCCCTTGCTTAATCTTGACCACCACTCTCATTTATTCTCCCAGAGTTTTTCCTTCCCTTCAATCTTCCTACCTAAAGAAATCAAGTTCCACTGACAGAGAATAAATATATTTTCACTCTTGTAGTTAATGGTTAAGATTGGGCAATCCAATATTAGATCTCGGGCATCCTTTCTCTTTTTCTACCAGAGATATCAATAAGAAGATATAAATATGGAGGGAAATGGGGAGGAAGGCAGTGGGAAACCTCACTTGCTTTCCGGCTATGAGGATTTTTAAAAATTAATGGCTCCCTTTTTTTCCTTTCTGAATGAAATAATTATGATAAATTCAAAAATCAAATAAAAAAATAAGACAAAATAAATAATATGGTGTTTGATTATTAAATGACATTACAACCACTGGCTATTCATTTGGGCAAAACTTAGATATCTTCAGATCTTATACCAAATTATACCAGAGAGACTATAGATGTAAAGGTAAATGAAGGCATAAAATTAGAAGGAAATATAAGTAGATATATATACAAGGTAAATAAAGACTCTCAAATAATGGGGAAAAGGCAGAAATAATAAAGCAGAAGATGAGTGTATTTTACCTCATAATAATAAAATTGCTTGCATATCAATGCCATCATAAGTTCTTTAATATGCTACATAAGTAATTTTTTTTTTATTTTTTATTTATTTTTATTGTGGGTAAAAATCAAAATTCTCACAATACATACAAACACCTGCAAAATGATACATAAATATATACGCATATACGTGCATTTGCTTACATAAGTAATTATTAAATATTATTTTAACATATATGACTGGAAAATATCCTTCATTTATGCAACTATCATAGAAAAAGGGTAAATAATCAGTGAGCACTTTTATTCAAAAACAGCCAAAAGACAGTAACATTTTATTCATAAATAAAATGTAAATAACCAATAAACATTTGAAAAATTGCTCCACATCACTAGCAATAAATGAATTGTGAATTAAAGTAAACAAAGAACAAAACATTATTTGAGTCATCTTTTTGGCAAAGATATGGTAGACTGATAATGTATCTTGACTTTGGTGCTATTAATGCATCTTCCAGAATCCAAAGACACCATCCCAATTCCTAGGTGCATTAGCTACCTTTGTTTTGTTTTACTTGCTATATTAATTATATTTTATGTTCATTGGTGACTTTGGAACAGAGTCACCAAAGACACTCTTGTTCTTTTTAACTTAGTTGACCCCACCTGTTAAAATTTGACCATATAAAATGTCAGTCTTGTCTGTGGTGAAATTTTCAGGGGAACAACCCCGTGTTAAGATCCTTGGGTCAGATTCTCAACTCTTCAAGAGTCAAAGAGGATTACAGGGTTTTCCCTACACATTTACTTTGTATCTGTTTAGTTACTCACATTATGCAGAAATAGTTCCTCTTTTAAGTTATGCTGATGCAGTGAGTCATGATAAAATATTATTGATAAGGATATCAAAATTGTGATATCTTGTACATGTACTTCCACTGCTAGCTTGGAGTGTAAGTTCAATGAGAAAACATGACAAAAAATTATATCCATTTCACTATGAACACATTCCTGATTAATTGTGAGTTACACTAAGGAGCTATGTAGAGAAAACAAAAACTAAAGCTGGAATGACAGACCAAAGCATAAGTATTTTCATACTTTTAATGTAAATTATTTTTTCTTTTCTGAAATATGGATATAATAACATTTACAATCACTTTCCTTGAATTAATATTTAAAATTATGTGTTTATGTATTTATAGATATATTTGATTACAGTTAATAATTAAATATACAGTTAATTTGGATAGTCCATAAAGATGAGAAATTCATTTCTGGAATGACATTTCATTTTTGAGACAATTAATTTCATTTCATGAAAGAAAATGAAGTCTGTTTTATGTAATGGTGACATCTACTGCCCCCACTGTCAATACACATACACACAAACACACACACATCCCCTATATCAAATACATAAATATATCTCCCCAACTCAAGCCTTGGTCTGACATCTGACATTTTATCTATAAAATATCTCATCTGTTTAAGAAACATGCTTTTTGAAGTATAAATATAATAAGCATAAATCATTGTTACACTTGCACAATAATTAGAAAGTTTCTGAGACAGGATTATGAAGTAGGCACTAGCAGTAAAAAAAAAAAAAAAAAAAAAACGTTATTTTGCATATTGGAATAATGCCCAAGACCAGCAGGGACTTTTGCTAGAGGTTACATTAGCAAAGGAAGAAGAGATGAATGCTAGAAAGAAGGTGGGATACGGGGAACGATATGACTTGTTTTTCAATTTGAGCTCTTGCAGGTATTACAAGTGTGAATCTTGTAATACCTACAAGAAGAGGATAGGGTACCAGATCTTAGATATTTTTTTTTTCATGACCATGAATCAGTGTTTGTTTCTTCTGATAGTGTCTATTTGAGACCATTTTCTCAGAGAAGAAATTTGGAAGCAGGCTATGCTTAGAACTAAATATCTAATCACAAACCATCTGAAAGACATGCCAGTTCCAGTCTAACTGGACTACAGACTAAGTAGTTAGCCTTATATATTATCAGCAAAATATAGAATAAAGTCAGTCCTAGCACAATTTAAGTGACCTTTTAGACAAAGGTTTGGGATAAATACAATACAGTGGAAATTATCATTTCTTTATATCTAGAACTTTTTAAAGATGTCCTTACCTTATACTTGTTTTTTATACTTAATTTTTTGCATAGACTATATTTGAAACAATTGAAGTAAAAAGGCCTGTGCAGTTGTGACAAGTAGAGCTGACAAAATGCCCATTGTGGTGGTTTGGAGCTATGTACCCCAGAAAAACATTTTTTAAACTTAATCCACTAACGTGGGTGTAAACTTGTGTAATAGGACCCTTGATGAGTGTTATTACTGTTAAGCTGTGGCCCAGCTGAATCGTGAGAGGTCTAACTCCTATTACTGAAGGCATTATAGGGAAAGTCACAGAGAGAGAGAAAGCCACAGGAAGCAGTGAGAAGCTAGAAGTCAACAGAACCTGGAAGAAAAGGGAGAAGCCAGGAGAGGCTGCTATGTGCATTGCAGTGTGTCAGAAAAGCCATGGCCCAAGGAGGGCTGGCAGTCTTCTGCATAATGTCACAGTTTTCTGGGGAGAAAGCATCTCCTAAATGAAACCTTGATTTTGGACTTCTCCTAGCCTCAAAACCATGAGCCAATAAGTTCCCATTGTTTAAGCCAACCCACTGCACAGTATTTGCTTCAGCAGGCAGGAAACTGAAACACCCAGTCTGAGTGACCATGTCTTTCTGCTCACAAATTGTTGCACTGAAGGATCATGGGAGCATGATATAAACTCTTGTATTGAAGACAATATCTTCATAATTAATGCAATGCCTACTGTATAAAATGAAAGTGTAAAATAATTTTTTTGGAATCTTGAAATATCAGTAAAACAGATATCCTGATCATTGTCCGTAATTGTCTATTATTTTTTATTAGTATGGTTAGAAACAATTATATTCCAGGAAAGGTTTAATACCTGAGTATATTATTGAGAACAAGATAGTTGCTTATATCACGAATATCAGTAATTTATCTAACAGAGGGAGACAGAACCGTAAAGAAGCAATACAGTGCAGCTCTAAGATAGGGATGATGGATGTAGCTGCACATTGGAGGTGTACATAGCACCGTCTTTGAAGAATTGAAATGGTATTTCAGAACTTACTCTAGATGCGGTGAGAAAAATGGATTAATAAATTGACCCAAAACAGAGATAAGGAGTCTAGTTAGAGCATGAAAATTGGATTCCAAGTATGATATCAAAGTGATCAGATGCAAGGTAGAAGCACATGAAATATTTTTTTTTTTTTTTAAAGATTTTATTTATTTATTCATTTATCCCCCCCTTGCTGCTTGTGCTCGCTGGGTCAGCTAACCACGCCGTGGGGGCGGGCTTGCCATCACCAGGAGGCCACGGGAACCGAACCCGGGGCCTCCCATATGGTAAACGGGAGCCCTACTGATTGAGCCACAGCCGCTTCCCCACATGAAATATTAAAGATGGACTTATTCATAACATATTTAGACTGCAGAATCTAAAAAGATTGTCCACTATCCAGGTGTGAGAATAGGGCAGACAAAGGCCTGGGATGAATCTAGGCTTTTTTAGTTTTGGCAAGAAGACTGAAATTAATGAACTGTTCAAGATCAGTAGTAGTGGAATGGTAGATAAAGCAGTCAGATTTTAGTGGTCTGAGTAATTAAAGAAAGGGAAAGGGGTCAAGAGCACAAATACGGTCTTCACGGATATTGGAGAAAACATGTATAGGTAGTGACTAGGAGAATTTTAAAAATTTATTTAAGTGGCACGGCTCCTGAAATACAGTGATTGAATAGACCTTAGCCTGAGGTACACTAAATGAATACAACTTGCAATAAACATTTCCTCATTAAACCTTATTAGTTGTTGTAGTGGTATGAAACTATATGTACTCCAGAAAAACATGTTCTAAAATCGAATTCATTCCTGTGGGTTTAAACCCATTGTAAGTAGGACCTTTTGATGAGGCTACTTCAATTAAGGTGTGACTCACCTCGAACAGAATGGATCTTAATCTTCTTACTGGAGTTCTTTGTAAACGGAATGAATACAGAGAGAGAGTAAGCCACCGAAGCGGGAAGTTACAATCAATGAAACCAGGAAGAAAAGGCAGACCAGTAGACACCACTATGTGCCTTGCCATGTGGCAGAGGAGTCAAGGGTCGCTGGCAGCCAGTCTTCAGAGAGAAAGCATTGCCTTCATGATTCCTTAATTTGGACATTTTCCTGGACTCTGACCATAGGTGAATAAATTCCTATTTTTCAGGCTGAACCATTTCATGGTATTGTCTTTGAGAAGCCTAGAAAATTAAAATAGTTGTCATTCAAAAGGATTTTGTGCATTAAACATTAGTAAAATGTATAGAAATATGGATTTGGTCAGCAGAAATGTCCAAATCCAAGGGTTTGGCTTTTTCTTGACTATTAAATTTTACTAAGTATTACATAAAGACAGAAAAGTGAACAACTCATAGGAGCACAGCTCTATGAATGGAAATAGAATATTAATGGCATCATTTAAGCCCCATATATAACTAGACCTATTCCCCACACTCACATTCCAACCTGAAAATAGACACTATCCTGATTTCTAACACCATGCATATGAATTTCATGCTAATGGAATCAAACTTCATACATTCTGTGTCTGGCTTCTTTCATTCAAAATGATGTTTAAGAAAACCCACCATTTTGTTGTTGCATGTAGCAGTATTGTTTTTTTCTTTCTTGTCATGTTCTTCCATATTTTGAATATATCACAATTTAAATATTGATTATATCATTGTTGATATTTTGGTATTTCATGTTTTCGTATTCTTGAGGAAAATGTTGCAATGAACTTTCTTAAACGTATATATTTTTCTGTATGTATGTATACATTTTAATGGATAAGTTCCTGGAGTAAAAATCTCCTATTTCATAAGGTATTTGGATATTCAGCTTAATAGATGTTGGAAAAGTTTTCAAAGCGCTTAGAGGAATGTACATCCCAATTTGCAAGATATTAGAATACTACTTACTCCACATTTAAAAAAATACCTGTTATGGTCCATCGATTTATAGTGGTTGTGAATGTATTTCCTGTTCTCTGATTACTAAAATGATTGCATTATCACATGTGCATTGGCCTTTCAGATATCTCTTTTGTGAAGCATCTGCTCAAGACATTTGTCCATTTTTCTTTAGATTAGAATTTGTTTCCTTAATGATTTGTAGTACAAATTGTAGCTGCTGGTTGAGAGCCCTTGACCACTATTGCAAATATCTTCTCCCATTCCATGACTTGTATTTTCAAAATAAATTTTATTAAATTATAAATTGCATGCAATGAAATACATGTATTTTAAGTGGTGAGTTTTGACAAAATATATGAATAAATCCTTATAACCACTACTGCAGTCAAGATGAATAAATTGCTATCCCCTAAAAATGTTCTGTTGTGCCTTTTCACATTTAGGAAAAACATTGATCTTCTCTCAGAAGAGATGAGATTTATTTTTATTTAGATGTGTGTGTAAATAAAACCATATATTATGTTTTCTCACTAAACTTTTTCTTTACATACTTTTAAAAAAGTTCATCCATGTTTTTACATACATCAACTCTTTATTCTTTCCATTGATATGTAGTGTTTTACAATATAAATAGACTACAATTTGTGTATCCATTCACCTCTTGATATTTACTTGGATTGCATTCAACCTATGGATATTATGAATAGAGTTGTAATTAACAAGTCTTTCTGTGAATATAAACATTCATCACTTGGGTAAATACGGGTGAATTTCCCATGTCACATAGTAGATATATTTTTAGTTTTATAGGAAACTACAAACTATTTTACAAAGTGTTTCATAACTTTATATTCTCACTAGCAATATATGAAAATTCCAGTTCGCTCACATGTTCATCCAGGTTTACTTTGGTTGACACTTTTAATTTTTATTCTAATTAGTGTTTGGTGGTATCTTATTGTTGAGTTAGTTTGCATTTCCCTGATGGTTAATGACACTGTGCATTTTTTCATGTTCACATTGTGCATCCATGTACCTTGCTTTGTGGAGAGTCTGTTCCAATTTTTGACCATATTTACCAGGGTTGTTTGTCTTTTTAGCAGTGAATTGTGTGTGTATTTGTGTATATGTATTCTATAAGATACATGATCTTTGCCATATACATGTTTTATGAATATCTTCTTCCCATTATGTGATTTTACTTTTCATATTCCTAACAGTGTCTTTTGATGAGCAGAGAGTTTTAATTAGGTCAATGAACCATTCAAAATTTATTTTCTGTTTGGTTCATATTTCTCAATATGTATTTCTTTTTGGACCAGCACCATTTGTGGAAAACACTTTCCTTTCCCTCCCTTGATTACCTCTATTTCAGTAATTCTAGAATATTCCAATGAACTATATGTTTATTCTTATTTTAATACCTCACCTTCTTGATTAATGTACCTTTAGTAAGTCCTAAATGAGTTACTGTGAGCCTTTCAACTTTGTTCTTATTTTTTTAAATGTTTTTGATATATGAAGTCCTTTGCAATTTTATATAAATTTTAAAATCAACATATTGGTTACTTTGAATCTATAGATTAACATGTGGAAAAATAACAGCAATATTGAAACTTCCAATATTTGAACATTATATGTCTCTCTTTGTTTTTAGATCTTTATTTAATTTTTCACATCAGTCTTTCGTAGTTTCTGGATTTTGTTATTTTTTTGTCTTTTATATAATTTATTTAATTTTTGCCCAAGTATTCATTTTTAAATTATGCTGTAAATGACATTTTTTTGTTGAAGTTCCAATTTCTTATTGTTCGTACATGTAAATAAAAAATTTTATATTGACCTTATATCAGGTGCCTTTGTGAAACTCATTTGTTTCAGTAGATATTTTGTAGATTACTTAGGCTTCTATAAATACATAATCATGTCATACACAAAGGAAGAAAATTTTACTTCTTTATTTCCAATCCTTGCGCCTTCTTTTATTCCTTTTTTAATATATGGGCTAAATCCCACAGTTTTAAAGTGAAGTGGAGATCCTTGCCTTCCCTTTTATGGGAAGTTTTAGGCCTTTCTCAGTATGTATATTAGCAATAGCTTATTTAGAAGGTGACCTTTATCAGACTGAGGAAATTTTCTTCAGCTCCCACTTTACTGAGAGTTTTTAAATGCATGGGTGTCAAATTTTGTTAAAGAATTTTTCTGAAATTATTGTGATGACCATATGGATTCTTTTTCTGTTATCATGGTGAATAAAAGTGATTGATTTTCAAATATTAAACCAACTTTGCGTTCCTGAATAAAGATGACTCTGTCATGCTGTTTATTATTTAATTGCTGAATTTGTTCTACAAATTGTTTTATTCAGGACTTTTTCATCTTTGTTCATAAAGGTATAAGTTAGTAGTTTACTTTTGTTTTAATATAATTTTCTTTGTTTTTGATATCAAGTAATGATGACCTTATAAAAGGAGTTGCAGAATGTTCCCACATTATTTGCTTTTTGAGAAATTTATGTAGTATTCTTTAAACAAAATATTGCATTAATTATGGATTCTTTAAAACAAGGCATAATATCCAATAGTAAATAACCCCGATTACTTTATGTCCTTCAAATATAACCTCTTATTCTGACCTTTTATTTTTAATATAAAATTTACAATGGATTGCCCATCTTCTCTTCAATCTTCTAGTATATTATTTAGGATTTTACTGACTGTTTCGATCAATTATGTCAACTAGTCATGGTAGTCAACTACCATGCTACATTGTATCTTCCAATCCATGAATTAAGTGTACCCTCCATTTGTTTATTATTCTCAATTCTGTTTAATATTTTCTTTATCAAAGACTCATAATTTTTAATTAAATTTGTTTCTATGAGTTTTGATTATTAACTAGATAGTATTTAAACTTGTATCAACTTAACATTTTTTTTTATTTTTATATATCATACAGTAAAATTAATGTTTTTGATGCAGAGTTGAATAAATATTAAAACATGTAGTTTTGTGTAACCACCATCAAAATCAGTTCAATTAACACTTCCCTAAAAATCTCCATTATACCACCCCTTTGTAGACTTAACTTACCCCAACCCAACCCCTGAGAACCAAAGATCTGCTTTCAATTATTATTGATTTATTTTTTTCCTTTTTTCCTCTTTTTGAGAATGTCATATAAATGGACAATCTGTATGTTTACATTTGAGAATGGACTTTTTTAATCAGAAAAATACCTTGAATAATACCTCCAACTTGTAGTATGTATCAAGAGTTAATTCTGAATTTTGCTGGTTATTAATTCATTGTATGCACATACCACAGAATTTTATCCATTCCCTCACTGGCATTTTGGTAATGTCCAGTTTTTTAAAATTATTAGTAGACCTCCTAAAACATTTGTTTAGAGATTTTTGTGTGAGCATGTTTTCATCTCTCTTGGGCAAACACTTAATAGTTTGTTTTAGTTTGCTACAGCTGCTATCCCAACTACCATGTAACAGATGGGCTTACACAATGTGAATTTTTGGCTCATAGTTTAAGACTAGGAGAGCTCAAAAATCTAGGTATCAGCCAGACTTGCTCTGAAGCATTTTGGGGCTGGTTGCAGGGAGTCCTCTGGGTTCCTTAGAGTTTCCATCATGTGGTGATGCCCTCTCCTTTTTATTCTAGATTCCTGCTGACTCCCAGGTTCCAGCTTTCTTCCTGTTGTGTGTGCTGTATAGGCCTCCAGTAATCTAGATTAAGACCAACACTCTTTCAGTTGAGCCACACCTTAAACAAAAAATAACATATTCAAGAATCCCTATTTATAATCAGTTCTCACAGATAGAAATGAAGATTAAAGTTAAGAACCAGTTTAAATTAAGGTATATAATTCAATTGCTGGATTATATGGTAAGGCTATGCTTAACATTATAATAAAATGTATTTAAAACATTTTAAAGATTCCTATGAATCTTTATAAAAAGTCCAGAACAGTGCATTGCTTTAGATGACCACCAGTACTGCAAGGGTGCTGCAGGTGCTCCACATCTTTGTCAGCATTTGTTATTGTCATTGATCTTTTTAGCCATTTTAACAAGTGTGTATCTATCACAATGGTTTTAAATTGTATTTCTGTGATAGCTAATGGTGGTGAATACATTTTCATGTCCTTAATTGCCTTTCATATTTTCTACCTTGGTAAAGTGTAGATTTAAGTAGTTTAACATTTTTAAAATCAGGATATTTGTTTTCTTACTATTAAGTTGAGTTTTGAGATTCTTTAACTATTCTGGATACAAATTCTTTGGATGATATGTGACTTTCAAATGACTTTTCTAAGTCAGTAGCTTGTCTTCTTATTCTTTTAAGAATGGCTTTTGCAGTGTTAAGCTTTGAATTTTGATGAAGTCCTATTTATCATTTTTTCCCTTTAATGGATCATGCTTTTGGTATCATTTCTAAGAAAACTGACTAACCCCAGGTTTATGAAGAATTTATCCTGTATTTTGTTCTAAAAGTTACATAATTTTGCATTTTAAACTTAGATTTGCTAAGTTTTGAGGTGTGAGATTTAGGTCAATTTTAATATTTTTCATTTGAATGTTCAATCATTCCAAAACAATTTACTGAAAAGACTATTCACTATCCTTTGATTAGTTGTTGAAACATTGGCAAAAAGTTAATTGATATTACTTTTGTGTGTTTATTTTTGGACTTCCCATTCTGTTACATTGTTCTACATCTATTTTCTTTGCCATTAACACAACTCATGGTTACTGTAGATTTTTTTGTAAGTCTTAAAATCAGGCAGTGTGATTCCTCCAACTTTATTCTTCTTTTGCAAAATAATTTTGCCTGTATCAGTTCCATGGCTTTCCCACATATATTTTAGGATCAGTTTGTTAAGATAGATAAAGAATGACGTGTAGGGATATTTATCAGAATTGTGTTAAATCTGTAGATAGTTTTGGAGATAATTGACATCTTTACTATGTTGAGTTTTACAATCCATGAATATGTTATATCTCTCCATTTATGTAGGTCTTCTTTGATTTCTTTCTTTGTTATTTTGTAGTTTTAAGCATACAAATCCAATTAGGTTCATACCTAAGTATTTAATTTTTTTTCTAGACCTAGTATAAATGGTTTCTGTTTTTAATTTAAGTTTCCAATCATTCATTACTAGCATATAGGAATATGGGTGGTATTTTGGTATTCACTTTGTGGACTCTGTCCTTGCTATTATTACTTATTACATTGAGGTTTTCTGGTTGATTCCTTTGGATTTTACATAGAAAAGTATGTCATCTGCAAATAAGGGAAGTTTTATTCCCTCCTTAAAAATTTTTGTGCCTTTTATTTCCTTGCCTTGTCTTATTGCAATAAGACTTCTAGTATAATGGAATAAAATTGAAGAGAATGGACATACATAACTTATTTCCAATCTGTGGGGCAAAACATCCAGTTTTTCACTTTTAAGTATGATGTTAGCTGTAAGATATTTTGTAGGTTTCTTTATGAAAGTAAAGAGGTTTCCTTGTATTCTTAGTTTTCAAAGAGATTTTATCCTGAATTCATATGGAATTTTGTCAAATACTTTTTATGTATCACTTAATATGATAAGGTGTATGTGTGTTTGTGTTTACTCTACACCATTAATGGGAGGATTACATTGATTTTTTTAAAATATTGAACTAACCTTGTATTCTAGGGATATATCCTACCTGATGGCAATGTATTATGCTTTTTATATAAGGGATTTGATTTATTAATATTTTAATTTTATATCTATATTAATCAGAATTATTCATATCCAGTTTCTTTTTGTGTACTGTCATTTTCATGTTTCAGTATCTGATAATGCTGCCCCCTTAAATTAGATGGTAAGTATTCCCTACTCTTATATTTTCTTGAAGAGCTTGTGCAGAATTGATGATCTTTCATTGTAAATGTCTAGACCTGATGTTTTCTTTAGAATGTTTTCACGAACAAACTCGATTTCTTTAATAGTTATTAGATAATTCAGGCTATCTATTTCACCTTAGATGTGTTTTGGTAGCTTGTGGTTTCCAGTAAGTTGTTCCATTTCATCTAAATTGTCAAATATATTTGAACAATAGAGTTGTTCTTAGTATATCCTTACTATTTTTTTTAATAGCTTTGGTCATATACCCTCTTTCATTTCTGACTTCTATTTTGTGTCTTTGTTCTCCATTGGTGTTTTGTTTTGTTTTTATTTTTATCATCTGGATAAGGTTTTATCAATTGTATTGACCTATTTAAAGAACCAAATTTTAATTTCATTGTCTTTTCTCTATAATTTGTTTTTTATTTAATCAATTTCTGGTCTTTATCTTTGTTTTCTTTTGCATGCCATAGGTTTACTTCACTTTTTTTTCTAGTTTCTTATTGTTGAGAATTACACATTTTATTTGAGATCTTTCTGTTTTTCGAATGTAAGCATTTAATATTATAATTTTCCTTCTCAGCATTGCCTTAGCTGTGTTCCACATACTTTGATTTGTTTGATTTTCATTTACATTCAGTTCAATAATATGTTTTTTTTTAAATCCTATATATTTGGTTTCTGTTTCATATATTATTTAGAAGTGCTTAATTTCTAAGTGTTTGGAGATTTTATTGTTGTTTTTCTGTTATTGATTTCTATTTTGATACTATTGTGGTCAGAGAACATCCTTTATATGATTTTAATTATTTAAAAATTTTAAGGTTTGTTTTATCTAAGATATGGTTTATCTTATTAAATCTCCCATGTACACAGGAAAAGAATATCTTCTCTTCTGTTGTGGAGAGAACGGTTCTATAAATGTCAGTTATATCTAATTGATTGGGACATTGTTTGTATCTTTTATACCCTTCTATATCCAGTCAACTAGTTCTATCAATTAGTAATAGAAAAGTACTGAAGCCACCTATGATACTTGCAGATTTATCTATTTCTTTCTTTCTTTTTTTACCGGGAGATCCTGGGGATCGAACCCAGGTCCCTCCATATGGGAGACAGATGCCCAACAATTTGAGCCATATCCATCCCCCTATCTATTTCTTATTTCATTTTTGTCAAATTTTTTTCACATATTTTGATACACTGTTGTTGAACCTAATTTATATCTTCTTGCTGAATTGACTCAGTTATCATTCTGTAATATTATTTTTTATGCCTGCCAATTTTCTTTGATCTGAAATCTACTTTGCTGATATTAATATAGCCACTCAAGCTTTCTTTTAATGATTTTGTGATTGGCATTTTTCTTTCAGGTTTAATGATCAATGTCAATTTATTAGAATCGAATTTCTTTTATACAACATCAAGAAGAAACTGGACTATGTTTTTTTAATCCATTCCTATAATTTCTGTATTTTAATTAGTTTGTTTATATCATTCAACTAATTTACTTAAATTTGGATTTAAATCTCCCTTTTTTTAGTATTTATTGTTTATTATCTCTGTTGTTCATTACCTTGTTTCTCCTTTCTGTCTTAAATTAAACAATTTTTAGTATTCTATTTTAAATTTTAATTTGATCTGTCTCATATTTGACTAAATCATTTATTATAAGTTTGTGTATGTGTCTGTGTGTGTTCTAAGAATTAGAGAATATACACCTGATGCTCCATGGACTACTTAGTAACAATATTTTATCCCTTGAGGTATATGTAGAAACCTTGTTGCTCCTTGTTCCTTTACCTTCCTCTTTTATAATTTGGCTATAATATGTACTATGTCTACTTGCATTGAAAACATCATCAGATAAAGTTACACATTTTGCTTTCAGCCAATGGTTTTAAGAAACAATTTGTGGAGAATTGTGTTGTTGTTGTTTTCTTTCATTTTTATATGTTTGATAGAAACCACCAGTGAAGCCACCTGAGCCTAGGTTTCTCTTTCTGGCATATGTTAAATATAGATTTGTTTTCTTTCATAGAAATAGGGCTCTATAGTTTAGATTTTGTTTCTTGAGTGATCTTTGATAAATTTTTATAATTCAAAGACTTCCATTTTTGAAATATTTTTGAAATATTTTCTATATTTTTTAAACATATGTAAAATTGGTAATCACTTCTTTGATTACTGATATTGATCAATTTTGTTTTTCCATTTTTTTCATGGTCAGTATGGCAACAGTTTTTGTTTTTTAAGTTACTTAGATACATAAATGTTACATAAAAAATATAGGGGATTCCCATATGCCCCCATCCCCACACCTCACTCATTTTCCACACTCACAACATCCTTCATTAGTGAGGTACATTCATTGCAATTGATAGACACAATTTGGAGCATTACCACTAATCTTGGATTAAAGTTTACATTGTAATTTACCCTCTCTCCCACCCAATTCTGTAGGTTATGGCAAGATATAAGATGGCATTTATCTATCGTTGTAATGTCATTCAGGACAATTCCCAATTCCTGAAAAGGCCCCTGTATTACACCTATTTTTCCCTCTCCCTGCCCTCAGATCCTCCAGTGGCCACTGCCTCCAAATCAATGATATAAATTCTTCCCTGGCAATAGTTTTACCAATGTTATTTATCTCCTCTAAGATTCAGCTTTTGATTTCACTAATAGTTTCTCTTTTTTTCTCTTTTCTATTTCATTTTATTATTTCCTTTCTTCTATTTAGTTTGCATTTGCTTGTCCCTTATTTTTCTATTTACTTTGGTTTGATGACTGGTAATTGATTTGAGAATTTCTTCTTTTTCTTGAGAGGATTTTAGTTCTATAATTTCCCCTTAAAGTACTGATTTAGCTGCATTTCACAAGCTGTATTCCACAAGATTTTATACCATATTTTCATTTCTATTTTTCCTTGCATTTTTATTCTTCATTCATTTGAAACTGTGATATGAAGAATATAATTGTTGGGGATTATTGTCCTCTTAAGAAATTGACTATTTCATCATTATGAATTGAGTCTCTTTATCCATGGAAATAGCCTTTGCTCTGATATTATTATTATTATTTTAGGCGGTACCAGATTGAACCTGGGACCTCACAGGTGTGAAGAAGGCACTCAACCACAGAGCTACACCCACTTTGCTCTGCTCTGATATCTTTTTGTCTGATAGTAAAATAGCCACTCCAGCTTTCTTTGATTAGTGTTAGCATGATTATTTCATCCTTTTCTTTTAATGTGCTTCTGCCTTTATACTGAAAGTGAGGTTTTTTTTAATTATTGTTTTTTTTAATTTTATTTTTGGTAGTGGCATACAATTGAGTCTAACCTTTTATCTAAAATAACAACCTCTGAATTTAATGGAGTTATTTGGACCATTTTCTATTTATGTACTCTCTTTCCTGTCCCTACTTTTCCCCATTTTCCCCATTGTATGTGTGTGTGTATGTGTGTAATCTTACCACAAATTACCTTCAAGTAATTTCATATCACTTCAAATATAGTGTGATGATATTATCACAGTGTATTTCCATTTCCCATTTGTGCTTATAATATCAACTAAATGTTATACATGCTGTAATATTTTCTCTAATTTTTTTATTTAAGCAGTCAATTAACTTTTGAAGAGAAATTTTTAAATGTATTCTAAACACTTATTTAACTTTTCCAATGCCTTACATTCATTTATGTAGATTGAAATTTCTATCTTATTTTATTCTCTTTTGCATGAAGGACTTCTTTTAATATTTCTTTCATGAAGATTTGTTGGTGATGAGTTCATTCAATTCATGTAGGTGTAAGACAGACTGTGTTTCATCTTTATTTGTTAAAGTTACTTTTAAGAAGTGCACATTTCTAGTTGAGTGTTTTAGGCTTTTTGTTCAATACTTTAAAGATGCTTCACTGTCTTCTGGATTTCACTACTTCAGAATAGAATTCTACTATCATTAATATATATTTTCCATTTTACAGAATGCTTGTTTTTTTACAGGTTACTTATAAAATTTTCTTTTTATAGCAGATATTCTATAATTTGGTAATGTGTTGTCTTGAAACAGAGGACTTTATATTTCTTGTGCTGTGAATTTGTAAAGCTTCTTGGCTATAGAGATTTTTAGTTTTCAATAAACTTTTAAAATGTAAAGCTATTATTCTTTCAAATATTTTTCTCTTCTACCTTCTCTTCTCCCTCCTTAGTGTCACCAATCACACAAATATTGGACTCTTTAGAATTTTCCCAGAGCACACTGATGCTCCGTTCATTTATTTGTCCTCTTTTTCTCATTTTCATTTGGGTATTTTCTATTGCCATGTCTTCACAGTCACTAATCTTTCCTTCTGCAGTGTTTAAATTATTTTTTATCTTAATGTATTTTTCATCTCAGAAATTGGATTTTTCAACTCTAAATATTTCATTTCTTTTTATCTGCTCTGTCTCACTTAATATGCTTACATTTATTCTACCTTTGGAGTGTGTGTAATATAGTTATAAAATGGTTTTAATATGTTTACCTCCTTTTTCTTTCATCTATTCTCTTTCTGGATCTGTTGTTACATATTAATATTCCTGTTTATTATGGATTGTAATTGCCCATTTCTTCTCATATGTGGTAATTTTCTATTGGATTTCAGATATTAGGAATTATTTGTACTGGATTTTTTTTTTTTTTTTTTATAATACTTTACACCTGTGTTGTGAGATGCTGTTATTTGGAAACAGTTTTATTTTTTTGAATTTTGCCTTTTGCCTTTGTTAGATGGAACCAAAACAGGTAATTATAGTCTACGGATAATTTTGCTACACTGCTGAAGCAATAACCTTCTGTGTATTCTACTGAATTCCCCTTGAATTACAAGGTTTTCTACTCAAGCTGGTGGGAAAAGGAACTATTTCCTGCCTTATCTTATATACAATAATTGTTTTTTCTGGTATTTTGGACCAGTCCTTTTCCCAGGTCCAGTGGTTTCCTCACAAGCATTCAATGATCAGTATTCAGTTGAAGACCTGAGGTTTCCCCTTTGAATATCTCCAGAGTTCACCATTCTCACTCCCTCTCTTTCTCTCTCCATCTTTTTCTGTAGCTTTCTCCTTTCTGGTACTCTGCTTTGTGAGCTCTAGCTACCTTGGCTTCCCCAAACTCTTAGCTTTGTCTTTTCAACTCTGGAAGAGCCCCGGGCTTCTCCTGGGAGCTACTTCACTGTGCTTTGGGCTGGAAACTCTCTCTAGTCAGTGAGCTGGGTTAACTTTAAGTTTTACTTTATTTGCTTCTCTCTCTCAAAGATAGTTTACCTTTACAGCCTGATGTTCGACACCTAAAAACTGTTGTTTAATATACCTTTAATATACCTTTAATATTCCTTTTTTTCTTAAAAATATCTGTTCCAGGTGTGAAAATAAAAAAGATATACTTAATCCATTTTGACTGAACAAAAAGTTCCTTTGCCGCTTTTTCTTTAAATATTGCATTTTCTTTCATTCACTCTCCCTTCTCTCAGTGCTCCAATAACATATTTGTTTGAATTTTTACTGCATCTCATATACCAATCACTTTGTATCTGCATTTTCCATCTATTTGTCTTTGTGTTTTAGTCTGGATGCTTAATTTTGATTTATGTCAATTTCTTTATTTTTATTCAGCTATATCTAACCCACTCTTTTAGTTATTAAATTTGTAATTTTGTCTTCTGTATATTTGCAGTTTGAAATTTACATTTGTTTATAGTTTGTGGAAATTCTTACTTTTAGATAATGTCTCTTTTATGTTTGTATTTATTTTAGTTTTCAGCTTGTAGTCATATGTCCTCCAAAGATTATTTTTTAATTTCACTGTGTATATGGAAATAATTTTGGGATAATTTGAATCACTTGATGAAGAGTTCCTCTTCATAATAGCATTTTCCTTTGTTCAGGGAGACAATTACACCATATCATTTAAATACAATCAGAAAATGAGCTAATTAAAATAGAGCTTCAGTCTTTATGAGAGATAGTTTAAATCCAGTCCATCATAACTCCTAAAATATAGTCCTTGGAAGTCTCAACTTAAAGGATATGATGTCTCCCAAGTACTGTCCTCCCTGGTAGACCTTGAATTTCAAATCCATTTTGTTTGCCTTCCCAAAGTCATGAGAATTTCAGAGGATATATTTAACATTTCTGATGAAAAATAGCAAATACCTCAATGAGAAACATGTTGTCAAATGACACATTTACCTTTCTGTGGATCTTGTTTCCACAAATCCTCACCGCCTTGTTGCCTTTTAATGCCTTCAGTGAGATCACTTTTTATTAAGTGGCTTGTTAGTTTTTGTTGTTTTATTTATTCCAAATATTCTATTTGCTTTTTGTCTGAGGGTTAGACAGCACTTTTTGTAAGAAGATATACTCAAGATATTTAAAATACCCCCCAAAATTTTAAAATGTCATAATTAAATTTGTTGCAGAAGAGATAACACATTTTATAAGCCATAGATATAACATACAATAGCTTTTATGGGTTCTTGAGAAAGAGAAAGGAATGAAAGTGCAAAGTTCTTTCCAATGGAATACATTTAGAATAAGATGATTGATCATTAAACCCATAATAAATAAGAGGAATGGGTCATTTGGCATTTTTCTTTTCTGGTATATTAAATATTTTTTGATAACTGAGAAGAGTTCAAATATACTTTATCTCTGATTTTTTGCATGCAGATTGCCTAAAACACCAAAGATAGTAATGAGAAATCATACAGCAATAACCACATTCATCCCACTGGGACTTACAGATGACCCACAGCTGCAAATTCTGGTTTTCATTTTTTTTATTTCTTACCTACATGCAGAGTGTAACTGGAAATCTGACGATTATCATTCTTACCTTCATGGATTTTCATCTTAAAACACCAATGTACTTTTTTCCTCGAAACTTCTCTTTCTTAGAAATCTCCTTCACAACAGTCTGTATTCCCAGATTTCTGTACAGCTTATCAACTGAGGAAAATACCATTACTTATAATGCTTGTGTAAGTCAAATATTTTGTATTGGACTCTTTGGGGCCACGGAGTTTTTTCTCCTGGTTGCCATGCCCTATGACCACTATGTGGACATCTGTAAACCCCTTCATTACATGACCATCGTGAGTAATGGAGTCTGTACTATCTTTGTCCTCTGCTGCTGGATCTCTGGGTTCATGGTCATCATCACACCACTTAGTATGGGCCTCCAGCTGGAATTCTGTGACTCCAAAGTCATTGATTATTTTGGTTGTGATGCATCTCCTATTTTTAAGATCTCATGCTCAGATACATGGTTCATAGAACAAATGGTTATAATCTGTGCAGTAGTGACATTCATTATCACACTAATATGTGTGATTCTTTCCTACATATATATTATCAAGACAATTCTAAAATTTCCCTCTACTCAAAAAAGAAAAAAGGCTTTTTCAACCTGTTCTTCTCACATGATTGCCATTTCCATCACCTATGGCAGCTGCATTTTCATTTATTTCAAACCTTCAGCCAAAGAAGAAGTGGACACCAATAAAGGGGTATCTGTGCTAACTACATCTGTTGCCCCTTTGTTGAACCCTTTCATTTATACCTTGAGGAATAAGCAAGTCAAACAAGCTTTCAGTGATACAATCAAAAGAAATGCATTTCACCCACACAAGTAACAGCATGCTAACTTTGAGTAACCAAATGAAAGAATATTTCCCTAACATTTCTTCTGAAGTCCTAATTAGTTCAGTTAGGTTAACCTTCCCATGATCCTTTGAATCTTGATTTTTTTTAATCCATTCTGATCAAGCCATTCCATTCTTTATCCTCTTTAATCTCAGTCATAATTCTTTCTACCATTAAGAGAAGATAAGAAGAGACTTCCAGGAAATAAAACCTTCCCACAATTCTAGCTCAGTTTTTCCAGCACTATTCAAAAAGAATAGAAATTTTTGGATCACGACTTTCTCTAAACTTCTTCAAATTAAACATGTGACAATGCTTAGAGAAACATTTGAAATACATGAAGAAACACTTTATTCTTGTTTAAAGGTATTAGTAGACAAAATTTAACATAACGAAAGAGGCATATTATGTACATTTAAAACATATTGTAACTAAAGAGAGAAAATAAATACCAGGAATGTGGAAAAATATGACATTAAAAAGATATAATAAAGGCAGAATCTTTAGAAGATTCTTTTTAAGAAATGGGAGTAAAATTTAGACCATAGTTTGTTGACAATGGTATGCACACACATTTACATGTCTGCAAACACAAATACATAGACAAATAAAACAAGAATAAAAATAAGAGGACTTTTACTTTGAGCTGTCAGTTACTGATATGAGCCTATACTCTCTGCCTTAAATAACCATAAAAGTGAATAAACTACCAAGGAAACTATTGACAACATGCAGCTCAAAACTGCCATCCTCCAGAGAATAGAAATTCAGTAAGAGAACCACAATCAGAACCACAATCAGAACCACAATCAGAACTCACTCAGTCCATGATGAAGCTACAGACTTAGCTTAGCATGATTGTCTCCCTGAGCTGAGTTGGCAAATATCAGAATTTGATGCAGCCGAAGTGGTTAGTTTCTACAGGTCAAGGTTACTACAGAAGGGATCTGGGCACACGGAGACTGTGTCTGAAGTACCCCAGGTCCCGGTGGCTGAGGGATTGACTGAACCCACATGTAGGGCAAGACTAGTCAAGGCTTAACAGAGTAGCTACTACAAGGCTGAAAGTTGAAAAGAAATACTAGAAGTCAAGCAGTCTGCAGGGCTTCGAATTTTGGCACAGCTAGAGTGAAGAGATTGTCTTAATCCTTTTTCAAAACCACAGGCTTCTAGCTGACACCAGAAAATCTTCTAGGAGTACCTCAAGTGTAAGAACCATTTCCTAGTACAGAACTCAGCAGACTAAGGCCCAAGGGCAAAATCCATCCACCAACCTGTTTTGTTTTGTCTTTGTAATAAAGTTTTATTGGAATACTCATTCATTTCCCTATTATCTGTGGCTGCTTTTAATGACAGATTGAGAATGTTAACAGAGGCCTCATTCCCAGGAAAACCAAAAGAAAACTTTTCCCACCTCTGGTATAGAATTTACTTTTGCATTCTTATGATTTGATTTTGTTTGAGGAGGAATGGGATATAGATCGCAATGCAGCCACATTGTCTTCACCTACCAGAGAAGTCACCATAGGGTGACTCTTGAACTTTTGGGCCAGCTAAAAGAATTCAAGATTAGTCCTTCCCTCTGCAGTCTCTCACTTGTCCTGAAGGTACATCAAAACAGATTTTTAAAAGAAGAGAATTTGAGGAAACCTGTCTATTGTGTCTATTAGGTCTCACACTATCTAAACCAGTGCTTTTTAACACGTGGAGAACTCACCTGCTTTGCCATTGACAAACAAATTTTATTCAGCCCACAAATTCCTATAAATCATGAATCTCTCCCAGACCAACATTGGAAAAAACACAGCAACTGTACATGTGCAATTCAAAACCTAACCACAGGATTGTCCCACCTGAGGTGATGGAGTTTTGGGTAAGGCCATCTGCATGAACTGCCCACCATTTTTTTTTTTTTTTTTTTTGCTACAGTCTTTCACCTACCATAAATGTAAGACACTGTCCCTGATGTTTCGCTAGTGCATCACAAGTGCAGCCTTCCCTGAATTTGCACAAAAATAGCCGCTCATTTTTGGATAAGGCCACCTTAAGCTAAAGGAACTCTCCAAGATGAAAAATTCTTTGGGTCTATTTCTTCCTAAATTTTGCCTGAAAATCCAACTGTTTACATGAAGAGTGTGCATTCATTAACCCTTCTGTTACATCTTGTCTCATGTATCTTATAAATATTGTTTTAAAAACAATTTTTTGCCCTATGTATTTGAAGTAGACATTGCAATTTCTTTCTCAAAATTAAAATAAAACTTAAATTCAGTCTTTCGCCGAGCCCGCTGGGCCGCACCTCCTGCTTAGGATGTCCACGGCCCCTGCTCCCTCAGGCGCCGCCATCGTCGCTGCTTTCCTGGGGGAGCTGCTTCCTGAGCGAGAGGCATCGCGACCAGAGTCCGGCAGGAGCGCCGCGGTGCTAAGTTTATGTCCTGGGAGTGGCGGCGAAGGTGGCAGGAGCCCGGAGCCACCACGCGCGTGTACAGAGTAGTGGTGGGCTCCGGAGGGGTAGGCATATCCGCCCTGACAGAACATTTCGTGACAGGCACCTTCAGGAGAAACACGGCCCACCACGGAGGACTTCTACCGCAAAGGCACGGAGGTGGACTCCTAGCGATCGCTGCTTGGAGATCCTGGACGCTGCCAGCACCAAGCATTTCGAATTGATATGACCAGGACGCCCAGGGCTTCATCCTGTCCCCAGCTTCGTCAACCAGCACAGCTTCCAGACATCAAGTCCACGTGGGACCAGATCATTGGAATGAAGTGGTATGACAAAGTGTGCCTGTCATGTTGGCTGGGAGGAAAGTGGGCCTGAAAAGTGAGAGGGAATCATCATCCAATGAAGGCAGTGCCCTTGCTGAAGATTGGAGCTGCCCATTATGGTGACTTCTGCTAAGAGTAAAACGTGGTAGACGAATACTGCAAAACTGGAGAGGCAAATGAACACTGCTGAGCAGCCTTGTTCCATGCTGTTCTGAGTGTAAAAGTCAGTAGCCCCTGTATTTCAACTGCTCATCCCCTCCCTACCCAAAAACTGTCAAGTGGCCACTGGCTCCACCTCATTGTTATAATTTCTTGCATTGCAAGAATCACCATCAGCACACACCACTCAGAACTGAGTGGGAGAGAGTGTGGTCTACAGTGTGAACTGTGGTCTATGGTTGGTGGCAAGGCTCCAGGATGTGTAAGTTCATTGAGGTTGGTGGGCCACACTGTGGAAGATGTTTGTGTGGGATGTGGTGGGAGGTGTGGGAGGTGGGCAACATGGGAATCCCAGTGGGTTCCGTGTAATATTTTAGGTAATCTAAGCACCTCTTAAAATATATGTATATATATATATAAATAACATTTTTGTAAGCAAATACACATATATGCATATATATTTATATATCATTTTACAAATGTTTGTATGTATTGTGAGAATTTTGATTTTTACCCATAATAAAAAAAAAAAAAAAAAAAGTCAGTAGTATTCAAATATGGTTTTCCTGAAGAGGATTTGAACAAAAAGGTTGATATAAATCTTGTCTACTCTACTGTGGAGTTTGCAAGAAGTGTATGGTGAATCTACAGTGAAGGAGCACCTCTTATTCTGAATTGAGCAGAGATTGCCAATTGATATCACAGAGTAATATGTGGGTTCAGCAACTACAGTTTTCACCTTGGCTCTCAATCTTCTTTGTGTACCTGCAACTTTAAGGCCTTGTCAATTGCTGTACAGGGTGATCTCATTTGATAGCATGCTGGCATTTCCTCCAAGTTGACAGGGTAAGTACTGCAAAACTTTAAAATAATTTTGTGGAAGAAATCAGAAGAATTACTATGACCATTTCCCATTAAAATATTTTATCTTATTGAAAAAAAAGTAGAAGAGAAAAATTTTCCTACACAAACACTGAATTTCAGGATTTAAGATAATGTTTCTAACCCATGTATTCTGTCAAATAAAATAACAGCCAACATGTCCACTGTGTTAGGGGGATATACTTTGTTCAGCTGACATATTTTTATTTTTCAAAACTGATGCAAAATTGTAGTTGTTATCCTGATTTGTGATACTGAACTAACTTGTGTACCAATCCTTGATAGTGCAAAAATCAGAACACATTTTACAAAAATACAATCTGCCTTTAGAATGTGTTAAATCACCTGCATTGTCACAGAAAATGTAGGCTTTCATAATTAGAAGCCCAAATCTATCCTTTGTTAATGAAATAGTGTAGGTCTTTATTATTTTACTAATCAAGAAGTAAGCAACTGTGATGAAAAGTATTGTCTATTCTTACTAACAAGACACATTCTAGTAAATTAACTAGTATCATCATGTAACAGTTTGAAGCTTTTTGTGGATACCAGAAAAGATCATGTTCTTAAAGCTAATCCATTCCTGTGGGTATGGGACCTGTTGATTAAACTGGATTCAGTTAGCAGGGCTTTAATTAGATTACTTCAGTGAGGCTGCCTCAGGGTGGGACTTGGTCCTCTTGTTGGAGTCCTTTATAAACGGAGGGCTGGAAGCAGAGATGCCCAGAAAAAGGCAGCAGAGACAGAGAAACCCAGAGAAGATGAGAGGCAGGTCCTTGGGGTCAGAGGCTGGAAAAAGCAGGACACACAGTCTCAGTGTGTTAGTCTACCAAAGGGCTGCCCATGCAAAGTGCCAGAAATCGGTTGGCTTTTGTAAAGGGTATTTGGGGGAAAAGCTTATAGTTCCCAGGCTGTGAAATGGTCCAACTTGAGGCACCATCAGAGATGCTTTCTCATGAAAGGTAGCTACTGTTGATCCTGGTGTGTTGCAATGTGGTGAAACAAGATGGCTGCAGATCTCTGCCCAGATTTCTCGTTCCCCTCCAGGCTTCCTCTCTCATGCGCAGCTGCTCACCTTTTTCCTGATTTCAGCTTCAGTGTGATGTAGAGCTTGTCTCTTAGGGCTTCCTATATCAGACCCAGCTGTTCTCTCTCCTACCAGGGTCAGCTGTTAGCTATCAGGCAAATGGGCTCATCTCTTCCCTGGGCCTCAGCTGTTTTAGCCTTCGACTTTCTGTCACAGGAAAGGATAAAAAAAATGACAGAGCTCTCTCTTCCCTGTCTGTCCATTTATATCAGACCCCTTAAGGAGTCGGGGACTCAACCTGAATCATACCCACTGATGTAGTCAAATCAAAAGCCCTAAATCAATCTTAACAGAGAATATAATCAAAGGACCCTTGGCTACATTTAATGCAATCTAAGGATATCACACCCAGAGGAAGAAATTAGATTACAACATAATCTTTTTTTGGGGTGAGGGGATTCAAAAAATAATCTTAAATTGCCATACTTGGAAAGAGGACCTGGAAGCTCAAAGAGAGGAGGCCTAGAGGAAAGGGGAGCAATGAGTCACATGCCTGATCACACAAAGCTGAAGATGGAGAAAGTAAGCCTGGAGGAGAAGGCAGAGGCCTAGATAAGCAGATGCCACCATGTGCCTTGTAACGTAGAAGGAGCCCAGGATCGCCGGCAGCTGACCTTGGGTGAGACAGCATTTCTGATAATGCCTTGATTTGGACCCTTTCATGGCTTCAGAACTGTAAGCTTTTAATTTAATAAATTCCCATTATAAAAGCCAGCAACTTTCTGGTATATTGTTCCCAGCAGATTTTAGCAGAGTAACACACATCATATGTGGGAAATGAAGCTATGTTGCATCCAGGTGTTCCCAATTGCAGAAACCTCACAGGATAATAAAATATCTTATATTTTTTAATTTGTTAAAGTATCAGAGTCTTTCCTGCCTTTAAGGGAAATAGTTGTAGTAAGATCCTTGACTAACCTACTTTTGAAATCAAGTTTGTTATAGCAAAGTTTTAATGCAGGCATTTTAAAAATTGAATAACCATGTGAAACAATTTGGTTTAAAAATGGAGCATAAATTATGGAGTAGAAGGTAAGATACAAAAAGCCTTTAACCTTTAACTTTCCTGAAGAATTATATACAGGTTTTCTTATGACAGTTTTGCCCTGATTACTGAAGTGTCAAAACTAGAGTGTATAGTTTGGAAAAGGTGCCCAAGCTCTGATCTTTTTGTTTTTCATAGAGAGCCAAGAAATATTTATCATTTGCATGAATAAAGGCACGGGAAATACCTATTCATAAATTTTAAATCAAGTGTTGAAGGATTTTCAACTAACTTTAGAGTTATAAATGGCTCAGAGATTTTCTGGAGCTACACTGTGGGGGATAAAATTGCATTGTCACTGAGCCTGTGATCTAAATAAACTGCTGTTAACCACATCCACAACAGGGGCTCACAAAGCTGGGGCAAGCAAAAAAACGCAAGAGGAGAAGTATAAGGGTCCATACCAGGCTGCAGCAGAGCGGCAGACAGTCACCAGCCTTCTGGCTGACCCGTTGGTTTTTATTAGCATGGATGACGTCATCTTTTGGCATGCTACAGTGAGGATAACATATTAATACAATAGTGAGAATAACATGTTTATCGGATTATATAACATACCTATGTTATTATTCCTCAAACGGCCTCGGCCTCAGGATTGTTTAGAGAACATTTGCTGCAAGCTAGTTCTATCAACTGCTTTTGGACACAGGCCCAAGGATAACGTGGGAACTGCGGCTGCCTCAGTGGCGTCAGCAGGCAGCCACCTGCAGCTGGCTGGGGCCGAGGCCATCACCCAAATTGACCATCCTTACATCTGCCCCACATTTAATTTGTTTCATAGTCTTGTAAAGAAACTTTGGTCTTAGGGATGTAACTGAGAGAAAAATGTATGTTTGTGTGTACATGTGTTTTTTATTGTTCCTAAGAATTTGGCACAACCTGCAGATAATCGCCTCTACTGAATATATGTACTATACTGCAGAATATAGTGTATCAAAAATTTTAAAATAAAACCCTATGTTATACAAGTCAAAGGCAAACTGTTCTTTAACACCAAAATCACATCACTACAAGAAAAAACATAAAAATTAGATTTAATCAAGTTAAAAAATGTTTGTGCTCCTCAATATCAAAAATGTAATTAACAGCACTGAAATATGTAGGAATGTGGTTAAAAGGGGAAATTTTAGATTACAGATATATTAATAAAATAAAAATTGAAGGTAAAACATAGATTTTACATAGACAGTGAACCCTATTGAAAATGATGGTCTGTAGTTAATAGTACAAGTATAAAAATGTTTTTTCATGAATTAGTACCACACTAATGCAAGGTGTTAATAATAGGGTGGTGTATTAGCCAGCCAAAGGGGTGCTGATGCAAAATGCCAGGAGTCGGTTGGTTTTTATAAAGGGTATATATTTTGGGTAGAATTCCACAGTTACCAGACCATAAAGCATAAGTTTCTTCCCTCACCAAAGTCCATTGCCACGTGTTGGAGCAAGACAGCTGCCGACATTTGCCAGAGTTCAGGCTTCTGGGGTTCCTCTCTTCCCGGGGCTACATTTCTCTCTGGGCTTAGCTCCTCTGTTTCCTCCACAAGGCCAGCTGTAGACAATCAGGTGAATGGCTTGTTTCTATACTGGGGCCTTCTCTCCTTCCTCTCGACCAAGCTCTCTTACTTCCCAGGGCTCCAGCTCAAGACTCCAGCATCAAAACTTCAACTCAAAACTGCTCCCTCTATCCTTTGCCATGCCTTTTATATTGATTCCCCCACCCACCAAGGGGTGGTGCTCAATGCCCTACTGACATGGACCAGTCAAGGCCCTAATCATAATTTAATCGTGCCCAGATTAACAGACCACTTTACAAGTATAATCCAATATCTATTTTTGGAATTCATAATTACATCAAACTGCCAAACTGCTACAGGTAGTATATGCAAAATATACACCTAATGTAAACTATGGACTATAGTTAATAGTACAATTTCAATATTCTAACATTCTTTTATCAACCACACTAAAGCAAAGTGTCAACAATAGGGGGGATATATGGGAATGCTGTATTTTTGTATCATTTTTCTGTAATCTCCACTTAAATCAAAAAAAAAAAAAAAAAACAAATGCAGAAAAAAAAAAAAAAACATTTTTTAAAAATTGTGATCCAAAGTCTTATCAAGAAAGTAAAAAGACAACCAAATAATCAGAGAAATTATTTGGAAATCCTGTATCTGATCAATGATTTGTATTTAGAATATAAAGAATACTTAACTCAATAATAGAAAGAAAAAATCCCAATTTAAAAATGGACACAAGATATGAATAGACATTTCTCCAAAGAAGATATACAAATGGCCAATGAGCAAAAAAAAAAAGATCGTTTCCATTATTGAAATGAAAATAAAAGCCAGAATAAATATACCACTTTACACCCATCAAGATGGTTGCATTGATTGCATAATAACAAGTGTCGGTGATGATGTAGAGAAATCAGAACCCTATACCCATCTGGTGGCAATGTTAAATGGCGGCTGCTTTGGGAAATGTCTGGCAGTTCTGCCAAAGATTAAACACAGTAGTTACCAGTTCCAATCCACAGAAGATAAAAACATGTCCACACAGAATCGTGAGCATGACTGTTTATAGCAGCATTATTCATAAGAGCCAATAAGTGGAAATAACCCAAATGCACATCAATGGATAAATGGATAAATAAATGTGTCATAGGAATATTATTCTGGAATTTAAAAAATGTAGTACTGATACATGCTACAACATGGATGAACCTTGACAACATGATGCTAAGTGAAAAAAGTCGGTCACAAAAGATAGCATATTGTATGATTATATTTATATGAAATGTCCCTATAGTTAAATCTGTGGAGATAGGACAAAGATTTGTTGTGTCTTAGGATTGGGTGAATTGGGGGTTCATGGGAGTGTTGTTAGTGATAATGGAGTTTCCTTATGGATGTGACAAAATGATGAAAATGTTCTGAAAATTATTGTGGTGATGGCCATACATATCTGAATATAATAAAATCCATTGAATTGTAAACTTTAAAGTGGGTGAACTTATGGAATAATTTTATTTCCATATAACTGATCTATATGTACTATATATATATATACATTTAACTAAACATGCAAGTACCATTCTACTTAGTTATTGTTCTCTTGGGCATTTATCCCAGAAAAAAAGAAAGCATGTTCATGAAAAAACCTGTCTATAGACAAATGTTCATGGCACCTTTATTAATAACAGCCAGCTAACAACAAACCTGATTTGATTCAGTGGGTTCATGGTTAGCAAGCTGTTGTACATAAATACCATGGAATACTACTTAGTAATAGAAAGGAAAAAACTTTTGATGGACTCAAATTTTTAGATGAAGCTCCAGGAAATTATACTAAATGAAAAAAAAAAAACAGCAATCCCAAAGGCCATATACTTTATGAGTCCATATATATAAAAAAACATTCTTGAAATAAAAGGGTACAGAAATTAAAATCAAATTACAGATTGCCAATAATGGAGGAGTGGGTGGGTGAAATGGAGGTTGATGTAGCTATTAAAGGGCAATAGGAGGGCTCCTTGTGGAGATGAAAGCATTCTGTATTTTTGCTGTATCAATGTCTATATCAGGATTGATATTTGCATATCAGTCTATAATTACCTCAAAATAAAACTGTTAATTTAAAAAGCCAAAACAAATTCACCATATCAACACCAAAATCAAGGAGATCCTTGAATGATTACAGAAACACTATTCATAAATGCCAAAAGATGGAATCTATCAAAGATGGAACTAAAATATGGTTCATTCGCATAAAGGAATATTATAAAGCAATATAATAAATAATCTACATTCATACATAATATCGATGGATCTCACTAACTTATTATGGGTTTAATAGTCAGACCACAAAACTTCATACTACATGATTCCACTTGTATAAAGTGCATAAACATGAATGGAGGGTAGGGAAGGGGCAGAAATGACTGGCTGGCTGCCTGGAAGCAAACACTAGGAAAGCTTTTTGGGTGAAGGTAATGAACTGTTCCTTGATAAGATATCAGATTGCTAATATGTTCAGTTAATGAAAACTCACTGTGATGAGCAGTTAAGATATGTGCAATTTATCTGTGCACATTACTTCATAAAATGCTTTACATTTTTAATGTGAAAATTTGAAATAAAAATGAAAAGCCAAATCCACCTGCCTTGGAAGAAAAGTCAGCCATTTTTCCTGTCATCGTATTAATACCATTGTCATGCTCCTAGTATGTGTTTAACGCTATTGTTACATTTTTTCCTCTAGGGAAAATTCCCCACTGCTGTCTGTATTTTTTGTGTTCCAGAGTTCATTATGCAGAAGACTAATTAGTGGCTTTTATACAATAGTCACAGAGGACAATTTTGTTATTCTTCACTTGATCCCTATGCACCTTCTGCAAATTAAACAAACACAGTAAAGGTCATTGTTCTTTGTATAAAATTTACAGGCTAACCAACCTGCAAGCCCAGAAAGATTAGGCCATCAACTTTCCCATAATTAAACATTTATTGACATCACCATGCCTTTGTGCCAGTCTCTAATTTCCCCTCACCTGCTAAGTGTAAATAAACTACTTTTTAACTTTCAAATAGGAAATTTTAAAATGTTGGTATTTAGTTATGGGTTCTTTGAATAAAACATTTTGAAGATCTCTGTATTTCCAGGGCTTTCTGTGATATACTTATAAATGTGGGTCCCTGAAAAAATATAGTGACTATATACATCTCCACTGAAATCCTCTATTCAAATTTTAATTGCACTGAAGTCCTAAGAAAATCTCTGGTGAAACTGCCAGCTAAGACCATGAATTACTGTCAGAAGATTAAGTATGATACTTGTCTTCATGATTTCAAAATTTAAATACCTGCTTTGGAAACAGTAAGGAAGTAAAAAGCGGTGAAATATTCTTAGGTTAACATAATATCCATTTGTGGTGAGTTTGTATGTTTGTTCTTTAAATCTGTGTATAGAATTTATTTGGAAATCTCATGAATGATTTCATAGTTACTTCTAAAGTATTTTTTAAATGGCACCTAACCTGAAAATAAGGTGCATGCACAGACAAAACCAGCCTTATGTATTATTAAGCATGGGTTAACTGAGTGATTTGACCAAATGGGGATCCAAAATTGTTCTTTCCATGCCCTTGTCCTCAGTCAAATAATCTATATTGTTGAAGGTGAAAAGAAATTACCAAAATCCACTAGCTCAAACTTTTAAAGTTCTAACATGAGAATAACTCAAGATGCCTGTTCTGAGGCATACAAAGGTAAAAGGTTTATAGGGAGGACTTAGAAAGATCAAAGATTGTTTTTTTCCTGAGAATTGTTCACTGATAAAGTTCTCAGAAGGTATAGGAAATTGAGGTTTTATTAATCATGGGATGGATTGCAGGAGAAGCACAAACTAGAGCTGAGGTTTAGCAGCTGTTGGTTGCACAATTTGGGTTTAGCAAGAGGGGTGGGGAGGAACCTTGGGGGTAAATTCTTGCTAGGGTCATTGGAAAATTTTCAGTCCTTCAGCATATGCCACAATAATTAATTATAATAGAAGGCCACAGAACTGTACTGTGAAAGTAAGTGATTACACTTTATTTATTTATTTATTTATTTATTTATTTATTTTTATTTTACTGGGAGGTCCCGGGGATCGAACCCGGGTCCCTCCATATGGGAGACGGACACCCAACCAGTTGAGCCACATCTGCCCTCTATACACTTTAAATGATAAACAACAGTTTGCTCATTAGTCAGTGACACTGAGTATTAGATTTTCATTTACTTCCTCTTAATAGTCACAATAAGGACTTTGAAATGGAGGAAGATGAGGAGAGCATTCAAGGGATTGCTGAAGAGGTGATGGGTGGGCTGCAGAGATGATCTTATTCTAATCACAGATTGGTCTTTTGATCATTGCTTGAATGACCCAGCAATAAATTTAGGGTTTCATGACAGTCTTTTCTATAAACTAAGCCCAAGACCTTTTTCAATAATCTTGTCTGTAAGTCCTAGGGTCACGAATTAGTTAATTAGAATCTCTAGGAAGGACAGTCTTCAACCCTAGGAGCACTGATTAAAGATTGGAAACATTTGAGTAGCTACCAAAATAAATGCATTAGTAGATGCTTAGGAAAAAACTGTACTAGCTCTTTTCCCATCTCCAAAATGGCAGAGTCCCTGACTTCTGGTCTCATTACCCCCTTAACAGAAACTGCACAGTCAGAGAAGTAATTAGCAGATATAAAGCAGGAAAGAAAATCCCGTGTGCCTTTTATTTGTTTTTATTCTGTATCTGGGTTAGGATGAAAAATGAGACCCCAGACTGACAAGTTATGGTAAGGTGATGTTAAAGAAGATGGTCCCCAGTGAGTTCTCCACCAAACACTCAAGGTGGGAAAATGGTTCTAATTGGTTAATTTGGATTTTAAACTTGGGTCTGGGAGGAGGTCAGGTACAACACAAAGGGAAACCGAGCCCCTAATGAATGACAAAGATAGTTACAGATCCCAGAGAGAGGGTTCCACAGGTGGCTCAATTAGCCGTGGGCTTGTGCCTTTATTGTGGTCCAAGGGTGGAGGTTAGTAGATTTCCAAGTAGTCAAGAATTGGGTACTTTAATGCAAGCACATCCGATATGAAAAAGGGACAGTGTTCCGAGGGTGGCAGAGTTACTTAACTTATCATTCGGGGCCTGCTGTGGGCTCTAGGTGAGGTATGTGGGAGGTATGGTTTGTGTGGGTGGTGGCGGCAGATGTGGACTTGGGTTCTGGGGAGTTTATGCCCCAGGGCAGGAAAGCTGCTTATTAAAGCTAAGCCAAAGGCCAGTGTTAAGGCAAGTGGCTTAGCCAAAGTAAGATGGATACTCAGGCAGCATGCCAAAAAATTGTGATAGTTATGACAGAAAAGATTATGGAAAGGGAATAGCTTCAAATATAAGAGGAAAACTTGACCTAAATCATAATTTTGTGAGGCTTCTATTACCCATTGGCCAAACTGATTCTTTTTGACTTTGGAGGCCAGATTTAGGAAACCTAAATGAGTAATATCAGAGATCCTAACACTTTAGGTGGTAAAAATATAGAGAGTGAAAAAGAAGAAATTTAATTATAAGTCTCTATTACAATGAGCCAAATCTGATGTGAGCTAAGGAGTGAATGGGAGGTTGGGATGACAATGCTGAAGTGAAGATTGTAAGAGGCAGCCTGAATGAAACTAAAAAGGGAACGCACAAATATGTGATTACTCCAAATACCGTTGATTGTACTCTTCTGATGGATTTATGCTTTATTAACATGTAACAAAAAAATTAATTTGTTTAAAAAAAGAAAGAATGAGAAAATAACATGCATGGAAGGTTCAGCTTGATTCTTGCCTTGGTGACACTTAAAGTAACAGAATATTTCAGTCTGAGGCCAACTAGCTGAAAATATACACCTTCCATATTGATGTTCTTAGCCTGTATCTAACATTTCTTCCTTGATGAAGATCTAAAATCATCTACCTATACAAAAATACCCTGCATATATTGTGAAGTATCAATAGTTTAAGAAAAGTTTAGAGATCCAAGGGAAAGGCCCCAAACTCAAGGTATAGCCTTTCACTCAAGAAATTCCTATAGTCCTTAAAACAAGCAAATGCACAAACAGGAAAATGTTTCTAGTGCTAGGAGTGATTAGAAAATGCAAATTCTAGATAAACTGAATTTGGAGTACTAAATTTGAAAAACATCACAATGTTCTCCTAATTTTCATTTCAGAGTTAAAAAAAGTTAAGGATTGGAGAGAGAGGATTATATTTGCTATGAAGTATACATTCCTAATTTTAATTCCATAAATACAAAGACTTGATGCAATCACAAACTAGAGGCTAGGGCATGCACCCCAAGAATTAATCCTATCCCTTGAGTAGTGAAGGAAAAAAGTGCTAAAGAATGCTTATCCTATAAGTGGGGAGCTGAAACCAAAAAAATTTTTTTTGCCTTCCCAGAGTACCAATCTCCTCAGAAAGAGTGAAAGAAAGAAAGTTGAAGTCTTACACTGTTTATTTAATTGAGATTGCTCTATATAAAAAGAAAGAAAAAAGGAGTGCAGAAGAATTCTATCCTTAATATACATTTCAATAATAACAATTGTTAAGCAAAGTTCTTTTGCTAATAGAAGAAGAAAATGGATCAAAATTATATTACAATATAGATGATTAAGTCAAATACAAAAGAACCTATTCTGACTTAGTTTTATGCTTTATTCATTTTTGAGGACCATTTGATATTGTCAGACTCCTCTTATCAGATTCAATTTCAAAAATTTTACTTGCAAATTAGAGAGAAGTCAGAAGCTAATAATGAGAAACTATACAGCAGTTACCATATTCATTCTGTTGAGATTGCCTGAAGATTAACTGATAAAGGCTCTCTTTTTGTTTTTCATTTATCACCTACATGTTGAGTATAACAAGGAATCTGACCATCCTCTCATTTGTTGATTCCTACCTTGAAGTTCTCAAGTGTTTTTTTCAGAAATTTCTCATTGTTAGAAGTCTCTCTCACAAGTGCTTGTTTTCCCGGATTCCTTTAGAGCATGGCAACAAGGGATAATACCATTACTTACAATGCTGTGCTTCTCAGCATTTCTTGCCATCATACTGTTTGGAGCAGCAGAATTTTTTTCCCTCTGGGCTGCCATGTCCTTTGATAGCTATGTGGCCACCTGTAGGCCCTTGCAGATTGTGATCATCATGAACAATGGAGTCTGACCTATCCTTATCCTTTCCTGTTGACTGGCTCGTTTATGGATCACCCTTGCTTGACTTGGTATGGGTTTTCAGGTGGAATTCTGTGACTCGAATAGAGATGGATCATCTTGGCTGTGACGCATCTCCTCTCCAGAAGATTTCTTGTTTAGGTAAGTGTTGTGGTGGAATCCCATCCAACATTTACATCATCAAGACTACCTAAGGATTTCCTTCTGCTCAACAAAGACAGACTTTTCCACCTGTTCTTCCTACTTAACTGTGGTTTCCAGAACCCGTGGCTGCTGCATCTTCGTCTTTATTAAGCCTTCTGCAAAGGGAGTGGCCATTAATAAGGGATTGTCAGTGCTCACAACGTCTGTGGCCCCTTGTAGAATCCTTTTATTTATAATTTGAGGTCAAGCAAGTGAAACAAACTTTCAAGGATTCAGGCAAGACAATTATATTTCTGTCAAAGCAGTGAGAATAAAGGAGCTCAGAAATCAAATTTTTAAAAAATTCTCCCAAAATATTTTTCCTGAATATCTATCCAAATTTGCTGTATCCAAAACTTTTACCAATTTAGACTTCTTTCAAAAAATTTAATATTCATTACAGAATCTACCTTCAAGTCATTTTTGTCTTCCATTGTACAAAAAATAACTAGTGTTATAGCTTCTCTTATTAAAGTATTATATATTATTTCCAGGAAAGTCATGCTTAAATGATTTTACTCAGACTTTTTATAATATTGCGAAAAAAGAATTATTTAGCATAATGAAATATTTAAACACGTACTTCTAGATAAATGTTGGCTAAATACGATAATTTCAAATGTTAATTCAAAGTCATATAAAGAAAAAAACATTTTGAAGAAAAATAAAAGTATGAAAACAAAAAGAATACTTATCACCCCCCATAAAATAAAAATATGATTTAAAAAGTAAATAATAGCAAATTCAGCACCAATTAAAATATTATATAACAAGAAAAGGGAAAATACAAAGTGCTAGTATACCAGAAAAATTAGCATTACAGAAACAGGTAAAAATTACAGGAGACAGCAATAAGAGTGAATGGCTTCACCCTAAGTTACAAAGACAGCTTCTGATTCAAAGGTCATAAAAAGTCATAATGAAATATGCTGTAATACCAAAAATCCATATGGTAAATCAAAAGTAATATAATGGGAGTAGATGTAGCTAAGTGGTTGTGTAACTACTTCTCATGTTTGGGGTCCTGGGTTCAATCCACGGTACCTACTAAAAACAGAAAAACAAACAAATGAAAAAAACAACTCTCTCATTGGGGAACGGATGTAGCTCAGTGGACAAGCACCTCCTTCCCATGTACGAGGTCCTGGGTTCAATTCCTGGTACCTGCTAAGGAGAAAAAAAAAAGTAATATGAGTTCCTCAAATATAAAATATGATGAAAAATAAATTTTAAAAATTAAAGTTGTGATTATTGCTAAATTCAGTAAAGGAATGGCATAAATGCAAGGAGAATTAGAGGAATATATTTTTAAAAAGAAATGAATTAAAAATAATAGGCATTACTTCTGGAACAAGAAAATAAACTTGTGGAAATTATGATCAAGTATATTCCTGAAGATAACTTTTCTTAAATGGAAAGTAAAGATAGTAAATGAGCATTTGTTGTCCCTAATGTAGTCTCCAGTAATGTTTCTCAAACAATGATCCCCACAATGTCTCTTTTTAATGCTCTTAATCATCTAAGATAAATAATGATAATGGAAAGAAAGAAAGGAAAGAATATACCTATTGACAGAAGGAAGTATTAAAATTGCTTCAAAATTTGGGGTAAAATTTTATCTTTTAATAAAAAAAATGGGTCTTGAGTCAAGAGCTAACTTTTCTGTAAAATCATTTTTACTTTGTAGAAAGATAAATGATCACTTGGTATTATTTAACAGTTACAGTATATAAAGCATAGTAAATTCATTACTGGTCAGTCTTACAGGAAATCTGGAAATCATGTGTGGTGAACCCATTTTTAAAGGGGTAGAGTGATTAATCATTTGGGTGGTTAATTTTCTTGCCCCATTTCATCTGTTTAGTAAATGATGAACTATATATCAAATTCTTCTCTCTCTTCTTCCAAATGTCATGCCTATTACACTTCCAGAAAAGACACATGGCTATTCCCCTCAGGCATAATCATGATATAATTTGGTTCACCAGATTTAACAAATAGAAAGAATGAATTACTTCTTTTAGTATAAGTATGTTTTATGCAATAATTTGGGACTTAGTATATTAAAATTAAATATTATAATTAAAGTTAAAATTTAACTAGGCATCCTGAATATGATGGTTAATTCATCTTTTAATTTAGTACCTACATTAATCAAGACTTAGCATAATCTATGTGACAAGGCAATATTTACGAACATCTGATAAAGAGAATTACAGCTTTTCTATTATGCTTTTCTCTCTTTGTTACCCTACATAATAATTTATCAGTTCCAATATAATGATACCAAATTTGAAAAACCAAAAAGCTGAATAGAATGTAAGAGTCGAAGGAAAGAAAAAGTCAAGAATGAAGCTGTGGGAGGTGAAAATATTGTCACATTAAAAGTAAATAAAAGAAAATAATATTATGAAGGAGTTCAGTAAAATATGAATTACACCCCAATTATTTTATCCATGAAATGAAAATAAAATTTAGATTCATCTAACTCCGGCTCCAGACCTCACTTTCTTTGGTTCTAGAACTTCTCTCTAACTGAAACACATGAAGCTTAACTAATATTCTGGTTATATTTATATAAAATAACAGATATCTGGCTTGCTTTTAATTATAATTTACATTGCTCTTGTGATTTTTTTAAATCAGTATAATATACATTGCTCATATAATTCATTATAATTACATTATAATTAATTAGTCATGTAATATTGTGTTCTATCAGTTGAGAAGAGTTATATTTTTATCCCATGTTCATACTTTACATAAGAATGTGGACTGGAGTTGGAATAGTTCCCATGTTCCCTAAATTGACAGTGGATTAGAATTCCTACACACTTTCTTCCCTATATCTTTCCTTTGACTTAAATAGAAGTTCCAGAAGGTTGAAACATCTCATTTCTACTTCAATCAACTCACACCCGCATTTACTCCTCTTTTTATATAATGGAGAATATGTGGTCCATTTTTTAATCATTCTCTTGCCAATGATTACATTCTCTTTTATCCTCATTTTTTAAGCTTTCATTTTGCTTGCCAGACAATATGTCAATTTTTTTTCCATATTGGCAGAGCTTTTGTCCTTGATGATTAATATCTGTTCATCCTTAATTGGCCTCAGGTAACCATTGTACATTTCCTCCAGTTCCCACCTACACTTAATAAACATGTAGATGAAATAGTCACGCATATATTTGAGATTTGAGGCATCTTTTTACCTCAGTCAATAATTATTCCTTCAAAATGTCCTTCAAGACCAGACTTGAAATTATCTCTTTCAGGATCTTTTTCTTGAATAGACATGTTTATTCATTTTCATGTTTCCCCTAGCATGAAGTTTTACAATGGAATTAAGTTATTTAAAATATGTAATTTGATGTGTATTGCTGGGGAGAATTTAAAGGTTGATTTCAATTTTCATATTTCATCCTCTTTTAAAAATAGATTATGTGCAAGTGTTATAAACCAAAAATTAAAAAAAAATAAAACAGTAAACAGTATAAAGTAAGTCTCTTTCTCACCATTTCACCATTTTCCTCTGGCTAGTCAGTCCAGCCATCCAAGAGTCAAATCAATATCATTATCCTTTTGTGTGTTCTTCGAGAAATGTTCTATTTATGAGCGAGGATGTAAACATACGTAAGAGAGTCCCTATTTTGTGGGAATATGTTTTTTCATTGCAGACAACAAGATTTTACTGATTTTCATAAATCCTTTCTGTTTATTTTAGAGGGAAAGGTGGCTATAGATACAGAACCCTATACTGTTCCTTGTCAAAAATAATTTATTTTTGTCCAAATTGCAATAATTGTTCTTTATGCCTGGGCATCTAGCTCACCATCACCCTAGCAGTTCTTCCTGCCTCTTTTCCTGAGTTGTGTCTCCTATTTCTACTATCAGTAGCTTTCTTTTTCCCCCTTTGAATCCTTTATTTTGGTGAAGCATGTATTTCAGTACTTTCCATGAAAGTTTGTTTGGGAGGTAATTCTTTAATTTTTAGAGTTTACATGGATTCCTTCATGATATTAAAGGCATTGCTAAAGTGTATTATGTTTCTGATATCACTGTTGAGAATATTAAAAGCATTCTAACCCCTGACTGTATGAGTCCTGTTTCTCTTTTCTCTGGAAACTTATAACATTTTCTATTTGTCCTCATTATAGCTAAATTTAACAAAGATTTTGTTTTGTTTTGTATTGTTTTTTGTTCTAATTTTAGCTGTAGTTCTGATTACTCAGCAAAATTTAGCAATCTGAAAACACATGTACTTTAGTGTTCTCTTCTATTTTTTGTCATTACCACTTATTCAAATCTTAATTATTAGTGTATTGTACCAAATATTTGAACTGAATCTTAATATTCTTATATTTTCTTTTGCTTTTCCAAATCTTTGTATTTCTTTTCTCTTTTGTGAATGATTCTGAAGCCTTCATGAATTAAGAACTGAGACCTACATGCATAAAGCGCAAGTATTTGCTCCAGAAAACTCTCATGAAGAAAGATAAGGCTATATGCAAATCATTAATCACACTCTTTTTTTCCAGGAATTCCCTGAAAATTAGCTTATCCAGACAAGCAATTTGCTCATCTGAACCAAAAACTTACCTATCAGGGCAATTTTTTTTCACCTCAACAAACCTTGCTTTAAAAGACTAGTTTATCAAGTCTGTCCTCAAGATCCTTTTCTCATTATGACATATAGCTCTACTACCCCCTTGGATGAAAAAGAAGGAAAATTCCTAATATTACATCTTTTCTCAGCTATTGTCCAAACTCTCTCCTCCGCTTCAGATCCAAACTCCTTCCCCTCTTGAGCAAGTACTTATCTGGTATCCTTTCCCTCCTTATGACCTCCATACTGCTCCTGGAAAGGTCCTCAATGCATATAGTCTTCCTAATTTTAAACTACTGTTCTTTACCATATAGAATTTGAATAAGTTTAGAAAGATGACATCTGATGAAATTTAACCCACTAGTAAAGGAAACGATTGATGGAGATGGCAGTATAGGAAAAATTGACTCTTCTTCCACCCAAATTCCTTCATACGACAGGTATTTCTAGAAGGGATATTTTACTATTTCTAGGAGTAAAGCACTGGAAAGAAGGCATCACCAATCCAAAAAAAATAGGAAAAAATAGACAGCTTCTTGTTACAGATGATGATTTATGGGCATAATTTATTCTACTCCTTTATTTGATAATCATTTAAAATGACAAAATACAATTAAAAATAAAATTATCTTCCTCTATTAACAATAAAACAAACAGATAAATCCTTACTATAATGAATGCCTGCCAAACTCTGCAAAACTTGGAACAAAATAAAATAAAATATCTCTTTAAACATTGGCAAGAAAAAATATTGTAGATATCAAAAATATAATAAAATGAAAGAAATGTGAAAGGCAAAATGATAAAGAGAAATTAAGAAAAAGTCCAAGAAATTGCTAATCCCATTTAATGTCATGAGGAATAGGGTGATGTCTTTAATAAATGGTGTTGGAACAACTAACTAACTATGTAGAGGCAAAATTAGATTTCTGTATCTTTTAACAAAGCATAATCCAAATGGTCAAAGCTATAACTTAAAATAAGTTAAAACCTAAAGTTTCTAAAAGGAAAAATAAGTAATTGCTCATATAAGATAGAGTTTATGTAAAGCCTTTCTAATAATGAAAGCAAATTTATAAACCATAAAGTAAATTACGGTTATATATCTATACAAATACAAAGTTAGACATACTTTAATACATATTAATAAAACATATAAAATATCATATATTAAAACCACTTTACTATGAAAAAGTTATCTGTAATATTTTATGCAGTAGTTCTTTAAAAATGAAAAATAGCCAACATGCCCATTTTTAAAAATGGGCAAAACTCACATCCGGTCCAATTCATAAATGAAAGATGAATGACAAATAAGCATTTGAAACACTGTGTTATCCAATCATCTATTACATGAAATTAAAAGAAAGCAACATTTTTGGCAAAAAATTTAGAAGACTAACAATACTGTGTTTAGTGGAAGCTGTTACTGTAGCTTCTCTAAGGGCACTGGCCCCATTGCTCTTTGTTTAATTTTCATGGTTAATTATATGTTAAATAAAGCAATACTGTTGAACCAGGGTCACAAATGACAGTTCAGTTTGTTTACTTAGTTGATCCCAGAACACCTTTTGCTAATTAAATTGGTGAAAATCCCTTCAGTATTCTTAGTAAGAAACTTGTGATAAAATAGAACCTGTCTCCCTGAAGATTGTTGAGTCAGATCCTAAATTCTTCAAGAACTACAGAGATTTTCTGGCTTTCCCATTCTTGCTCAACTAGTCTTTCCTTTATTTAGCTATTCAACCTCTAATGTCCTTACTTTAAAGCTGGGCAGATTCTATGATGAAAAATAGTGTCTGATTGTAGAGGGACATGGAAATCAAGACAGGTCTCTGTCCCTTTATTCCCACGACTGCCTGTGAGTGTAAGTGTGGTTCAGGAGGAAGCATGGATATAAAATTACATCCATGTCACTATCAGCACATCATTTTTAAATTGTGAGTCCCTCTAAGTATTTTGTGGTGAAAGCTTTAATTCAAGACTGAATGGTTGTTATTAAAGTAAGTATTTTAGTGTTTCTAATGAAACTTATTTCGCCTTCTCTGGAATGTAGATAATATGCTAGTAATTATGCTTACTCTCTTCCAAAATCTATGAGCAGTATAGCAAATTTGGATAGCCCATGGAAATATTAAGTAGCAATATCTGCCATGACAATTGAAGCAAATTAAGACAAACGATCATATTTTGAGAAAGGCTATGAAAGAAAAGAATTTAATAAATACTTTACATTATTTTAGTTAGTAGACAAAGTATTTATTTGATATTTATAAAGAATATAACAACAGATGAATTTAAAGGGTTACATATTGTTTTGAGAGACTAGGACCTGACTGTGGTTCAGAAAAATGTATTTGAACCTGGCATTGAATACACATCCTATTTTAAAAAATACAATAATCAGGTTCTGGTATTACCCCCAAGGATTTCTGTCTCTACCCTTTCCTCATAATTGATAAATACTGATCTCAGCTGTTTTTGTGCTATTTTACTTCATAGAGTTCTAACGAAAACTATATTTAAATAAATGCAACATAAAAGTATATTATAATTAACATAGTGTTTCATAGAATAATCCACTCTAAATTCTTGTTATTCTTAAATGAACCCTACCTTTTACCTTCAAGATTCCTTAAACTGGTTAAGAGTATTTGGTGAACTTGATTATTTTCCTCTTGGTATTCTATAGTAAGCCAAAAAAAAAAAAAAAAAAAAAAAAAAGCCTGAACTCCATGATCTCGATGCTGGGAACACAGAGGCATAAATAAGCAGTAAGTCCAGCAATGAGATATGGCAAAATGGGAGTACAGAAAAGACGTAGGTGATCTAGTCTTGGAGATTTGGGGATGGTGTATCAGAACTTAATCTAGATGCATTGTGAAAAATTGATTGCAGTGTTCTATGACAAGATAAGCAGGTTTTAATCCAGATGAGAGATTTTTTATCTGGTTTGGGATGAAAAAAATAGAATGATTCATAAAATATGACTGAAATAAAATAAAAAAGTAACTGCAACCAGCTAAAAATCAAAGCTGAAAAAGAAAAGGGTTCTGGATGAAATCCAGAGTTTCTGGTTTAAAAATTGAGAGTACACACTGACATCATTTACTGAAATGTGTAAAACAAATGGAGAAATAAGTTTCCACATTTAAGTGCACAGGGAGGGGAAGCAAGTTCTGAAGAAGACAGTTTGTAGTGGAGGATGCAGAGATGACATATTCAATTATCATATTATATTTGAAGTTCTTGTTGGATATACAAATAAAAATTCCTGTTTTTACATGGATACGTGGGATTGGAATTCAGAGGAAATTTAATGGTGTAGACAGTACTATATTATGGTCATTTATACCAGGAAACTCAAGTACAGGATAGAGTGAAGAGTGGGAAGATAATATACAGAAGAATACTGAGTAGTATCAATATTTATGTTGTGCAAATAAAAGGAATTCATGAAGAATTCTAATAGAAATGAGGAAAAGAAAATCAATAAAATATATACAATTTCAAAAATTAGTTTCACTATTGATAAATGCAACAAAGAATCAAGAAAGATCAGAAATATCATTTAGTCTGCAGTAACTTTGGCATTAAACCTGGTTTTCATTATTTGGCAAGAATATTGTCAATTTATTAGTGGATAAAGAAACCAGATTTAAGTAGGCTGGATTTGGTGATAAGTATAGGATGAAGTGGACTGATTCCAGTTCTTTGATTAAAACAAATGTAAATCAATATATATTTTAAAGGCGGGTTAGTGCAGAATGGAGAACCCACATTTTGAAAGAGATGATTAGGATTCCTGCAGACAGAAGAGAAACATGGAGCTCAAACCAGTTTTTAGGGGAAATCTTTGTAACTAGGTTTTATAAAGGTCACTGGAATGCATAATTAAAAGCAGGAGGGAATAATCTGGTATCTATTTTTTCAGGTGTGTTCTGTTGCATTTGATCACTGAGACATAGCGAATATTAAGTAAATATTCTTTGAAAGAGTGAATATTTAATGCCTTCAATTTCCTTTCAGGTCAGTAATTCCTATTTTGTTTTCAGCATAAACTGCACTGTTGTTTCAAGAATGACATTCAAAACTAGGGTGTTACGTACCTTTCTTTAACTCTTAGATATTTTCTCCCTTGATAAAGCAGTCATTTCTAATGCCTCCTAAGTCACAGCTTGAAAACATCAACTCCTGTGTAATATAAGCTATGATGGAGACAGAAATGAGCAGGATACTAACTGACTTCACTTTTCTGCCTTATTAATTTATCAGATAATGTGCTTTTTCTTTGTGGTTGTCACTATGCCTTATTAGTAACTTGGTCATAAAACTATTAAGACCAGAAGTCTTCATTACGTAATTTGCGATTTTGAGTAATTTCTATTCAATAGTTGTTTCCTCATCTTTTACAAAGTTTATTGATTAAAAATCAAATGCTGTTAATATTAATATAACACAGAAACAAGAAGAAATTAAAACACTATCAAGGAAGCTTGAATTTATCTCTTCAATAGAAAGCAGTTAATTTGTCAGATTCCAGTGAAATCTAACTCTTCTTTTTGTGCTGAGTTGAGAATTGTCAGCTATCACTTGGAAACCAGTTTATATCCAGCAAAGTTTACACAGGAAAATCCACTATGTTTAATGAGGTGGACATTTGGAGAGTGAAATATTACATAGGTAGTGTTTGCCAGCTGAAAATATTTAGTCCTTTTTACCCCAGCAGGGCAATGATCCATGCTCCCAAATTATCCTCACTTCCCAGTCATCAATACTTGATTTCCATAGACTGCTTTCTCATCAAGCCATAACAGGAAAGGATGAAAGCATGATTGACATTCAGATGCAACAGACCAATATCTTATTCATGTATTTCCTTCATTTTTTAGCATTTGAAAATACTAAGCATTTGCGGGCATGTAGCTAAAATTATGTCTCTTGTAGGTCACTATTCACATGTAAATTCTATTTTTCCAATTACTTAAATCTTAGGTCTATACATTGTAGAAGTTAAAGTTGTGCTAAGAAAAAAAAAACTGTTTCTACCTTTTAGGAAATTTGCTAATTTTCAACATGGCAAATTTTGGAATAACTAGTTCTTTTCTAAGACAATATGTAAAGATCCGATGATACAATTTTTCCTCAAAGCTCTCAAACATTGTCATACTTACTCAAACAGCAATTCTCCATGGTTTCTACTTGCAATTTAACCCACAGTGTTCATAGTATGATCAAAGCTGGACAGGAGTTTTGTGGACGCTTGTAAGTGCACTCAACATGCCGTCCCCTGAGTCCTGGATCTAGTTTGAAGGCCATCTGTACTTATATAGAGTTCTCTCAATTTCTTGTCACATCATATAAAAAACATTTACATAACACAATTATTATCTAATTTTAAAGCCAAGAAATATTTACTTGTATTCTTGGTAGCTAAAAGAAAGATTCTTATTTAAAAAAGATATGCTAAATGCCATAAACTCTCTCTGGTTTGAACAGAGTTAAGGCTTATATATCTCTGCCTTGGTGGAAAATTCTACAATAATGAGAAAATAATTTATTGTATCTGCTCAAACTGCAAAAGAAATTGAGTGAACCAAGAAAAGCATCCTTAACGACACGTTAAAAGTCACTGATGAATCCATGACATATTAAATGTTGACAGAAAGCCCAACGAAGCTACAGAGAGAACTGTGTCCTCAGAGACATGATGACACACAGCTTCAAACATAGTTTGAGTACATAATAAGTGAAGCTCAGATGACAAGGCCCAAAACCTATTTTTTGTACATACAAAATAGAGTATGCTTACTCTTTTGTAACATGGTTTCAATCAGTTTATTAAGTTAACTGTTAACCATAAAAAAACTTTTATAAGGACAAGGAGTGAATTTAGGTTATGCAGTTTTATACCCTGACTCATGTAAGATAGCCATTATAAACATCCAACAACCAAATCAAATATTTATTGAAATTCTGAAGAAATGAGTGTACTTGTAGTATAAATATTTTAAAATTTTCAATAATTGTTATGAACTGTTCCCTATAGATATTTTCTACTAGACTGTGTGTTCCTTTAGATTTGTCTCAAATGGTTCCCAGAGCTTTCCATTTTAGGCATTGAGTTGCTTAAATATACTTCAGTTAGTTTCCACAACTATTTCAGTCAGTTCTTTTTTTATTAGAAAAGTATCATTATGATTCCTATGACTCATTCCTGATCATTTTAAAACTTTGATTGAAATCATAATCCAAACACCTCCATATCTCTTTTCCAAGGCACATGGTCATGTGTAATAAGGAGAGGTGATTGACTCCGTTTTCCTTTCTCTTCCGTGTTCTATTTTCCCTAAAAAAGTCAGATGAAAATCACATAATCCTTGAGGTATTAGTTTGAACAATCAGATACTTAAAAGCAAGACACTAAAGGATCTAACTCTTACCATTTCTCATAACGGAGCCCCGAAACAAAGCTCAAGAATATTTGTAGGAGTAAAAAAATAACCAGTCCCCCACCCCCAAATTGATTTACAATATTTGGTATTCAATAATAATTATTACCAGCAGTGAAAACAAGTACAAAAATATACAAATAAAAAAGAGGAACCAATTAATAGAAAGAGACTCAGAGATTATATACATGAAATAATTAGTATATAAAGGCATTTTAAAAAGCCATTATACCTGCATTAAGCATCAGCTTCCCCTTTTCAATCCTCATTCTCTTTCCTAGAAACCTATACTTTAGATTTTAACTCCAGATTGCATCCATCATATTTAGTTCATTGAGACCATACAATATTTGTGTCTGGTGTATTTCACTCAACATAATTTCCTCAAGGTTCATTCATGTTGTCATACACATCCCAACTTCATTTCTTCTTACAGCTGTGCAGTATTCCATAATATGTATATATCTCATTTTGTTTACCCATTTATCAGTTGATGGACATTTGGATTGTTTCTATCTTTCAGTAATTTTGAATAAAGCTGCTATGAACATCAGTGTGCAAATGTCACTTTGTGTCCTGGCTTTCATTTCTTCTGAATATATTCCTAGTAGTAGGATTGCTGAATTATATGGCAGCTCCATATTTAGCTTCCTGAAGAACTGCCAAACTGTCCTCCACAGAAGCTGCACCATTTTACATTCCCACCAACAGGGAAGGATTATTCCTATTTCTCCACATCCTCTCCAACACGTATAGTTTTCTGTTTGTTTGGTTTTTTAAATAATGGTCATTCTGTAAGGTGTGAAATGATATCTCATTGTAATTTACATTTGCATTTCCCTAATAGCTAGTGAAGTTGATTATCTGTTCATGTGCTTTTTGGCCATTTGTATTTCTTCTTTGGAAAAATGTCTTGCCCATTTTTTAATGGGTTGCTTGTCTTTTTATAGTTGTATGATCTCTTTATATAACATGGAAATCAAAGCTTTATTGGATATGTGGTTTGCAAATATTTTCTCCCATTGAACAGGATGCCTTTCACACTCAGTGAAAATATCTTTCAAAAAGAAGGTGAAATTGAGAAATGTATATATTTATTCATCTGTGTTTACTTTTTAGTTTTTAATTGTTTATGTTTTCAATTATTAAATGTACAAAATAAAGTTAAAAAATTAAAAAAAAACAAAAAGAAGGTGAAATAAGACTTTTCTACAAATACAAAAGTTGAAATAATTCACCATTAACACTGCTCTATAAAATATGCTAAAGCAATTCTTTAAGCAGAAATAAAATAACACCATGAGAAAGTTGGAGCTACACAAAGAAATGAAGAACTCCAAAAGTGGTAAATACATGGATAAATTCAAAAGAAGATTCATCTTTTTATTTATGTCTTTTTAAAAAGAAATTAACTGTTTAAAGAAAAAACAAATAACAATGTAATGTGGGGTTTATAATCTATGTAGAAGTAAAATGTACAACATTAATGTATTACAAAGGCCAGAAAAGGAGAAAAGATAGTTTACTGCTGCAAGTTCTTATACTATAGGTGGAGTCCTGTAATATTACATGAAGGTGAACTATGATACGTTAAGGATGTGTGCTATAAATGCTAAAGCTAACACATGTGTGCACATGCGATGCACAAACACAGAGGCACACACCAAAATTATTGCAAATAAGCCAGCAAAGGAGATGCAATAGCAAATTAATTCAAAGAAGGCAGAAATTTTCTGTGCATGAATTACATTTTCTTGTTTCTTTATATGTCTCATATAACTGGATGTTGAAAATTGGACATTTTAGATAATCAAAATTAGAAACTGGATTCTGATCCCCACACCACCACTGAAAGTGGTTATTGTTGCTGGTTTTGTTGTTGATTGTTTTAGTTACTTGTCTGGGCTAATTCTTGTTCTGTTGTTTGAATCTTTTATGTAGACTCCAGAAAATTATGCTCTTAAATTGAACCTATTGTGAACCTTTGATTAGACTAGCCAAGTTAAGGGCCATTTGATTAGATTGCTACAGTAGGGCATAACCCAGGGTGGATCTTAATCTTCATATTGGAGTCCTTTATAAACAGAAGAATAAAAGTGAAAACGCAGGAAAAAAGCTGCAGTGATAGATGCCTCCAGAAGTTGAAATCAGTGAACATGGGAGAGAGAAAAGCCACAGAAGGAGCAGCCTAAAGCAGAACTA